>CM021109.1:208604837-208672547 GCA_007115665.2 Sequoiadendron giganteum
GATTTCTGAGATCCTAGGAGATAATGCATTCACATTGAAAGCATTAACAAGAGAGGATATCCCATTTCCAGTCAATGGGCGGTTCCTCAAGCATTATTTCCAAGCGTAGGTTCCCTCTTGGGTCCTGCTTTGTACCTAGTTAGATTAGGTTGTTTTGTTTCCTGCTTTCCCTTTTGGTTTGTTGCCCTTTAGGTTTTTGGTTTTGGTGTTTCTTCCCTTGAGTTATCCGCTCGAGTGGTTTTGGTTTGTGTTTGGAATGGGCATGAGTTTTGGGTTTCCCATTGCAAGGGGTGATGATGTCTTTCATTTCACAGTTTGGTCTACTTCCATCGATTCTTATGGATTTGTGCAAAAGATATAATGCCACGGTTGTTTTCCTCTTATCATCATCCCGTTTCGTATAAACTCGACTCAAAAGATTAATCAGTTATTGTGTCTTAACACATGAGTCTGAGATCGTAGTGTCCTATCTGCTCAATGAGCTACTTTGAGTCATTTTGATTTCTTGGGAGGGGTTACGGCAAGTGAAAATTTTAAATCTTGCTTCAGTACCACTGCAATTCTCGAACCCATTGGTAGCTTCATTGCTTGCCAACCAATTATGGAATTGACAAAAAATCAAGAGAAAAGAAGAAAATATGCTAAAAGAGAAATATCACAAGAAAGAACAATGAAAGAAATATCATACTTTGAATATTGGTTTGGAAATATACGGATAACTCCACCGGGGCTATGGATACCTAACTGACAATGGAGCAATATTCATGAGAATTGTAGCTACAACCTCATCGAGGCTATGGACGCCTGACTGGCAGTGAGGCAATGTCCAGGATGCTTTTGAAGTTAAGACACCTATACAACTTGTCATGGTTAATCTCGGGAGTCAAGATGGTTTAGAGGTAAGATAAATGCATATGTTTAGAAGATCTCAGATGAACATGTTTTGATCCAATATCAGATTCTTCTCCCCTTTTCAGTAAGTATCCTTTCTGTATGATGGTTAGAGGGAACTGGCCAAGGTTCAATCTTAAAGTGTTTTTCAACACTTTCCCGTGGAGTCGCCACATGTTGTGACCTTTTCACACATCACCCCATCCAAGATGGGGACCCCCTAATTTTTGCTCCATTTTGGTCTTTTGGCTTTGGTTCTCTCTCTCTCTGGTCTTTGTCCTTCCGGGATGTCCCGTCATTTGGCCTAGATTGAAATGTTAGCTAAGTCTATGAAATTAGGGTTTCTATCCTTCAGGCTTGTTTTGAGGTCAAATAAAGTTATCAAGGTGAAATCTAAGTACAACAGTACAGTCAGAAGGTTCAAGGTAGGATCCCACTGAAATCTTACTAAAATCTAACAACTTACTATTTTTAGTAAGTACCTAATATGAAGGCCTTTTCCTCAGGATTTCGGGATTCTAATTACTTCAGCACATCTAGGCAACTTCAGGGTGCCTACACATCAAATTTCAACAGATTCAGACAATTGGCTATTTTTAGCAGTTTAGCCTTCAGAGGCCATTTTCAAGGTTTAAACATATGATTTTCCAATACATGATTGGAGGATCGATTTGGGTTTTTCAAGACATTCACAATGGTGTAACATGTAAATCGAGATGGTGACTTTCAACTGTCTAGCCTTTGGAGGCTATTTTTAGGGTCTACATGCAGATATTTTCAGTGCATGTCTGAATATTCCTTAAGGGTTTTGCGAGAGCTTCGCAGTGATGTGACTGGCGAGCAGAATGGATTGGTTCTCAAGGACTTATTATTTTTAGCCAGTGCCCACATGTTGACGAGTTTTCTGGGTTTTTTGGGTCTTTTGAGATCCCACGGGCACTGTGACATGCAAACTCATCTGACATCAGATTGATCACTTTCTAGACACTTACTATAAATAACAGTCTCACTCCAGCAGCTACACAACACTTCAGTCCAGCAAACAAAACGACAGGCAACAGAAACCAAGTCAAATGGAAGAAGTTCAGGACACATGCAAGTCAGATTAGGGTTTCCATTGCTATGCCTAAAAATAGAGGGAATGAAATGTAGAGTTGTCAAAATGAATCACACCACCATGATCAGCATCTTCCAGGCTGCCTACTGGAAAAACTTGAGCACAATCTGAATACTTACTATTTTTAGTAAGTCACTTCATGGCTATAAATAACACGTCTGTGCCGGAGGCAGGTGTGAAGAGGACACTTAGGTCATCAAGGACAGGTGGAGCAAGTTTCAAGTCAAATGGAGCTAGAAAGGTTGATCAATTTTAGGGTTTGCTAAAAATAGCATACCAGTGTGGACTGAGGGTATAAACAAGGTGGAAAAGTTAGTGGAAGCATAGCCACGCCTGCTCCATCTCAGAACATCGAAATGCATGGAAATCCTCACTTCTCCAAATTTGCTAAAAATAGAAGGCCAAGGCATGCCTAGGGCATTGGAGATTTATGGATGGAAACCGATATGAAGACACATGAAATGTGCCTAGGCATGCGAGAAAGTTACTAAAATTGCTAAGTGTTAAAATTCCTCCTCATAGGGTGAAATGCACCCAAGGCTTGAGGAAATTCCTTCACACCAAGCTAAATGCGCCCAAGAGGTAAAAGGGGAGGTGAAGAGGTTTAAAAATTTTCTAAGTCATGAAATTCCCTCACACTACTCTATATGTGCCCAAGAATGGAAGTAGCCTAGGCTAAATGTGCCTAAAAATTCCTTGAGCATGGGTCAAATGTGCCCACAAGAAGTAAATGCATAGAAAAATGTACTAAGGCATGGGAAATTCCTTCATGCTAGGAGAAATGCGCCCAAAAATTCCTTGAGCATGGGTCAAATGCACCCACAAACATTAAAGGCATAGCAAAATGTACTAAGGCATGGGAAATTCCTTCATGCTAGGAGAAATGCGCCCAAGAGTGGAAGTCTTCATGCTCAAATGCACCCTCAAGGAAAATGTGGAAGAAGCCTAGGAAAAATACGCCCAAGGTAGGTGAAGAGTCACTAAGGCATGGGAAATTCCTCCCCACCCCTTCAAATGCACCTTCAAGTTCCTTCACCCCATAGGAAATGCACCCAAGGTGGCCACAAGGGAAAATGTGGAGAAGGTAAAGGTAAAAAGTGCTAAGGCATGAAAGTTCTTTCTCATGCTAGGAAATGCACCCTTGTTTGTGAAAAATGTGATAAAATAAGCCTAGGCGTGGAAATGCCTAAGGGATTAAAATGGAACCTGATGTCTGAAATGTGCTCTTAAGGTAAGATTTACTCCACCCCATAGGAAATGCGCCCAAGGCTACAAAGGTGAGTTAATTTAATAAAATTTCCTAAGGAATTTTTCTAAGGCAAAATGAAAATATGCCTAAGTGAGAGGTGGTATTAAAATTTCCAAGAACATGATGAAATGCGCCCATGGCTAGACAAGAGGAAATTTTTTGAGAGAATCACAGGAAGTGCCAAGGTAGAGAAATCAAGGATTATAGGTGTGGAAGACGCCCAGAGAGAAAATGAATGAACCTTAGCAATTTTATTTTTTTTTCAAAATAATAAAAATTAAATGTACCCCTTCATCCGGATACACATGAAAACGATGAGTTCTAAATGGAATTTTCTTCTGGGTATTGAATGTTTTTAATTTAGAGATGATCTAAAACTTGCTCCACACCTCGCTCATGTTGTTTTGACAGGGAATTTTTCTCGGCGCCTATTTTGATAAATTCCTAAGGTAGATTCAAGAAATTTCTCTAAGGAAAATGAGGAGAATATGTCTTCACGAAGTGTTTTTTCTTGAGAATTGAACTAGATGAAAGGAGTAATTTTGCCGAAGCAGAAAAAAATGACTTAGCCAGATGAAATGAAAATGTTAATGGAGGTGATTGATTTAATATTTTAAAAGAAGCAATTATGATGAACTAGGCCTATGCAGGAGTGATGAAATTTCAAGATTCTAGAACTTCAGGATTTCGATGCTTTGGATGACAAGTGTTGCAACTAGCCGAGGGGGGGAAATGGAATTCAAAAATTTGCTAAGTTTAGCCTCTCTTGGAATTCGACCTAGCTATAAGGTTTCAAGTTCTTTTCATATCTCTCACAGGTTGCTGGATGCAAGACATCTTCTAAGGCTGAAAACTACGAGTTTGCAGAGATAGAAAATTCTCAAGTTGTTGAGAAATTCGAATTTGTGAAGAAACTTGAGTTGTTGAGAAGTGAAGTATTGAAGTACGAATTTGAGAAAGGAGCTTCCAGTTGTTGAAGGTGTGACTTTGCAAGGTGAAGAGTCAAGGGGCTGAAGTATGAACTTCAAGGAAGAGGTCTCAAATTTGTGGAAAGTAAATTGCTGCAGGTAGACATTTCCCAGCATTTGGCATTGTGTTGTTGCAACCAGAGGAGAAACTTCTAAAAATATTAAAGTAAATAGGCGTAGTTGAGGTTTGTAGTTGAAAGTGACAAAGTGTTACAGCCTTTTTATTTAAAAATCTGTTGGTGCCCTCAAAGTGGTATATCGTTTTATAAAATTTAGTTTTCTAATTACTCTCTTCCTGTTTTTTGCAAAATGGCCGAATCAAGCAAAAGAGCTATAGGCAAAGGGAACCACGCTGAATCCATGAGAGCAAGCACATCAAGATAGGAAGTAATTAAGAAATTGAGAAAATCCTTCCTGCCATAATCAAAATTTTCCTCAAGGTTGGGCAAACTGAGCGACACAAACATCGGCTCGTTCAACTTGGAGATGTTTAGGAGAAGGATAACGGGGACTGGAGGTCATCACCCATCAGTAACTTCACACAACATCATAAGGAGCAGACTCTACATAGCTGCCAGTTTTCCTTCACCCATCTAATGTCCAGAGTTGATCATGGAATGCACCAACTACTACAACATAGAGCAGAGGACTGTCATTTCGCTAGATGGCATGATATTGGCTAACCTTACACCAAAGGCAATTGGGGAAGCATTTGGAATTCCATTCGATGAGAAGATGATTTATAAAACAAGGGAGAGGGTTGAAAAGATGTACTCATCCACATTTGATCGATGTGTTGATTTAATAAATACGAGGTGGATGAACAAGCCGAAGCCAACTCGCACATAGTTTCCCAAGCAGATAATTTCAGAAGATTTGAGGCAAGAGTTTTGTGACTTGATAATGATGTTGAGCAGAGTTGGAGGGTGCCCCCAACCATTCATCTTTGAACCTTGGATGTTTTATTATGTTAGCTTGGTGCTGGAAGGCAAGGAATACATGGACTGGGCACTAATGATCAGTGACAACATACATGAGCAACTCCATGGTTTGAGGAGAACAAAAACATTCTACATGAGCTCTTACATTATCTACATGCTAGCCCAAATGACTAAGTATAGAGGAATTTTATATAAAGAACCAATCGGGTGTGTCTCCCATAAGTTCAAAATACATGAGTCTTTTCCACAGTTGCATTTGACAAGCACCACCAACTACAAAAGCGTCAATGACGCCTTCACCATGCACATAACAAGGACCTTGCAGCAAAGGACTCACCACAGAATATCTAGAGAGTCACAAGAACTGATTGAGAAGTTCGGATGTTGGTTTATCCAATTTCTAAAGTTTACCTACATAAGGCTGCAAGGATTTGCCTCTTATCCATGCAGATTGCCCCGGTATCCCACAAACAGAATAGTGATGTTGGAGATATCTAGGCAGCTTATTCCCTATGATAAGATTCAAAAGAAGAAGAATAAAGGGTGAGTGGGATTCCCAATTACCATGGGGAATTCTGATGAGGTTTATCCATCACTACAAGCAACAAGGGAGGTAGAAAATGAACTCCAATTCTTCCACCTCTCCTACCATACCAATAGACAACACTATGATCCCCACTGAAACATCAAATGGATATTGTCCGAAGAGTTTAGGCACAAAGCATAGATTGAAGACTTTTGGGAAAGTGTAATGGATGAGATTGAGGTTAGGAGAAGGATGTTTTCTCAGATACCGTTGGGGATGATCAAGAAATGCAAGATTGTCCCAGTGCCAGATCAAATTGAAGAGGATACAAATTTTGTACAAACTGATTATGAGACAGTGAGGGATACACCGTTACCACTCCTGGATTGGTCAGAGCCAGAGATTACCGACTTGGATAAACTTTGTATCCCAGTCTTAACATTCACACGGATTTGGGTAAAGCGGCATGTCAGCCGACTTAAGGGTAGATCAATTCCCCTCACACACAATTTGATGGGAGATCATAGATCACCAATAGCTAGACAGAGAAGGTAGGTTGATCAAGCTCTAGAGCCACAAGGAAAAGAGCCGGTTCAACCTGAGCCTCTCAGAATTGAGGAATCCGTGCATACACCATCTCAGGCACATTCTCCGAGTATGCAGGAAGTATCACTATTTGCTGATCAGAGGGAAGGATTGAATGTAGAGCAGGTAGCGCAATTGGCAAGTCAGCCTCCTCATAGAGAATCAGTGGGCCAAAGCATCAACGTGCCCAAGGAAGAAAATCAGCAGGAAACAGATGAGGGGATGGCCACTAATACCCAATTTCAGCAAGAAATTGATGCAAATCTTGAGGATGATGCTACTTCTGATCAGGATGCCCAGAGATTGAGAGATAATGAGCCTATAGATGATGATGAACCTCATCAAAATGAAGGCAGGGAGGAATTTCATGGGGTTGAGGCTGAGGTCGAGCAACCTTTTGTTATCTCAGATATGTGGCAGAAGGAGTCAGAATGGCTAAGGGACAGGATGAGACATGATCTTGTGGATGAGATTGATCCCGCAGCTAAGATGGAAGAGTTGTTGCAAAGGATCAGTCCACCTCCAACAAAGAAGAAGGCCAGGAAATTCTCCAAGATCTCAATAGATGGGGATGGCTCTCAAACTTTGTATGTGGTAGTGCCTAGGATAGAGTGTGATCGAGATGAGGAGGTTCCATAAAATTATGTGATTACAACTGTGGAACTTGGCCACCCTACTAGAGCACAAGTGGTTGAGGAGTGCAATAATTCATATCAGGCACTCAAGGATAGATTGTCCTATATCAAGGGCAAATATAAGAAATTGATGGTAGAGCACAAAACATTGATTGGCTACGTGCAACACTTGTCCCATCCTTGTGGGCAAGAAAATCCGACGATTGAGCTTCCGCCTGAATTTTACAAAGAGTCAATTAGTGGCTTAGAGCACTTGAAAATAATGGCACAACAGGAAAACAAGTGGGTTGCCAATGTTCGTGTCAAAGCAAAAAATTTTATGGAGGACCTTGCACATGCCTATTGGCAAGCCTCCGATATTATGGCAAGAATGAATAGTTATAGTATTAAAGTTTCAGTTGGATCACATTCCTCCTATTTTAGATCAAGAAGTTGAGGCAGTGTTAGCCAGATTCATCAAGTTTGCAGCCAGCGAAAAAGAGAAAGGAAATGCCCTTCTAGATGATGATCTTCTGGAAGGAGACGATGTGCATTGATTGCAAGTAGTGGTTCCTAATGAGGAGTGGAGAATATCTAGCGCATTCATCTCCCCACTCCTCTTAGTGTCGGTTTTTAGGGCTAGAACCCTAATTAGGGCTTAGGTGGCTCAATCTGGGCCTTCCATTGTATTTGAATCTAAGTTGTCCATTGGACTAGGCTTGATATAAAAGGGGTATCCCCCCTCATTTGTAATTATTAGACATAGAATAAAGATAGACCAGAGCTAGAAAAAATTGGAGATATAAGTTAGAGAGTAGAGCTAGGAGTTAGCTTAGTTTGAAAAGGAAAGAAAAGATTTCCCTTTGAAGGTTTTTGTAAAAGGTTGTTGTGTAAGACTCTCATAATATAAATATTTTCAATGATTGGTGATTCTTTCTTTCATTGTGAGCAGTTGACAAGAATTTTTCGTCTTTCCAATTCAAGTAGACTAGAGTAAAGTAGACTTTGTTTTATGTAAGTAGTTGTTAATTGTGGAGTGTGGCATTTGGTTTCGACAAGTCTTCCTTCATCCATACCACTATCAGGCTTAATGATGGTAAGTCTGCCCTGCGTGGTCAACTAGAATATCAGTACCTAACTTCGGTTGTGATTCATGTATTCACTTGCATCGTTGTGATGGGGTGTGCATGTGGAATCATAATTTGAATATCTTACTCATCCTTTGAAAATTGCACCAACTTTGTCAGAGTTGTCCGAAGGGGAGGCGAAACAAAGTCTGGTTCAAAGACTATCGAAGTCGGCCCTCGCATTCCATCCTTTAGAAATAGATTGTAGAATCCCTACCCCTCTTATCCTTTTAAATTCAGCATTTCCTGGTTAGTTGAGGAATCATAGCATCACAGTCAAATCTTTCATCTGCTTCACGAAGTCAAACAATTATGTAAGTCCCCTTGGAATACCCAGCATATTCAGATCAACCAACTGAGTCTATTCATGATAAAAGGAAGCTTGGATTTGAACGCATGAACTTTCATGCAATCTTAGCATGTAGATTACTTTGATCAAGAGAGAATAGAGTGACTGTTGGAAATTGTATTTTGTGTTGGTGTGGTCATAAAACACCCATCAACAATACCCATATGTCAATTTACAAAAAAAAAATGTGAGTTCATACTTATGTTATTAACAAATAAAAATAAATTAAATTTAAATTAACATTTATATCAAATTATAACAAACCTCTCAAACACAACACTATTCTCCTATAGATTAAGTACTTAGTGGCATAATAGAACCCCTAATTGAAACTTATAAAAACATGCATATTGTCTAAATCTTTTGTCACATCCACGGCGATCAAGGTTATGTCAAAAATAAATAAATAAAAGAAGTAATTTATAAATGCCTTTCAAGACAAGAAAAAGGACTGGGAGAAGACATCAAAGAAAACTTTATGAAGGCAATTTCCTCCATTCCATGATAGGAGACAAGTTGAAATAAATGGGCATGGACTTGAGTATGGCCAATAGATTATAACGCATGGCACCCCATTGCCTAAGACATCCAAATGATAGATCGTGAAAGAAAAAAGGCATCTGGGAAAAAATTTAAACCCCCACGACCCCCTATCTACTCATTCAACCTCTGATTTTAAAGGAAAATGGTAGTGAAAAGGGTAGAAGGAAAAGGAGGCACATAGAAAATGCAGAGGAAGAAAGAGGGGACTTTAGATGAAGGAGAAATGGAGGAATGAGAGGAAGGAGTCGCTTTGGATAAGGAGGGAGAAAACCTATGGGGGAAGGCAAAGAAACATGTTGGAATGAATTTGACCAGACTTTAGGGAGGATTGCAAGGCAATGAAGTGTTGGAAATGACATATTGATGAAATTTTTATAGGTAGAACATCTCCTTGTCAAGTTAGAAATTGTTCATTGGGGTTTGTTCTTAGCAATAGCTAATTAAATTTGCATATATAACAATTAGCTACAATTTTCCTACCTTTGGTGGCTACGGATTCCATTTTCTTCTAATTGTATTATGAAAAGTAGTTGTAAAGAATTTCATAATTATATGTAGGTCTAATAACATCTTACAATTTGTTTGATTTTATCCAATAAGCCTTGAAACCAAAACCTGTTGAAACCCACAAAAGATTTTTCTTAATAATCTCATCATATATAATATGAATTATTTTTTTAGCTTTACACTCATTCATAATTTCATGGAGAGTAGATTTATAGTAGCTACAAGTTTCCCAAAAATGTTGAATCCAATAACCAAGAAATGTTATTACTAATTTTACCATCATCAAATGAGATTTTATAACTCCAATAAATATATGAACTCTACCACTGATAGAAGGAAAGGAGTAGATTGTTTCATTAATAAAGGTATTAATTAATAAAAGGAACTATGAAATGATAAATGTTATGACATTAACACTCAGTTGAAAAGAAAAAGGTTTAGCCCTTAAATTAACCAAAAAGTTGGCCTTCACTTGCACTCACAGTTTTCAAACCAATCCCTTAACAGTATGGTAAAAACCTTATGAACAAGAGGTTAGACTAGGTTATGAAGAATATGTTTTGGTTTCAAATTCTTAATCTAAGTCTACTCGTTAGGCCATCTACATGGTAAGATTAATGCAATGAGGCTATATGTCAAAATTGTTGGTGATATAACATGTTTCAAACATTGGTTCACTGTTGGTTATCTTTAACTGCAAAGTTAAATGTTATGTACATAATAAACAATTCATCACTATTGTATACTTACTAGTTCCTTATGGCTATACTCTCTAATGTTGGGGTAGATTATTGGTGAGCTTCAAGTTATAGAATTTTCAGCAAGAGAAGTATTACCCCTTCAAGGAAAGAGTAGGTAAATTGAAGGTGCTCAAAAAACATTTTGTAGACCACAACTATGCTTTAAAAGGTCTTGAATTACAAGTCATTAAATTCATAATAAATAAATGTTGATTTAAATATTTATATGATTCTATGATGTCTATATATCTTTTAGATGCGAGAAATTTGATAATGAATTTATTATTATAGCTATAATGAACCTCAATTTAATTGTATACCAAATGAAAGATAATTGTTGTTAATTTGACAATGTGGTTGAGATCACGTTATGAGATAAATCCTTGTAGCAACTCTTGATGCCTTACTAATGATCATTAATGTTAGTATTAGACTAAATAATGAGTATGATTAAACTATCTAGTCTATTAAATAGATTATCATAAGAATGTGAGGTGGCACCATAAGGTAAAAGAACTTAGAAGATAAAGACTATTATTAGCAATATTATTAATGGGACTATGTTTTCATAAATTGGTCTAATTGATATAGTGTTGCCAACTTCCTTAAGTAGGATTTAGACTATGATTATAACATAAAACTAACTCATAAATACTATTGTATGTCTTGCAAAGACATCTATTTATCCCTTGAGTATAAGAACCTCAATAGTGATCCTTATGTTATAACTATATGGTATTATCATTAGGGTACCAAATAATGCATGATATCCTCGATAGTTGACTGCAAGGATTTTAAGATGTTCAAATTGAATTAGGATCAACATCTATATGAGGTCAAGTGTGATAGGGATGACCTAGTTGGAAGTTCATTAGTATAGGCCTACTATATTGTGAGCTCAGTTAAGCATCTTCCTACAAACTAACAGTCAATAATAATTTAAGGAAACCACTAATGAAGCCTTGATTAGGGGAAACCGGTGCATAGGTATCTTTGAGAGACCTTGTGAGGAGAACTATGTGTGACTTTGACTCAATTGGAAGTGGGAACATAGGCAGTCCTTGGGCGAAAGATGCCCTTGTGACTTCAAGTTCAAGGGGGAGGGTCTAGGGGGGATAACTCATAGATGTCGAGGTTGTTCCTAATTGGTTTGACCTTAAAACCCTTTAGTAGACTTCATTTTGAAGTTGAATGGGTATCAGATGGGTATGAACGAGTTAAGGGAATCTAATATTGTGTATTTAATACATAATATGCTTTTACATAATAAGCAAAGATTGATAGTTACATTATATGGGTATTTGATTATATGTATATGATGGGTAAAGTATATCTCGTGTTGGTTCCATGTATCTCTTACATGTATAGGACCGTGTATCTGTGGATTGAAATTGTGATTCATGTTATGTATGACCCACCCAAGAGTGAACCTCTAGGATATTTGAGTAGTGACAGGCACTCATTGGACCATGGCAATGACCGACATCTGGGCTACTGCTAGGGATTATTCATCATTCACCTTGTTCATGGAGGTGAAGGTAGAAGGCTACCCTGGTTATGATACAACTATAGTGGTTGCACAGGTAGGGACCCATTTATGCAGGTAATGGTAATCTAGGGCTAACCGTGTTTTGAGAGGGTTCACTAGTTGTCACTAGAAAGCACAGAAGTGACTGATGCCAAGAGTTACCCGATATTGTGAAGAAGATAGCTAATAATATCACTAATGTCACAAGGTGGTATATGTCAGGAGTTACTTCTTCCTGAGTGGATATACTTATCGTCGATGGCCTATAGGTAATTGAAGTCGAAATCCACTAGGTTTGGTAGGTTCATTACTTGGGGAAACCCTTGGGATGGTGGAGAGACTCGTGGTGTAGTATGGGATGCACCAAATCCCCTTCCCAATTGTCATACTATATACCTAACCTTGTGAGGTTGAGGACGGACCCATGGTGTAGTATGGGATGCATCGAATCCTCTTCCCATTTGTCTAATGGTGCAGAAGACTAGAGGAAAGGATAGGACTTGCAATGTAGCGCACAATGCATCGATATTATTTCTATTTGGGATGCATTATGGACATGTGTCATCCAGCCATTGTGATGTGTCACTAGTTATGTGATGTATGTTGGAGCTCATTATTATGTATTTGTGATGTATGCAGGATCTTGTCATTGTGTATGATATTTATGGTGGAACTCATCACTATGTATTTGTGATGTATGTAGGAGCTTGTCACTATGTATGATATGTGTGTTGGAGCTTGTCGTTTTGTATTGGCAATATATGATTGAGCTAGTCACTAATGTAAAAGTGATATGCAAATGAGACAATCATTGTTGTACTTGTGATGCACATATGAGCTAATTCATTGTGGTTGTGATTTGTGTATGATCCAATCACTATTATACTTGTGATCAATGTATGATCCAGTCATTGTTGCACTTGTGAACTATGTATTATCCAATCACTGTTGCACTTGTTATGTGTACAAGCTAGTCAACTTGTGTATATGAAGGGATGCTCGTGACTTACATGTTGTGAATGATCTTTGGGATTATGGTATGATAAGCCCCTTGTGAATATTGTGAATGTTTGTACACTAATTCTTGGAAATGTTTGGTACGGACTCAACACTTGATGGCAAAGTTATTATTATTATATTATAATTTAGTAAGTGATGACTTACACTTAATTAACAGTGATGGGTTAAGGTGAGATAATAGATCTCATACAATAGGAGAGATTGAACACCCTTTGGCATTGAGGGGAAAATTACGAAGCCTCTGATTTCCCATGAGGGGATAAGTAGGCAGGGTCATCATGAACCCTCAAGGCTTAGGTTGTAGGTCTAGGAAAGACCTTGTCCTTGGGACCTTAGGTTTGAGTGTAAGCATATAAGTAGTGGTGTGATTTTTTTTTCGACCTTGGTGAATGCAAATCTATTGTAGTTTCCATGAAGGGGATTTTACATCTTTTTAAAAAATAGTGTTTTAACGAAATCAAGAAAAACCATTTAGATTTATAAGTACAACTATCACATATTTGCCTCTTGAATCTCCCACTCCATTTTTGGTGTAATTCATGTTATATGGGCATTGGTAACTCCTTGGGTCATTGAATTATCCAATGAATAATTCCATTGCCATGTTATCTCACACCACCTACACTTGTATCCTTACAAAATTTGTCATCTTCACCTCTCATGATGGAGGTTATTTTATAGCTTGGGGATAGCTCTTAGATCCAATATTTGGATTATGAAGGCATCCCTTTTTGGTGTCTACAATGATTTTCTACTGGTCGCTTGGAATTATATTATCCTCACTTGAAGGTTTCATGTTCCTCCTTGTGGTGGAAGAATTCTCATCAAGAACACCTTACTATGAAGGTTGTCAAGGATGACATTGATTCAAAGGATTCTAAGTAAGTCATATTATTGCTGAATCTAATCAACTCTTGGTTTTAATAAGGTGTTGATTGTTTATAATCCCCCTTTGGTTCCTAGGGGTGTTTTGGGTGTGCCTCTTGCTAATTTTTTAAGTTACCAAGAATCCATCAACAAACTATTAAGCATATAATAGTAATTTTCCCTACTAATAATGTGAATTCTATATTCAAACAATCCTAAACTCCATACATCCCATAAGGACAGTGGACAAGCTATATCAAGTTTAAAATCCCCTGCATGTAAAAGGAAACATCATTTTATTCAATTCCCCTTTAAATACATCTAAAAACATGAGATCATTTAGAATTGTCATCTAAGAGTTAAAATATGTAACAATAGCTAAAATATAAAACACCCATAGAACTAACCATATATTGTATTGGACAAGGGAAATATTAAATATACCAACATTTACTAAAGTCTAAATTAATATAATCACATAAGTGAGTAGGGACTTGAGGTGTTTCTTAAAAAAAAACATCAAATTAAGTTGTTGATAACAAATTCAAGTAGAAAAATTAAAAGATGAAACATGTTACTTGTTTCGCAATAAGTAATGGATGCCCTAAAAATCCAACATATAGTCAATTTTTTTCCTCCTTCGCAATCTATGTAATGGTTTTCAATACACCTCATATATCTAGTGGTATAATTCTCCTTAGTAATGAAATGATAAACCTCTATAACACATACTCAAACCATCTCTTTTAGTTTGATAATAGATCCAATAAGAATGCTTTCAAAATGATTTGCACCTAAATTATAGTAAAAGTTGCCTTAGTATGGATTTATGGTGGAATATATTTAAATTAATTTAAATAATAGATAAAAAAAATCTATAGAAATAATGGAGTGTATTATAAGCATAAGGAGAAGATATTAAAAAAATAGTAACAATTCAATAAGTTTTGCACTGAAAAATTAATCCCAGGAAACCGAATATTCTTAGAGAGCTTAATATGTTCACAAAACAAGACTCCCAAGTTTGTGATCACTTACAAAATTTCAAACAAGAAACATTTAAAAAAAATCAAAGAACATATAATAGAAAAAATTTCATTTAAACATCCATATAATATTAAAATGTACACACTCTACTAGCATTTTCTAAATTTTATTGAAGTTTCTACGATTTAATACCACTAAAAAATAAAATTAAAATATAAATCTATACATTAATAAGAATTAACCATACCCTAGAATCATCTTTGTGTTAACAAAAAAAATCTCTATGGCATCTAGCGATTATATTGATTTTAAATTAATTTTTTAGTCAAAACCCACTCATATATTAATAGTTGTGCACAACTTGATGATGTTATGTAATAGCTACAAGAACAAAATCCAAAATATTACCCTTTATTAATTAACTTTTAATGGATTCCCATAAAAGGTAAGCATTTCCATTTAATGTACATTACTAGGAGATAAATGGAATTTTCACAATAAAACAAAAACTATATTAAGGTTAATATATTATACTTGTTATTGAAAATAAAATCATAAAAGTTGCAACTACCATTGTCTATATTTACAAACATAAAAAATTCCTTGAGCATTTAACCCCCACTTAAATACTAAAATTTAAGCATTGTCCATATCATAAATATAATTTAAGAGATAAAATATAAATATAAATATTCATAATTACTATAATGTTATGATTTAAAAATGAAAATGGAAGCAAACAAGCATGCAAGTTTCCTATTCAAACAAAAAAATGTATCTAGATAGAGCTCAAAAAAAGAGTTTAGAACAACACAATAACATCAAAAACCAAATCAAATGTTACCACAAACTTGATTGTTGAATGATTTTCTCCTATGATTAGTTGATATGTGAATGCTCTTTTGTTGAAGTACCAAGTTTGATAGCATATAATTAGCTCAAAGTTGATGTATATGAAATGGATAAGAGAATGCCTAAATTTATAGAATTTTGGAGGAGGCAATGGATGATTGAGATTTGATTGTGAGATCAACGATAAAGGATGTTGGAGATTATTCCTGAAGATCAAGGAGAGAATGGAGTGTTTAGATGGAGGTTTTTGGAATGCGAAGGGCTAGGATTGACTTACTAAATTTGGTAAGTAGTTACATAACCATGAGGGATATAAGGGACATATGCACTTAAAATCCTTTTATTCTTAGGTTTAGTGGAGAAAATATTAGATTCATAAGGACAAGTGTTCTTAGGTATCTTTTGTTCTTGGAATTTAGGTGGAGGAAATATAGCTATTATTAAATAATAATTTTATTTAATTATTTTAGCCATGTGTGAGGTGGAAAATAGGTGTAAACTGCATTTATTTATTTATTTTATTGTGAGGTGAGATGGAAAAGGGGGGATAATTAAATTATAGGATTATTAATTAAGTGGGAGACTTTAGGTGAGGAGACTTTTATAGGTGATGTGTTTGGTCAATTAGGACTAGGTACACTAGATAAATATTTAGGTGTCTACATTTATTCCCTCTTTGATACAATGTCATAACTAATTGGTCTTATGCCAAACAATAACAAAGATGATGCAGGAGCATTTGAGCTCACAAGCAATCTTGCATCACCAAAAAAATATTTTCCTTTCATGTTTAATATTTTTCATTTTTTGTGTGGGATTGAGATTCAAGAGCATATTGTGAAGTTTTTATTTGTGAGGAATTTATTTTCATTTCATACATCAAGGTCAAGCAAGGTGTTTAATGTGATTTACAAAATTATGCAATTTCAAGGCTCTAGAGGTTGAAATGGTCAATTTACCATGGTTGAAGGAGATTTTGAAGGAATATTAATTAAAATTAATTACTTTTCTCAACTTGGACACCTAAGAAAGTTTGCATAAGATAATTGACTCTTTGCATTCTATTTTGGTCTTATTCTTTCATTTTTGGTTCCTAAAATGGAGAAAAAACTAGTAATTTTTGGAACACAAATAAATGACTCTTCAATTTCAAATTTGGGGTGAATGAACATGAATTGGTTATTGATTTTATTCATTTTCATAAGGAATATAAAATAAAAATACATTGGATGGGATTCAAAAACTCTTAATGACACTTCTAGGAGCAACAAAATATATGTTTTATTTCATTTTTTGCAAGAATTTTAAGGGTCAGTCAAAGAGAAGATTTGGAAACCACTTTTTTGGGTTTCCAAATTGTTCATACCCTCTTTAAATAAATCCTTTGATGGTGTTAAGAGCCGAAAGTAAACAACAACAAGATTGGAGAAAGATATTGTAGGTTGCTTGTGGGAGTAGCACAAGGAGTGAAAAAATATCAGATTGTGAAGAGAAGAGAAATATAAGAAGAGGAAAGTGATTTTGCAAGTGTTTAAAGCAAACATGAGAGTTGTAGTCCATGAAGAGAATAAATCATATTTACAAAGAGTAAATCCAAGGAAGTTGAAGGCAAGAGACCTTGAAGATTTCGAGGCATGAAGTGCTTGGAAACCCTTGTAAAATTTCATGATTTAATTTCTTGTTGAAATCCTCAATAGATGTAATTGTTCTTGAGGAATTTTTATGTATGGATGTGTATGAACATTGAAATAAAGATATGTTTTAAAATGAATTCTCCCTTATTAAATATTAATGTGGGTTGGATGACATGATAAGGTTGCAAGATTGGGTAGTTTGATAAGACCCCCCAATCTTGACTGCATCAATTGGTATCTGAGCAGGTATGATGCTAGAATGTATGTAGAGAGAAGGATTTCAGATTTGAGAGAGATAGAGTTTGATGAGATATAATGATTTTTTGTGTGTAATTGATTTAGTTTATCCTACAATAGAGATAAGGTTGGGTAGAAGGTGTACAAACATCCTCCAGTATGTGAAAGTGGGTAGAAGCGGGTTTTGAGAGGTACATCTTCTATAATTTTTTTGGGTAGAGGATAGTTATGGTTTTGTGTATGTTTTGTTGCAAATTGTGAGTGGGTTGCAAGTGTTTCTAGAAATTTCAAGGAAGAAGAGTATGAGGTTGGCCTTGGGTAAGGATGTAAAAAATTATTTTATTCAAAGGAGAGAAAAAAAATAGAGGAAGAGAGTTGGGCTATTTGGAATAAGTGTGCATAAATATCAAGGAGGTTGGATATCTTGAAGGAAATTATTTTAAAAGAAAAGAGGAAAGAAACAAAAAACAAGATGGGATAAGTTGAATCCTATATTTTTTCTAATGCCTTTTCATGTGTAGGTAGAAGAAAATATGAAGCAAAGAGTCAATTAGATAGTAATGAAGAAGAAAGCATCTTGAAAGAGGAATGGAAGAATAATCTTGCAACGAAGACATGCCATGAGGAAGGCATGGAGAAAGAAGAAAAAAATGAACAAGAGGATGCAAGTGTAGAAACAATGATGGTAGAAAAGAATAAATATGCATATATAATGGATGTGATTGTAGGGATGTAATATAAAGAGATTGCAAATGGTGAAGACAAGGATGACTTACTGCTACAAATTTTAGCAGTAGAAGAAGAGTGGTTTGGTAAACTTGCTAACGGAGGAAAGAAGATGAATGTTTCAGAAAAGGAAAAAGAGTTAGCCTATGAAGATTTTGATTTTATTTGTGATTATTCTTCCATAGTAAGAGTAGAAGAGGATTTTTTTGTAGAGGATAAATTTTGAGGTTGCAGAGTTGTGTGTAGATGCTACATTTTTTTTGTGTAGAAATTGTAGAGGATGTTGCAGGTAGAAATTGGTGGAGGTGGTCATTTTGTGGTGGGATGGATCCCAAGAAGGATAAGAGGAGAGGATAAATCCAGAAGAGGAGAGAAGATTAGTGTGAAGAGTTATAGGAGGATAATGGTGAATGTTTCAAAAATATGTTGGAAAAGAAGATGAAAGAAAAGATCACAACGATACCTATGAAAGCATTAGAGTATGCTGCAAATAGTTTACTATTTGAAAGAGTGTTTCAAACACTCAACTCCATTTTGTGAGCCATTCTCAAAAAATTCTTACCTAGAGTTTCTAATGCAGGAGTATCTAGGCTCACAAGCAATCCTACATGGTGGATGAAAATCCACAAGAGGAGAGAAGATTAGTGTGAAGATTTGTAGGATGAGAATGGCAAATGATTTGACAAGATGTTGGAAAAGAAGATGAAAGAAAAGATCAGAAGGATACCTTTGAAAGCATTGGATTATGTTGCAAATAGTTTACTATTTGAAAGGGTATTTCAAACAATCAAATCCATTTTGTGTGCCATTATCACAAACTTCTTACCTGATGTGTATAAAGCAGGAGCATCTAGGCTCACAAGCAATCCTGCATCACCAAAAAAACATTTTCCTTTAATGTTCAGTATTTTGCATTTTTGGTGTGGGCTTGAACTTCAAGAGCATATTTTGAAGTTTTTATTTGTGAGAAATTTATTTCCATTTCATACATCAAGGTCAAACAAGGTTTTTAACGTGATTTCCAAAATTAGGCAATTCCAAGGTTCTAGGGGTTGAAATAGTCAATTTACCATGGTCAAAGGATATTTTGAAGGAAGATTAATTAAAATTATTTTTTTTCTCAACTCAGGAACCTAAGAAAGTGTGCATAATATAAGTGACTCTTTGCATTCCATTTTGGTCTTAGTCTTTTAGTTTTGGCTCCTAAAATGGAGAAAAAACTAGTAATTTTTGGAACACAAATAAATGACTTCAATTTCCAATGTGGGGTGAATGAGAATGACTTGGTTATTTATTTTATTAATTTTCCAAAGGAATATACAACAAAAAGAAATTTTATATGGTTCAAAAACTCTTAATGGAACTTTTGGGAGCAACAAACTATGTTTTTATTTCTTTCTTTTTTTCAGGAATTGTAAGGGTCAATCAAAGAGAAAATTTAGAAACCACTTTTATGGATATTTATATAGTTCAAAATATTTTTTAAATAAAGCCTTTAATGGTGTTAAGAGGAGGAAACCAACAATAGAAATTTTGGAGAAAGAACTTGCAGGTTGCTCGTGAGAGTAGCACAAGAAGGACCGCAAAAAAATCAGCTTGTGAAGAGAAGAGAAATAGAAGAGAAAAGGGATTTTGTAGGTGTTCAAGGCAACCATGAGAGTTGTAGCATGAAGGTAATAAATCAGATTTAAAAAGAGGAGTGAATCCAAGGAAGTTTAAGGAAAGAGACCTTGAATATTTAAAGGCATGAACTGCTTAGAAACCCTTGTAAAAAAATTGAATTTTATTTCTTGTTGAAATCATCACTATATGCAATTATTCTTGAAGAATTTTCATGTATGTATATGCATGAACATTGAAATAAAGATATGTTTCAGATTATTTATCCATTATTATGTTAATATGTGTTGGATGACATGATAAGGTTGCAAGATTGCATAGTTTGATGAGACCCCCCAATCTTGACTGCATCAAAAGAGTAAGATGGAATGGAGTGAAGATTTGGTGACAGGTTTTCCAAATCACTTAGGGATGATGATGGAAGTGATGCCCCCTCAGGATAACTATTGGGTGAAATGGATCTCAAGAGGTCTCTTGAAAAGATAAAGGATGATGAAAAGATGTACTAAGTTGAATAAAAGATAACTTCAGAGAAATGATATTGTGATGATGTACATTCCATGGATATAAAGTTGATGATGGATGATGAATATTGGGAACATTAATAAATGTTGCTTGGATGATGAGAATATTAAGGAAATAAAATAGGTAACACAAAAATTAATAAATAAAAGAATTTTAAGGGCTTATCAACAAACATGCAAGCCCCTTGCAGAGGTATGACGGTGCCAAAACCTCTTGCTATTTTACCTAGATTTGTAGGATTCTCGCCTCTCCTATGCAGTATAGACTTATTTATCTCTCTTCTCCTCACTACATCAAGTTAGGGAAAAATCTCCTATAAAAAGAAAACAAGTCAAAATAAGGAAATAATAAACAGAGCCTATACATAGCCTGTGCCACTCAAATTTTAGTGTTTCTAATGTTTTATTTTTATTTATTCATCCTCATTAAAACTCATGGAAGGGTGTATAGGTATGGAATGAAACTAATATTCCTTATAAAGATGTGTAACAACACGAGCATAACTATCATAGCGAGACATCCGTGGAAGCACCAACCCAACAATTAATTATTATTTTTTGGGAACACTACTATAAATTTCCTATGATAGATAATATACATTTATATAAATTAGTGGTATGAAAACATGAAATAATGTATATAAATAAATAACATGTATATATAGTTAGTTATAAACAATAAAGGATGCAAAATAAGTATTAAGAAAACCTCTTACATGATGTGTGTTATATATACTTATTGTTCTTGAAGTAAAATTATGTATATAGTGTAACAACATGAGCATAACTATCATAGTGATACATTAGTAGAATCACCCATCCATAAATTACTTATTATTTTTTGGGGTACTACTATAAATTACTTATGATTGATCATATACATTTATATAAATTAGCAATATAAAAACATGACATAATGTATATAAATAAATAAGATGTATACATAATTATTTATAAGCAATAAAGGATATAAAATAAGTGTTAAGAAAACCTCTTATGTGATGTGTGTTATATATACTTGAACCACAAATTTTTGAGCCCTCTTGCACCTCTAAGGTTTTCCACCTAAAGGGAGAGGGAAAAAGATCTACAATTCATTCAAGAAAAAACCCTTGAGATTTCAATGCAAGAGGAGATTGAAATCTGTCAAAGGGAGAGTTCTTGGGGATGAAAATAAATAGAAGGGGTTCAGCATCAAGTGTAAACATGGAAAACATAGAATTTTTGAAAACGCAATGTAGTATGCAAACATATACTAAATGATCTAGAAATGAATATGAAACAAAACAAAAAACTATAGAACTGAAGATGTGCACTTGTAAATGTGTTGGAAACTAGAATGGAGACTAGAAATGTTGCGGATTTTGGAATTTTGACCTACTGAGACACTTACGCCATTCTGGGCGACTTACTCCAAGATTAGGAAAACTGTTCTAAAGCCCACTTTATCCAAATGGGTATCTGAATCTACAAAAATCTCTTAAAAACATGTGCAGTGGGACTAGTTCTCCACTAATGGTGACTTAGTCCACTCTGACTTTTCTGAAAAATATGAAAGTCGAAACAAAAGCTCTCGATCTGCACTTTTTGTTCCTCCAGGTATCTGGATCCAAAACCTCAATTGTCAACACTGTAAGTGAATTTTTGTGAATTTTTTTCCCTAGACAACAAGAAGATGTCTTCAACCAGTTTTCAACCTATTCTTCGATGATATCCAAGCCTTCAAAGTACCTAAATCTAGAAACACACAAAGAGAGAAAGAGAAATTTTGAATGTTAGGGAATAGGGGTTTGCCTTGGTCAAACCCCTTTTAGGTAATTAAACCAAATGAAGAAATAAGATGAAGCATGAACATGAAATGAAGGGATTAGAAACTTTCCATGGTGGTTGATCTTGAATTTCTGCAATAATGGATGAAGAATTGTCCTCTAATGCTTCTTGATGACCTAGAATGCCAAAACCCTAGCTTGCTTGAGAAGAATGATGAATGAATCAATAGATAAGAGAAGAAGAAGATAAAAGCTCCCAAAATGAGTGGAAAACCTCATATTTATACACAATTATTCCCTCATTCCCAAAAAATACATCACAAACCAACATTAGGTCTTAGAAAATAAAAACCTAATAGGATTTTGAACTTGTTTTTATTTTTGAGCCAAATGGGACTAAGTCACCCCAAGTGGCGGCTTGGTCCCACTTAGGCATTTTAAGTGGTTGTTGGGGATTAAGATATATTAAATGATGTTTATCAAGTTTATTCTCAAAAATACACTTAAATAATGCCTGCAAGTGTAAAATGGGGCCAATTAAAGGCATAAGAAAGGTGTAATTATTGATGATAAGACTAGAAAAGTGTGAGAATTTGTTACAAATACTTACAACACTTTAAAATAAGGTTTAGCAAATGATAAAAATAAGTTATTTAAGTGAATTATAATAAAAGGGTCCTAGAGAAGCGTTAACGTGGATTACAACACTTCACAACACCTTTAGAATTCTTATTGATTTACAAGGGTCCAAGACCTAATGTGAATGTGTTGACCACATTACAACATTAAATCTAGGAAAAACTAGTCTGAAATCCACAAGAAAGACTCAAATGAGTGTAAAAATGTCCAAAGGTACATGTTTTTTGTAACACATTTAGCCCCCACTTTAGTGAGAGGATGAACTTGCTTCAAACTCACACTAAATTGGACATTTAATAGGGGTCCAATTGTACCAATGTGGATGGTATAGGATGAAAAAGATGAAGGAGGCTTGGTCAAGCCCCTAGGATCCAAGATCCTAAGTCAAACCATCATAAGCACAAAAGGACACACACAAGGTGAATTATTTGCAGTAAAACAAGATACATGATCATGCAGTGGAAAGAACTAGAAGGAAGAGAAGAACAAAACTAAAAAAAGGCAGATCAAGCTTTGACCGTTTGTCCAACGCATTGTGGATCAGATCTAGGTTGTTTGTCCAAAAATGCATAATCACTCTAAGGAAACATAACTCTTGGATGTCCATCTGGAAAGAAGTCCAAAAAGGAACATACACTTATGGCTGGTATACACTCACACACACAGGTGGCTATGGGGAAAGTCATGCCTCAGAATGGGCTTCCCACTCAACCATACCAGAGTTATACCTCCTGATAAGTTTAATAAGGCACCACACAAAAATGAGACATTCTAATAGTGTCAGGTTTGTTCAAATATATTTTGCTTAGTTCGTGCAAGGTCTCACCTTAGAGAACATTGTACATAATGTCTCCAAGAGAGGATAAGTGCAAAAGGTCTCATCTTGTTTCCAAGAGAGGAAAAGTGAAAGGTCTCATCTTGAGCAACATTGTTCCTAATGTTTCCAAGAGAGGAAAAGTGCAAGGTCTCATCCTGGGCAACATTGTACCTAATGTTTCCAAGAGATGGAATCACAAGAAAAAGAAAATCGCACAATGAAAGATGAGTGTTGATGTATGCCCCCACTTTAAAGTGGTTGGTAACACAATTACTATGAAAAATTTATGTAAAGTAGAAGAATACACGAGAGCTTATTCGAAAAGCCTTATTCTAAGTGATATGTATCCAAATGAAGAGACACCATGGAAAAGATAGTATGTCACATTCAAGTCAACTTAAGACATGTCATCCACATCCCAAGCTTTCTCTTATATTTTCATGAAAGGTTAACGACTAGCCAAAAGAGACAATGACGAGTGACATACGAGGATAAGGATACCTAACCCCTTTCCCCCATTGAGTGCAGGGAAAAGGTGAGCCTAGAATGGATGGTGATATGTTGCTCCTTGCAATAGTTAGTATGTTATGATCCTACAACTATTACATGGCAAGGAGCAACAATAAATGTTATTTATGTGGATAATGAATCAAAGTTTTTCCTTGATACATATTTAATGAGGTATCTATCAATTTAGGATGTACCAAGGTTAAATTTTTCTTGGAAGAATTGTTTGTGACAGTGTTGGCATTCATTGAAGGTTTGCGTAATGGTGGGTAAAGGATGATTTGAGGTTGAAAAATATTAGGATCTCATAGCGAGTGAGAGGCTAATGTTGTCTCTTCATCTTCTTCTAAGGATACAATATGATTATTGTCAATGTTAACCTTGTGGTGTATCATTATATCCTCCCTAGGAGGAAGGGTTTTAGGAGAACTACAAACCAACTGCTCTTGACAATCAATGGTTGGTTCTTCTAAAATGACTTCATCAAAATTAGGGGACTGATCAATGGTTGAATTTTCTTGTGTACTAAGGGTTTCTCTAGGTAAAAGGGGACAACTAAGATTCTCATGACCTTCATTGATTGTGTTTTCTAATATCAAAGCATCTTGTTCACAACTATGAGAGATACTAGGAGAAGAATAGATGTTATTGCCATGATTACTTATGGCTATGTTGTCTTGCTCATTAATGTCTTCTACACTAAGAGATGTAAGAGCAGAGAAACAACTAGGATTATGAAAAATCTCATTGATTGGTTCTTCTACCAAAATATCTTCATCAGCAATAGGAGAGATATCAGGGGAGGAACAAATATGATCATTAGGAATGGCCAAGGTTATATTCTCTTTCACTAAAACACTCTCATAGGGAGGGGATAGGAAATTTTTCTTGGCATGTCTAGATATGTAAGACACTAACATTTTTTGGACAAAAATTAAAAGCACTTGTAACCATGTCATGCAATGTTTCAGCAATACAAACAATATATATCCAAAGATACAAAATATTTTTATCCAATATATGCAAAGCCTTAAGAATGTAAACAATGTATATGCAAGAATAAAAACCAATATTATCAAACTTATGCATTTTTTTATGAATAGAAACATTGTGTATGCAAAAGTTAAAATTAATTTTATCCATGTTATGCAAAATTTTAGAAATGTGAGCATTTTCAGATCTAATGGTGAAATGATTTCAAGAATGACTACCCTAAATTGATGTTTTTGAGCTAGATGCATAAAAAAAATGTTCTCATAACTTTCTAGACTTATAGTATATGATACTAGGAGGATTAGGAAGCACATGAACGAGGTTTATGATGCTATAACAAATAGTGAAAAATTTGGAATGGGACTAAGTCACCCAGAATGGTGAATGAGTGCCAGTTAAGGTTTTACTAAAAGTTTCCTAAAATTTTCAACTTGTTTTGATGATTTTGATGTTGTATGACCAGAAGAGGAAAGGTAAATGCAGATTTTATATGATTTTTAATGATTTGATACACACAAATGTAAATGATATGCACTTTCATGAATGCAAAATTTTGAAACCCTAGAATACAAATTAACTAATGCAAACTCCTAATACAAAGTTAATGCAAGCTAAATATAGGTTGAAGAAGGACTCCCAAATTGGAAAAGAAGGTATTCAAAAGTCGAGTTCACAAAAATTAATCACAAATTTTTGAAACCTCCTGCACCTCTAGGGTTTTGCACCTAAAGGGGGAAGGACAAAGATCTACAATTCATTCAAGAAAAAATTCTTGAGATTTCAATGCAATAAGAGATTGAAATCTGTCAAAGGGAGAGTTCTTGGGGATGAAAATAGATAGAAGGGGTTCACCACCAATTGTAAACTTGGAAAACATAGAATGTTTGAAAACACAATGTAGTATGCAAACATATGCTAAATGACCTACAAATGACTATGAAACATAACAAAAAACTTTAGAATTGAAGATGTACACCTGAAAATGTGTTGGGAACTAGAATGAGGACGGGAAATGTTGTTGATTCTATAATTTTTACCTACTAGGACACTTATGCCATTCCGAGAGATAGTCCCAGATCGGGAAAATTGTTTAGAAGCCCGTTTCAGCCAAATGGGTAGCTGAATCTACAAAAATCTATGAAAAACATGTGCAGTGGAACTATTTCACCACTAATGGTGACTTAGTCAACTCTGGCTTTTTTGAAAATCTGAAAGTGGAAACAATAGCTCTTGGTCTGCACTTTTCGTTCATCCAGGTATTTGAATCTGAAACCCCAATCTTCAGCACTGTAAGTGACTTTTTGTGGAAGTTTTTCCCTAGCCAACAAGGAGATGTCTTCAACAAGTTTTCAACCTATTCTTCAATGATCTCTAAGCCTTCAAAGTACCTAAATTTGCAAACACACAAAGAGAGAAAGAAAAATGTTAAATGTTAGGGAATAGGGGTTTGCCTTGGTCAAACCCCTTTTAGGAAATTAAACCAAATGAAGAAATAAGATGAAGCATGAACATGAAATGAAGGGATTAGAAAATTTCCATGATGATTGATCTTGAATTTCTACAATGGATGAAGAATCTACCCTTGAATGCTTCTTGATGACTTAGAATACCTAAACCCTAGCTTGCTTGAGAAGAATGATGAATGAATCAAGAGAGAAGAGAATAAGAAGAAGATAGAAGGGCCCAAAATGAGTGCAAAACCTCATATTTATACACAATTGATCCCTAATTTACAAAAATACCACATCATAGGCCAACTTTATGTCTTAGAAAATAAAAACCCACCAAAATTTTGAACTTGTTTTGAATTTTGAGCCAAATGGGACTAAGTCACCCCAAGTGGAGACTTGGTCCCACTTAGGCATTTTAAGTGGGTGTCGAGGATTAAGATATATTAAATGATGTTTATCAAGCTTATTCTCAAAAAGATAATTAAATAAGCTATGTAACTATAAAATGGGGCCAATTAAAGGCATAAGAAAGGTATAATTATTGATGCCAAGCCTAGAAAAGTGTAAGTTTCTTACAAATCCTTACAAAACTTTGAAACAAGGCTTGGTAAATGTTAAAAAGAGGTTATTTAAGTGAATTATAATAGAAGGGTCCTAGAGAAGTGTGAAAGTGGGTTACAACACTTCACAACACCTTTATAAGACATCATAGAATTCTTATTGATTTACAAGGGTCGAAGACCTAATGTGAATGTGTTGACCATATTTCAAAATTAAATCTAGGCAAAACTAGGCCAAAATCCCTAATAAAGACTCAAATGAGCAAAAAATATCCAAAGATATTTTTTTTTTCCGGCACAATACTTATCAAGTTTTTGAAGTAAAATCATATATGTATAGTTTTAATATACAAAATTGAAGTCGTTTAGTGTAGTATCATGGGGAAGGTCGAAAATAATATTAGTTCCACTAACAAGAAGAAAAGAGGAACAATATTAATGTTAGTATTATTAATAATGTTACTAATATTAAATGTCAATAATTTTATCAAGAGTAATATTACTATTAAGATAAATTTTAATATCAATAATAATATTATTATTAATATTAAAGAGTGGTATTAATGATTATTAATATTAATATTAATACGAAGTGATTTAAAGATAAATAATAAAATTATTATTATCTCTAGGTCAATATCAATTATCATATTGATATTCACCTACTTTTTTCACCGCAAGATATTAATATTAAATTGGAAGTGAAAATTAGTATTATTAACTTGGTAGGATTCAAAATAATCATTTTAATGCTAAAGTGAATCAATCTTAATATCATTAGGGTTAATAATGATATTAATATTAATAAATGAGTGTGAGAATTAATTTCATGAAGAGTTAATAAGATTATTAATATTAACACAAAGATGAAATATTACTATCAAGGGGGTTATCATTAGAGATTTTATTACTAATATGGGTATGAATGTTAATGCAAATATTAAGAGTATCATCTTACCAATATTTTAATTCTATTAAATCATTGATGAAACAAGGTATGGTTAATTGATGGTGTTTTAGGTATAGGTGGGAAAACATAATAACATAACAATTTAATAATTAATCCTTAGGGAAATATCATTTTCAAACAAAACTCCTTTCTAACTCTCCCTTTGGATAGTAAATAAACATTCTCAAGTCTAACTTGGGTCACTAGGGATTCCCTTCATTAATTTAGGGTGCATGTGAGGGACTTTTTGCACCTATCTACTCTCACCTCCCCATCCCCCACTCTTGGGCAAAGTGTTGATGTTGACGTTGTAAAAGAAATGTCATCCAATGTGTGTAGTAGTGTTACCATGTCAAGTACGGTAGAACATTTTAGATCATATTTACATATATGTATAAGAAAATTGTTAGTTATATTTTTCCCTTCGATCAAATTTAGGGCATTACACATTATCCTACACCAAGGGTTAATCTTCTATTTGTATCACCACTTCTATCTACCACACTTGTGATTAATCCCCTATAGTTTAAAAATATTTACTCTTAACCCTAATATTGTTAGAGTAATTGGGTATTTACATTATTAATTAAACAATATTTGTTTAATTACGTAAAGTTCCCTTTTACCTCTTTTCACTTAAGCTAACATTAGGTGCATAATAATTAATTACTTTATTGATTATTATTATGCAAGCCTAGGGTTTTCCTTTTTAGGGTTTTCATCTATATGTAGTTGAAAACTATCTTTTGTATTATTAATTCAATTTACATTTTGTGTGAATTCATGGCTCCACATTCTTGAGCATTTCCTTTGTTGCTTCTCTTTGTTTCTCCTTGTAACAGGTTATTTGCTTGCAAAAATCTTTTGGGCTTCTGTGGTGTTGTATCTTCTCAACTCCAACATGGTATCAGAGCTTCAGATTTGCAGCTGCTTGTTCTTGTTTTGAGATTTTGCATTGGAAGCAAATCTAGGGCTCTAAGGTTGTTTTAGGTGGATTCAGCCTACTCTAATTTTTAGGTTCACTTTGGGCTCAAATGGACAGTTCCATTGGATTCATAGCGCCCACAAACCCCTAAAACGACTATCAAATCATTGATTTTGGCCACAGTCAACCAGGGTTGCAAAAAAAAATTTTAGGGTTTGGCTGTATGGCCCCCTCAAAAAAAAAATCGCAAGAAAAAAACAATAAAAACTAAGGTTTTTGTTTTAATTTTTGCGCAGCCAGTTAAAAAAAATTCCGCCGCCCGGCGGCCACCACCGTGTCGCCACCACACCGCTCGGCATCCACAACGCCACCCGTGTCTGACCACCGTTGGCTCCGTGCTCCCCGCCTCGGCCGCCACCCGCTCTGGTCGACACCCAAGCTCCGTCGAGCTCCCTGCATGCACCAAACTCTACCAGCTTGCCTCGCCGACACCGGATTGGCCCTGCCGACACCGGATTGGCCCTGCCGACATCGGACTGGCCCCACCGACACCCAACTCGCCCCACCGACGAGCTCACCCCTACTAGCCCCCACGGGCTCCAAACCCCCACCGCCTGGTCACATGGGTGACCGCGGGCCTACAGCCACCAACCCCTTGGTCGTCCATGTGACCAGGGGCCTAAGACTTTAGCCCTTGAGGGCTGTAAACAATTTTTTTTTGCACATTGGAGCAGCTTGCGCTAAATCGGGCGTAGAATGGGAAATTTTTCTTGGTTTTTTGCAAAACAGATATCATCGAAAATCTGGTTCCAGTGCCGTTCCAGTGGTACTGGTAATTTTTCCTGATTTTGCAGTTTTGCTGTGTTTTTTGCTAGTCAAAGTCAGAACTTGGTTTTTTCACTCCAAGGGGCGTATCTTTTGCGTCCGAACTCCGTTTTGTGCAAACGAATAGGCATTGGAAAGGTGTTACAGTGCTCTTTCTAGATTTACAGTCTATTTTACCATTTTGTTTACCCAGTATTTTTTATTCAGCTTTATATTTTTTTACACTTTGCTCAATTACTTGGTCATTCTGGCTCCTACATGAGATTTGTTTGCGTGGGATGGGTTATATTAATTTGATCTAAATACTATAAGGTCAGATTTCTCAAATTTTTTTTCATTTGAAGAGTTATTATGGGTTTCTCTACTCACCCTTCAGTTGTTCTTCTGGAACGGGATAATTATGAGTCATGGGAAAAGGGTATACTTACAGATTGTAGGTGGCTTAATATTTTTCCTTATTTGTATGATCTCATACTTGAACCAGCAACTTTATAGGGTAGATTAGCATGGGATATTATTAGAAATCACATTGTAGGAGTTATATTGTCTAGTGTTGATCATGACACTGTGTTGGTTATATCGGACATTGATTGTCCTCACCCACTTTGGACACGTCTTTGGGAGATCTATCGAGACCCTATTCTATCTCCATTCCTAGAGGATCCTACTTCAGATTGTCTCATACCCATTGCTTGGCGAGAGAATACACCATTTGATCATGATACTTTAGAGGAGCTTGAGTATTTAGACACCCTTACTTATTCCGATGGATCAGAGGTTTGTCTCCTAGTTCCTACTCTTTAGACTGAGAATTCATCAGCATCTCTTATTGTTCTTGATTTAGTGCAGCAGGGAATCATACATCTTCAAGACATAGCTACTTTGGACTCTTATGTTGCAGACATATCTTTCTTGTTTGTTGAGTCCTATATTGTAGATTTCGAGGATTATTTTGAGGACATTCATCTCCTCTACCTTGATAGTTAGGTTATCACTGTTCGCCCACCATTATCTGTGCATTCAGAGGTTGCATTTCAGTATTCTTCACATCAGTTTGGATTTGACGTTATTTGTTTCCATTCAGACAGTGAGACTCTTCAGCATCCTATCATGGCACACATCTTGAGACAGATTGGTTCATCATTCTTCACAGGGTTTCTTCGATACAGGTCCATGGATCCATTTTTTCCCAAGGGGAGGAATATCATTTGCCGCTTCAGGATCTCTTTTTTGGATTCTACATCAGGCATCTACCATTGTGACAGGAGTTTCTTCATTGTGGAGGGGCCTTCTTCTCTCTTTCTATATCTCCTATGGAGATCATTGTACATGTACTTATATGATAGAAGTTGTCTATGGGGGGTATTATGTTATCCACCTCCTATCCTTTTTTCTTTAGTGCATTGCATTTCTTCCTTGCATTCTATTTTGGGGACGAGTTTTGTTCCCACTGGGTTTTCTCCTTTACCCCATTTCATTTAGTTTGCATTGATTTTGTACATGGGTACCTGATCTGGCCTTGTTGCCGGGACCCATTGCTTTTTCTTTTAGTAGCTTCTTCTAGGTTTTAGCTTCTCCCTATGTCTATCTTAAGGGGGGCTGTTAGAGTAATTGGGTATTTACTTTATTAATTAAACAATATTTGTTTAATTACGTAAAGTTCCCTTTTACCTCTTTTCACTTAAGCTAACATTAGGTGCATAATAATTAATTACTTTATTAATTATTATTGTGCAAGCCTAGGGTTTTCCATTTTAGGGTTTTCATCTATATGTAGTTGAAAACTATCTTTTGTATTATTAATTCATTTTACATTTTGTGTGAATTCATGGCTCCACATTCTTGAGCATTTCTTTTGTTGCTTCTCTTTGTTTCTCCTTGTAACAGGTTATTTGTTTGCAAAGATTATTTGGGCTTCTGTGGTGTTGTATCTTCTCAACTCCAACAAATATCCCCCTTTTTTTTGTCTCAATCATCCACATGAGACTTCAAAAGAAAAATATTGGTTGCTATAGTACAAAATGTCTAAAGGAGATTATGATAGCTAAGAAACCCTTATATGTGAAAGTAAAAAAAAAATTCTTCCAACTCTAAGGGTATGGAAAACACCCACCAAATACTTAAGAATAAGAGATGCTTTGCTAGGCTCTCCTCCCAAAATCCTAAGTTGAAGAAGTCTCCCATACATGAGATCATAAATGAGGTTAGTTCTAGTGGAAATGAAGAACCTAAAATTATGGATGATGATATGATTTGTCTAATGGTAGTGATTTCCATGAAACCCATTATGATATTAATAAAAAAGAAGAATATAAAACCCTCCCTACTATCAAATTGTCAACCTTAATAATCCCATTGAAACCTTAGCTAATATAAATTCCAATCTACATCTAGAGAGGGAGGAAATGATAGTAAAAACCTTGAAAGTAAGAAGAAAGGAAAAGAATCCCAAGAAGAAATAACTAAGGAATAATGGAAAATTGAAGAATATGAAAAAACCAATGGGTGGTAAAGATACCATGGTCATAAATAACAACTATGGGTCTCCTTGTCCCATAAGTCATAAATAGGATCAAAATGGATCTACTATAGATGGGCATATAAAGAAAATTCTAGGAACTAAAAATTTCTATAAATAAGATCATTAATCTAAATAAGAAAATCCTTAACTCCACAACAAGTAGCTTTAAAATCCTCCAAAAACAATAGGAGAAGAAATAAAAAAAGGGAAAGATATCAAAGAGGATAATGGGGAATGTTTGAAATCTCTTAAATTTGAGCTTCATAGGCTTTCAAAAGAAACAAATTCCATTATGGACTTAGATATTTGTCTAGATCCCCCACTCAATAAAGGTTGTGTTGTTATTCTTGTTTTGAGTTGTTAGAGATTTTTATTTTGATTTTTTTTCTCTCTTTTTCTTTGAACTCTCACCATTGGAACTTGTATGGGTAGCGCAACATATTTAACCTCTTTTATCTTATAAAAAAATTAGTATCCATATCTAAAATTATAATACTTTCAAACCATTTGATCTTTAAACTTCTCTAAAAAAATTGATCAACTACATATATCTCATGATTATTCATTTTACATAGAATGAAATATGTCATTTTACAAAATATATCTTTACCATCAATATAAAATTATGTGTCTTATATTTTAGACAAACCCACTACCATATCCATACTTATATCCTCTTAATATTTCTCATAAATAACTAATGGTTGAGATAACGTAATATTTTTTCTACTCGCACTTTTAATTAACACACTATAACTCTAAATAAATATCCTAATGTACTTGTATATTTGTTGCCAAATTAGTTCTCAATTATCAATGCCATTTATCTGATCTATCCCAAAATGACCTTAGTACTAAACTACTACCATATTTTTTCTAAAGTAATATTTATTGTTGGATTCCTTTCCAACTCCTTCTATATACATTTATCTTCATGTTCGAAATTTGATTGTAATTTTCTTGAGTAGATATCAAAGTAGCTTTGTAGGGTTGAAATGAAAGAAATCCGATAAGAGAGAGAATGCAAAACCATGCTAGTATTTATTCATTTTTTTTATCATAATTACAAAGAGTAAATATGAATACCTTTATTATTCATATTTTTTAACCTTTTTTTTAAAACAAAAATTCTTTGCAGAACTTTTCTATGTTTTGTAGATTTTCTGACCTATACAAAATGCTCCAGGAATATATTTCATAGATATTTACTTGTTTTATATTTATTAAATGGACATGGACCACTACAATGTATAACAAATATCTATTATTGTTTTTTTATTAAATATGGAGTTAAAAATTATATATATAAGCTACATAATTGAAACTTAGTAACGATACCATAATTTGATATATTGTGAAAAATGCCTATTAATTATCATATATATAATTAATTTGAAATGTATGAAACCTTTTCAATTCACCTACCTCTCAAAAATATAAACCATATAAATTAGTGTTAGAAAAAATAAATTCCAAAAGATTATATTTATAATATATGTTATATTAGTAAATATTTTTTAAAAAAATTATAAAAATTTGTACTTATAATATATGTTATATTAGTAAATATTTTATTTTTATAATAATATATAAAATTTATCTATATAAATTTATTTTAAATGATTTAAATAAATAGACTACATTTCTTGACTAATGTATTGTAAGGAAAAACTTATTTGGAATAAATATAAAACATATATTAAAATCATTTTAAGGAAAAAACATACATGTATATAATTTGACGTATAAAATAAGAAAAAAATTGTCATGTGAAGGATAATGGTGAAGACTATGTTGTATGAAAAAATTGTTTAATGAGAAAAGTTAACTATCAAATTTAGGCTTTTCTCAAACCCATGTCGAAGCATTTTGAGCTCTAGAACTATAGGAGTTGGTGTGCTTACTTTATAAATAATTATTTTTATCTTCCCCAATAATCTAGTCATGTACAACATTACTAACTTCATCTATGCTACTACCTCCATCTTTAAGTGTGATGACATTTTATTTCTTCACTTACCCTATTTTTATCTTTCTCATTAAAACACACTCTCTTTCTTCTTATCTACTAACAATGTGATCTTAGGGACTTGTTGTCAATGAGTCACTTGTAACTTTGGACTTTTATTGAACTTATATAATTAGCACAACCTCCTCATGCACAAGAAAACAAAAAGATTCCACACCTCACTTTTATTACGAGATGAAAAATAGCAACACATGCTAGAATGTAGACTAATGAAAGGGATTATGGCTAAAGTAATAATTACTACTCTTTTATCAAAAGCTTAGTTATCTATTGAATTGGAATGATATGTCAAATCTAAAAGTGTCTCTTTCAAAATTTACTCCAATACACACTCACACACTCTCTGAATGGACCATGAGCCCTTCAATTTACCTAAACAAATCTAAGGTTCTAATCATAGGTCTATATAGTTTCAAACATCCAAAAGACTAATACATATAATATTTAATTAATGGACAAAATTCGATATTGCAATTATGTATGTACTTATAGCCAAGAAAATAACATAAAAAATTCAACAACCCTTTTTGTTTGTAATTTTGTGCAACCTCCTAACAACACTAACAATAAATATGTATGTAGGAAAGTGAAGTGTAGAATTTAATAATAAAGATGCATTAAAAAAAACCAACATGTGTAGTTAGAAACCAAATTTGACTTTGATTATGTTGTTAAATGTGAATTATTGACCTAGTACTTTAATTAGAGGTTCATGTGTTCATGTTGTTGTGGTTGTCAACCCATAGAATGTGAGTGTAGGAAATAAAATGCTTGAATCATTAGTATTTCAATTTCTAAAGCTTTTCATGTTGTGGAATGCTTGCACAAAACACAAGTACCAAGATGGTTGTGTTGATGTAAGTGTCAAATGTTTAAAAAGGTACAAAGCTCTTATTTTTCCTAACCTTCCTTGTCATTGTGTGAATGTTCAATATCCCAAACTAGTCATAATAGTTATTTTTAGTTATAGGTGAAAAGGTTTGTTATGTATATAAAGTACCATATGTTTAATTGTAGGCACATCAGTGCAAGTTTGAATCAAGCATTAAATTCTTTATAAAAATATTATGGTTAATTCCAAATAAAGTCATAATGTACAATGGAATTGTCACTAGTTCCTTGGTGTGTCTTGGAATGACTTAAGACGTGTCCAAAGTAATGGGTGGACAATCTCCATCTATTGAAGTTTGTGCAAGTAAAATGCAAAAGGCAAATTTCAAGACATCCTAAGGGGAAGTTTTTTAGCCCAAATTCTCCATGGGAAATGCTCTAACAAAAATTATAATTAAACTATAGATCATATGCTAAATTGTAATAAATTTCCAAAATCTCCATGCATATCCACTTACAATGGTCGAGATTAAGTCCCCAAACCTTAAAGCCATTGTAATAGTTCATAATATTATGCATATTTGAATTCAAAATATCTTAACATTGTTAATGATTATTCCAAGGAATATTCCTATAGCCAATCATATTAGTAATTCACTTGAAATTATTGCAAACCACAATCTCAAGGATTGTTATCCTTGTATTGTAAGAGCATAGGTGGATCCCCATTCATCCATCTCAGGGTGGCATACTTGAGAAGACCTTCAAGCCTAGGAGCACTCATTCACCTCCTAGCCCATAAACATAGTACAATCTCAGGTCCACTCCATCTATCACTCCACCTTGGAGGTGCACCATCCTCCTTGATTAAGCCCAAGATAACTCATTCACCTTCCAGCCCACACACATGGAAAGATCTCCAATCCATCCATCTCAAGGTGGCATGCTTGATAAGATGTATGAATATTACCTTCCTCAACAAGTCCAAGAGCACTCATACACCTCCTAACCCATGAGCCTGCATCTTGGAGTGGCATGCTTGATGAAGGCAATGTCAATAATTCACCTCTCATGAACTCGAAAGACTATTTGTCATTATTTGCAAGCCATTTCTAGTAAATTCAAAACCAATTATTTATATAAATTAGCTATATGATTTTACTATTAAATACTCTTGAAGGGAAATGCAATTAAATTAATTACAATTAGCAATCACTTAATTTCTACAAGGAATATCTATGCATCTATTTATTTTTAATCTAATATTATTCTTAAACTTATCTCACAATATTATTAGTGTTTAAGACACTATTTATTTATAAATTACGACTCAATTTTTTATTTTTTTCCAATTTCCAATCCAATCCACTTGCTCAATTGATATTTGAGTTTGTGTTACTTGAATGAATTGATCATTAAATTATTTGATGATTGAATTATTGGATGCTAGAATAATTTGATGATTGAATATATTAATAAAATTATCGATGTTTGCTTGATTGATTTTTTTGATATTTCAAGTTTTTGATTTCTTGATGGATAGATGAGTGATGATTGCTTATCGATTGCGAATTGATTTACCCTTTATATACATTTCTTGAAGGATTCACCACCCTTCACCAATAAATCATGAGTCACCACCCTTCATAACAAAGGATTCACCACCCTTCATTATAAATGAGTCACCACCCTTCATTGTTGTATTTTGAGAATAATACTTTACTCCCAAATTGATTGATAGATTTATTCCCCATTGACGATTTCTTCACAAGGAAATGATTCCATTTATATATATTATTATTGAGGGAGTCACAACCTTTCACATTTTAAGAGTCACAACCTTTCACATTCAGAGTCACATCCTTTCTCACATCATCACTACTCTTGAGAACATAATTTAATTAAATAGAAAAGCCACATAAGGTTCTATTTTCAATTAAATTTTATGATGTTATGGATCTCTTTATCAAAATGAAATTATCTCACTTTTATATCTCAATTTTGAGGGAGTCACACCTCTTCACCTCAATAGTTACAACTTTGTATCACTACATTTGGAGATAATAATTTAATTTTAAATAAGTTAATTTGTTAGTGCTACTATCTATTACTTGTAATCACTCCTAATAATTATTTCCCTTCCTTTCCTTCTAGATCTACCTTATTTATGTACCTTATCTTTCTCAAGTGACACAACCTTTCACATGTTGATTGACCATTCTTAACAACTTAGTCTTTATTTAATGACAGTTTGGTGTACTATTAAATAACACTTGCACCAAGAGCGGTGAAATGGGTACGTTGGTAAAGAATTATATGTAAGTGAAAATGGTAAGGAAGTGTAGTTTAGAGTGTTTATATAATTTTGTAATAGAAGTTGGAAATACATAAAATCTTGTTTGAAACATTTATTAAGTATTTGAATTATATATATTCCTAGAGAAAATTGAAGGAAAGAATCACAATAATTTAAAGTTTGAAGCTTTTGTAATCGATGATTTCATGTTGTTGTATGGAATGATCGAGCAAAAATATTTTTGGATGTTCATTCATTTTGTTCCTACACATTCTAAGAAAAAGTTAGCATACTTACATCATAAATGCATTGCAGGTTTTATGTAAATGGTACAAAGTATAGAAAAATGAAAGCAGGTGTTAGAGGAAGGAACTATAAAGGAATGAGAGTTAAATTGGAAACAAAATATTCTTCATAAAAGGGATTCCATAAATTCAATGATATATCCTCTAAATTCATAATAAACAAAATATTCTTCATAAAAGGGATGCCATAGTGGTAGGGGTCAAGTAGGTATACAATAGTGCCCTAGGACATGATTTGACCCCTAAAAATTCCTCATTATGGAGAGTGACGAGTTTTGAAGAGAGGATGGGATGGAAAGATGGAGGGGTTGTCCAAGTGCATGTTCCTTCTTCAATAAGGAAAGGACTCTCATTGATGGAGGTAGGTATAATCCACACCTCCCCATTGAAAGGTTGCAAATTCAAAACCCTATATATTTTGGAGATGAAGAATGGGTGGGGTGTTACCCACTTCTCCTCTTGGAGAACTTGAATGAAGATGTTAGAAAGAATGAGGAGATGAGAGGAGTTCACCTCTTTGGGAAGATAGAGAGAAAGATGGCTTGGATGGAAGATGAAACATGGATAAAAAAGTTAAATTCCTCCTCCTAAAGAAAAAAGATAATTTTTCTTTCCTATTTTCATTTACCCTTGTTATTGATAGTAAGAAGGTGACATATGGAATGTATCCTAGTTGAAAATAGAAAGTAGAAAACCTAGATATATAAAATTTGTGCTATGTTAAGCCTATCGCTTTTGTACAAATAAGAAAAGACTCCATTAATCATTGTGGAGCTAAAGAATTTCTTGCTCGGAAGTATGGCTAGAGCCCACGTAGCTCCATGATGCCATTACGGTAAGGTGGAGAGCAAGCCTTAAATAGTTGTATGTATTTAATTGTATTCCTTTCAATTTGTTGTAATATGGAAAGTTGTTGTTTTGATGTAATATGAAGAGAATGGAAAAAAAAGCAAAGCTAAGTTCACTGGTATATAAATAAAATCACTTACCCTCAATATTTTTTTGTGACCATGCATGTTAAAAGATGAATATTATATTTTATTTTAATGAAGATTTAAATGTTTATGCAAAACTTAAAAAAAGTAAAAGTAAACCTGATATACCTGTCTGCTGGTTCTTACTTACTGTAACTCTTATTTTTTTCTGAAATACTGTTGAATGTAAAGTGAGTTTTAGAATTTAGTTTTAATAAAATATCTATAACAAAAAAAAAATATTCTTAATAACATAATAATGATTTAAAGGGTGTGCAACTAGGTTGGCTTTCTTTAGACATAGGGCTCAAATTTGTTGAGAAAGTCCCTGGCTGTAGTGGGGTTATCCACTGGTGTCCCTATTCATAGTCAACCTATTGCATTTGATGTATCCAGTAATGCCATAGCTCCCATCATTCAAAAATATGAGAATTTGGACATTCATATAATCCTTCCTAGCTGGACAAAATCAATGCCCAACTCCACAAAGCATTTGTTCTTTGTCAATGCCCATTTTGTCTTTGCTAAATTACTAAAAACAAAAGAGGTAAATCTAAAAAATAGATGTATGTGGTTCATTGTATAACATTTTCAATACCAAGTAAATAGTAAACTAATTATTGTGCATAAAACAATGAGAAAGTGTAACTAATATTCAACAAGAAACTATATGATTAAACATTCATTGGAGAATCCCTACAAACCAAATAACAACCCTTCACAATGTAGCGAATGAAAAAGACATTTTGGAGATTTGAACATGAGAATGAAAAAGAGAGAGAGAGAGAGAGAGGGGAAGCATCACATTGAAAAAATATATATAACACAAGATTATGTAAGCCTAAGGGGAGTATTGAATAATGCCTATGAGAGCATGAACCCTAGTAAGTGGAGACATCTATCTATTTCACTGTCACAAGGAATGCTTGATTAAATTGCAGAAAACCATTGAATATTTGCAATCTATGGTTTCTAGTATTTCTTGAGGACAACTATTTAGGGTCCTACAGCCAAGCGCGACCCCAGACCACCTCAAAAGCTTGCCCAGCTAGATAATAAGAAACATCGTTACCAGGTAGCTAGTGCAGAAGTAAATTATACCTAACATTCTAAACTTCAAGGGTCAAAAATGTAAGGGGAGCCATAATAATCGATAGACCCTAAAACAAGATCAATGAGCACCTCAGTTCTACCTCTGATAGAATGCATGGTAGATAGATATTTACACAGATAATAGATTATGATTAAAATTAGTACCTGAGATACTGAGCATAAATAAGAAAAAAATATACATAAAAACATAAGAATAAAGGAAAGAAGAAGTAGAGGCGCTAACTTTTAGATTAGCTTTCAATTAAAGGGGCGAGTCAGTAAGGCACGACTACCATTGTAATCTAGCAATTCTTCACTCTTGTCAACTTTGTCACACGAGGGCGGTTTTTGCTTACATTATAAAGTAATGTATATGATTTCATGTTGGTTGGTAAAACAATAGGAAGATAGGCCGAAACATCATTATTAATACAATAAATTTCTTGGTAGAAGACTAGAATTTCCTCTCCTCCTATCAAGTCAGCCTGCAAGCCATGTTGAGCAACCAACAAACTTGTAATTGAATGTATAAGTTACATTAATAGTTCCCATCAAATTGCGTGCACTTTATGAAAAATTTCACTATAGTCAGTCAACCTAACCATTTAATACGAAATCGACATATCATGCAATGTCCTACTTATTAGTGGAAATTAACCAGGAACTAAATTTTCATGAAAATACCACCCATTAATTAGCTAGGCAAGCATGGAGGAATAGATAGCCACACTGTTAATTAAACTACCCTACACTTAGAGCACCATTCTCTTTGAAATAAACTTCCCTTCGTTCTATGAAAAAAAATCAAATATAAAGAAAAGAAGATCCTCTAATATAATTAGAAACGTACGACTTTTATAAAAGAAAAAAAATAAAGCATAAAAGTAAATCTAAAAGAAAAGAGTAGGATTCTAAAAGTTAAAGAGGAGGCTTACATGGCCTTTAGGGTTAGAAAATTAAAATTAAAATATATTGATTTTAAATGGATTTTAAAAATATTAGCATTTTAAATTATTTTTATGTTTTTTTTTTAAAGTTTAAGTAATTGTTTTATATATATTATAGTTATGTAAGTAATTATTATTTAAAAAAAAATGAAATGTTAATTTATTCTTATTTTTAAATAATAAGCAAAATGATAATTAAAATTGTTTTTTTTGGCTTTTACTTGAGTATTTAGGAAGGTGTATTTCTTTTTTTTGGGATAGGTTATATGGATAAATGATTAATAAATTTCTACAAAAGAAAAAAATTGCCTTAGGCTATTACTTTATGTTTTAGGGGTATTTAATATTAACAAGTGGTTCCTCAACTTTTGTAAAATCTATTCCAGTTTAATATGAGAACAATTTGGGAAACCTATTTCTGTAGTTAATTTGTGCTAGGCAAATTAAGGTAATGAATAAGTATGAATGATATCATGTATAAGAGTGTCAACTATTCGGTATTCCTTGGGAGAGTCTTCAAATTAGTTTGGATTTGTTTTTTCTTTGATCATCATATGGTTCGTTGGTAATAAAAGGTTCCTTAGAATTTTATTTTTTTTAAAAATTGTTTCATTTTCCAGTGAAAATTTTGGACATGGTAGTTAGATCCCAATAAGAAATGTTATATCTCATCTTGACAATTAATAACCTACACAAGTGGGTGTTGTCCTTAAAGGATGAGGATGATTAATCAATTTTTTAAAATTTTGGTAATGAACCATGTGTAATCTTAAGAAAAATAAGTGGTTGGGGAATTAAAATAAATAAAAATAAATAAATGCAAGCAACTAATGTAATTATGATTGTACAAAATGATGATTATAACATGTGATTATATGGTTCAACCTTAAATAGAGAAATGCAAGATTTAGATATTAATAAGTTGCGACAATTACTTTTATGCATTGAACGTGTTCTTTTTCTCATATTGTGATGTTTAAATGAAAATGGTGAGCTATCTTCCTTATAAAGTAGGTAACCTTCTTTAGCATGTTGTGAAAAAAAAAATAGCGGTATTACTTGTATTGATATGTTGTGAACATGACAAACATAGTTGAATAAAAGAAGAAGAACAATATGGGTAATAATCACAAGTAGGATGATCAAGCATAAATATAATAATATAACACTAATAATATTATTTAGTCATGTATGTTTTTTGGAGTTTTGTCTTGATGAATTTTATAAGAGAATTTTCTTACTAATAGTCATAGAATTAATTGAAGAAAATTATTAGAATTCATGGCAGGGTGTTACGGTTAAGCAGTGCTATCATTGCAACCACTTAGTATTTAAATGTGTGTAGTGTGTACCATATATATACCCTACTCCTTGGAATACTTAGTGGTATGTATATCATGATTAAGGTATTAAAAGCAAGGTAAAAATATATATATAAAAATAAAGTTGTTGGAGTTTTTCTAACAAAATGTTTCAGGGTGACAACAACTAAATCATAACGAAAAATAGATGAATAGAAAGAAATAGAGACCAATAAAAAAATTACAAAATGATCGAAGAAGAAAGAAAAGAAAAGAGAGAAAAATGAAAGAGATTAAGAGAGCAAAATAGATACAACAACCAAAGTGATGAAAAAAAAATGAAGATAGCTATATGGAGAAAGAGATGGAAAGACAGAGAAATAGTGAAAAAAGGTAGAATGACTAATAGAACATAAAATTAAAACAAAGCAAAAATAAATAAAAAAGAAACAAAGCAAAAATGAGCTAGATAAAGGGTAAAATAAATAAACAACATTAAGAAAGAGAGGGATAAATAAAAAAAAGGTAATGAAAAAAATAAATAGTGAAAATTATTAAAAACCAATGGATGATGGACATATATAGAAACAAAAAGGGTAAAAATTTGAACTTATAAAAAGTAATCAAAGGAATAAAGAAAGATAAATATGAAAAAAGATTATTAAAATAAAAAGATAAATAAATTCTTAGTACAAAATAAAAAATGATAGAAACAAACAACAACAAAAAAGAGATAGAAAAACACGAGGAAGAAAAAAAAAGAGATCAAAAAGGAGATTAAAACTGTCTAGATAGAAAATATATATTAAGAGAGGAGACATAAAAGGAATGAAAGATAATTTTACAAAATAAAATAAAATTTAGAAGCAAACCAAAAAAATATATAAGAAAAGTAAAAAACGAAAAAAAAAATGTAAGAGAAAACAGTGAAAGAAAAAATAAAGATAGACAACGAAAGAGATATAAGAGATATAGATGAATAAAAAAGATATAAATAGAAAGAGACAAAAATACTGAGCGTTGAGTCACTTAATAGTTGGATTTCTTACACAATTGACATCCACATGGTCATTGCCTATATAATGCACATAAAAGAATTTTTTTTCCTCAATCTCCAACATTTCAATCAAATCCTTAACTGATATAGAAATGGTGATTTGGTTTAGCAATTCATGAACCAAGGTCACCTTTATGAGGGAATAAAACAAATAAATGAAAAAAAAGAAATATGAAATATAAATGGAAAGAACAAAACAAATAGAGAGTGAGTGAGCAAAAAAGAATAAAGATAAATAAACATAGAAAAATATTAAAAAATGTGAAAATATAGAGATGGGCAAGGAAGATAGATAAACGAAGATAGGTAATTAAGGATGAGAAAAATATATAACAAATAAGGGTGATCCCACAATACTAGTTTACAATTTTTGGGCAAATTGGACATTGAACTAATTTTTTTTAACTAAATCTTTACATTCGGGCTCCTATAGCGGCTAAACTATGAGGAATTGAACATGATGAAAACTAGTGATTTGTGACATTTTTTTTATAGATTCTAAATATATATTTTTCAATATTTTTGGAATCAGATTGCACTTATTTTACATCTCCTTCGAAAGCTAGTGTTTTTTCAAAAACAACATTTTTAAGGAGTGACGCTCACCGTATACAACATAGCATTTTTTTTATGAAGGATAAAATTCTAATTTTTTCTAATTTAGATTTGTAACTATGATATCTAATATTTTCATTTGGTTTAATAGTGTTTTATAGAATATTTTTTCCTTAATCAAGTTTCGAAGTCAAACCGATTACAATTCAAACATTCAGACATAGGCAGACCGTATACAACATAACTTTTTCTATATGTATCGAAATTCAATTTTTATTTTTTTAATGGATCAAGGACATCAATACCCAGCCTGAACATATTTTTCAAAATTTTATTTTTATAATTTTCTATTTTTCCACATGTGCATAACAAAGAGCTTGATTTTGTGGTGAAAAACCTATGTTTAATAAAACTAAAAAAATACATACATAATAAAACCAAAACATATTAAAATTATATTCATTGGATAATTTTTCCCAAGGACTACCATGATCATTTCAAATAAATTTTAAATGAATTCATATGATCCCCCAAAAGGTAAATCAAAAGTGGTTTTCTATCAACATTTTGATAGGTGTAAAGGAGACTCTGTCGTAGGTATGGTTTAAAACTAGCGGGGTTCTATCCAAGGGGGTTTGATCTAAGGTGGTTTGATCAAACCTCTTAAATTAGAATCCTTAAAATGAAACTTTTTAAGGCTTAAATCATTATATTTTCTAAAAATATGTGATTTCAACAAAAATTAGAATCTCCCAGAAATTGTAAACTAGCTTTGTGGGATAATTGATAAATAATAGAAAGGCGTATGGAGAGAGAAAATAAAGAAATAATTTTGATTGGTGAAGCCACATTTCTTGTATTTCAATCCTATGACAGATTTTTTTGGTTTACCTATTTTGGTTTAATCTTTTTCATCCCTCATTAGTTCTGGATTGATTCCATAATACACCTCTTCCCCTTTGTAATAGTGTTATATGCAAATATCATGGAGGATAGAAATTCTTCTAAGGAACCTTTGATTCAAAGGGCAGAGGAGAAGGATGCTATGGTACTTAATATGAATGGATTGTTGGTGTATTAATTGATAGGTACACTAAAACCACATTATGATTTTTTTGTAATTTGGTCTTCAATTAATCAAAATCTTTCAATTAAAACCCCTTTCAAAGATGATAAAAAGGTATGCAGTTATCATTTTTCTATATGTTGACTCAGGGGTATCTCTGCGACCCAACCCAATGCCTAACCTTCCTTACTTTGGTCTTACATTATGCTAAGTTAGAGTCGGGAAGATGTGTCACACTGGGGTGAGACTAGTCCCCTGGGGATGCATATAACAATCTACAAGGGGATCTTACATTATTATGATAAAAAGGTATGGACTTCTTGTTTTTTGGTTGACTCAAGGGTATCCTCGTAACCTAGCCCAATGCCCAACCAACCTTACCTTGGTCTTACATTTTTCCAAGTTGAGGTCAGGAAAGGGTTTCATGCTAGGGCGAGACTAATCCCTTGGAGATATATACAAGGGAACATACACAATAACTCATAAAGGGTCTTACATTTTGACGATAAAAAGGTATGAACTTTTTTTTCTTATTTTTTCTATTGACTCAGGGATATCCCCGCAATCCAGTCCAATGCCCAACCCACCTTACCTTGGTCTTACATTTTTCCAAGTTGGGGTGAGGAAGAAGTGTCACACAAACTAACCCAAGGCCCAACTCACCTTATCTTAGTCTTACATTCTACCAAGTTGGGGTTAGGAAGGGGTTCCATGCTGGAGTGAGACTAGTCCCTTGGGGATGTATACAAGTCACAAGGTGTCTTACATTTTGGTCACGATAAAAAGGTTTGGACTTCTCTTTCTTATTTTTTTTATTGACTCAGGGGTATCCTCCCAATCCAACCCAACGCCCAACCCACCTTACCTTGGTTTTACATTCTACCAAGTTGGGGTTAGGAAGGGGTTCCATGCTAGGGTGAGACTAGTCCCTCAGGGATGTATACAATTCACAAGGGTTCTTACATTTTGGTCATGATAAAAAGGTATGAACTTCTCTTTCTTATTTTTCTATTGACTCAGGGGTATCCTCTCAACCCAACCAAATGCCCAACCCACCTTACCTTGGTCTTACATCCTGCCAAGTTGGGGTTAGGAAGAGGTGTCACGTTGGGGCAAGACTAGTCCCATGAAATGTAATTAACAACCTATAAGGAATCTTAGGGGTATCCTCGCAACCTATCCCAACACCCAACCGACCTTACCTTGGTCTTACATTTTGCCAAGTTGGGGTGAGAAAGGGGTATCATGCTAGGGCGAGACTAGTCCCTTAGGGATATATATAAAAAATCACAAGGGGTCATACATTATAATGATAAAAAGGTATTGACTTTTCTTTCTTCTTATATTTTTTGTTGACTCAACGGTATCCCCACAACCCAACCCAATGCCCAACTTGCCTCACCTTTGTCTTACATTCCACTAAGTTGGGGTCAAGAAGGGGTGATATGTTGGGGTGAGACTAGTCTCTTGGGATGTATTGAATATCCTATAAAGGATCTTACATTATGATGATAAAAAATTATAGATTTTTCTTTCTTTCTTTTTTTGTTGACTCGAGGGTATCCTTGCAACCTATCCTAACACCCAACCGGCCTTACCTTGGGTTTTACTTTATACCAAGTTGAGGTCAAGAAGGGGTGTCATGCTGGTGCGAGACAACTCCCTTAGGGATGTGCACAACAACTTGTAAGGGGTCTTACATTCTAACAATAAAAAGGTTGAAATTTTTTTTCTTCTTATTTTTTCTATTGACTCAGAGGTATCCTGCAACCCAACCGACCTTACTTTGGTCTTACATTCTATCATGTTGGGATCGAGAATGGGCGTCATGTCGGTTTTACCTTTGAAGAGATCGTGAAGAGGTGTCATGTTGGTTTTACCTTTGAAGAGATCATAGGGTTCATGGTCAAAGGCATAGGGCAAAAGTTTCTTGGTCTAAGGTGTGATGTCCAATTATCTAAACTATAAAGTCTAAGGGATCATAATATTCAATAATATTTTCTTGATCTAAAGTGCATGGTCGATGAAACCAAGCTATAACATATAGTGTTCATGGGTCCAAAGTTAAGGTTCTAGGTTTAAGATCTAACTTCAAAGGTAAAAGGCTTTAGGATAATGTGTCTAGAAACAAGGTTTGGTTCAAAGATTCAATCTATAGGGTCCATGTTGTCATTTTATAGTGCAAATTCTAGGGCCCAAGATCAAGTATTCAATGTGTAATATTCAAGAAGTCTTGGATTCCAAGGTTAAAAATCAAGGGACACAATATAATGGCACATACTCTATGGTTTGAGGGTCAAGATCTTATGACCTAGGTCCAAAGGGTATAGTGTCCACATCCTAGTGTCTAAAGTTAAGGCTCTAAGGATGGGGTCAAATGTCAATGGTCCAATGATTTATGGTACAGGGTATATGTTCTCTTGTTGAGGGCACATAATGCTAAGGTCCTAGTGATCCAAAATCTAAGTTGTAAGAGTTCACAATAAATGGTATAAGTTTTTTGGTTAAGGGTTCATGATCTATGATCTATGATCTAGGGATAGGGACCGAGGTATAGGCTCCATGTTTTAAGGTAACGTCTAGCATACAATGTTTGATTTCTCAAATTTAGGGTAAGATTAATTTCTATAATCTAGCATTTAAATTATCGGGTCCCTTGGGGATGTCTTGCATTCTGCCAAATTGGGGTTAGGAAGGGGTTTCATGCTAGGGTGAGACCAGTCCTTTGGGGATGTATACAATTCACAAGGGGTCTTACATTTTGGTCACAATAAAAAGGTATGGACTTATGTTTCTTATTTTTTATGTTCACTCAAGGGTATCCTCTCAACCCAACCCAATGCCCAACCCACCTTACCTTGGTCTTACATTCTGCCAAGTTGTGGTTAGGAAGGAGTTTCATGCTAGGGTGAGACTAGTCCCTTGGGGATGTATACAACTCACAAGGGGTCTTACATTTTGGTCACGATAAAAAAGTATGGACTTCTCTTTCTTATTTTTTTTGTTGACTCAGGGGTATCCTCCCAACCTAACCAAACACCCAACCCACCTTACCTTGGTCTTACATTATGCCAGGTTGGGGTCAAGAAGAGGTGTCACGTTGGGGCGAGACTAGTTTCTTGAGGTCCCCTGAGGTCCTATGAGATGTAATTAACAACCTACAAAGAATCTTACATTATAATGATGAAAAGATATGAACTTCTATTTTTTCTTTTTTTTTGACTTAGGGGTATCATCGCAACCTATCCCAACACCCAACTGACCTTACCTTGGTCTTACATTTTTCCAAGTTGGAGTAAGGAAGGGGTGTCATGCTAGGGTGAGACTAGTCCTTTGAGGATATATATAACAACTCGCAAGGGGTCATACATTTTGATGATAACAAGGTATTGAGTTATCTTTTTATTTTTTTTGTTGACTCAAGGGTATCCCCACAACCCAACCCAATGCCCAACTTGTCTTACCTTGGTCCTGCATTCTGCCAAGTTAGGGTCAGGAAAGGGTGTTACATTGGGGTGAGACTCTTCTTTTGGAATGTATACAATATCCTACAAAGGACCTTACATTATGATTATAAAAAATTATGGATTTATCTTTCTTTCTTTTTTTTGTTGACTCAGAGGTATCTTTGCAACCTACTCTAACACCCAACCCACCTTACCTTGGTCTTACATTTTTCCAAGCTCATATCGAAAGGGGGTGTCATGTTGGGGCGAGAAAAGTCCCTTGGGGATGTGTACAACAACTTGTAAGGGGTCTTACATTCTAACAATAAAAAGGTATGAAATTTTTTTTCTTCTTATTTTTTCTATTGACTCAGACGTATTCAACAACCCAACCACCTCACCTTTGTTTTACATTCTATCATGTTGGGATCGGGAATTGGTGTCATGTTGGTTTTACTTTTGAAGAGATTGTGAAGAGGTGTCATGTTGGTTTTACCTTTGAAGAGCTCATAGAGTCCATGGTCAAAGGCATAGGGAAAAGGTTTCTTGGTCTAAGATGTGAGGTCCAATTATCTAAAATCTAGAGTCTAAAGAATCACAATATTCAGTAATAGTTTTTTTATCTAAAGTGCATGGTCGATGAATCCAAGCTATAACGTATAGTGTTCATGGGTCCAAAGTTATGGTGCTAGGTTTAGGATCTAACTTCAAAGGTAAAAGGCTTTAGGATAATGTGTCTAAAACAAGGGTTGGTTCAAAGATTCAGTCTATAGGGTCCATGATTTCATTCTATAGTCCAAATTCTAGGGCCCAAGATCAAGTATTCAATGTGTAATATTCAAGAAGTCTTGGATTCCAAGGTTAAGAATCAAGGGACACAATATAAGGGCACATACTCTACGGTTTGAGGGTCAATTTCTTATGACCTAGGTCCAAAGGGTATAGTGTCCACATCCTAGTGTCTAAAGTTAAGGCTCTAAGCATGGGGTCAAATTTCAATGGTCCAATGATTTATGGTATAGGGTATATGTTTCTTGTTGAGGGAACATAATTTTAAGGTCTTAGTGATCCAAAATCTAAGTTGTAAGAGTTCATAATAAATGGTATAGGTTTCTTGGTTAAGGGTTCATGATCTATAATCTAGGGATAGGGACCAAGGTCTAGGCTCCACGTTTTAAGGTAAACATCTAGCACACAAAGTTTGATTTTATCAAATTTAAGGTAAGATTAATTTCTATAATCTAGAATTTAAATTCTAGGGTCCTTTGGGGATGTCTTACATTCTACCAAGTTGGGGTTAGGAATGGGTTTCATGCTAGGGTGAGACTAGTCACTTGGGGATGTATACAACTCACAAGGGATCTTACATTTTGGTCACGATAAAAAGGTTTGGACTTCTCTTTCTTATTTTTTATGTTGACTCAAGGGTATCCTCCCAACCCAACCCAACGCTCAACCCATCTTACCTTGGTCTTACATTCTGCCAAGTTGGCATCAGGAGGGGGTTTCATGTTGGGGTGAGACTAGTCTCTTGGGAATGTATACAATTCACAAGGGGTTTTATATTTTGGTCACGATAAAAAGGTATGGACTTCTCTTTCTTATTTCTTTTGTTGACTCAGGGGTATCCTCCCAACCAACCAAATGCCCAACCCACCTTACCTTGGTCTTACATTCTGCTAAGTTGGGGTTAGGAAGAGGTGTCAAGTTAGGGTGAGACTAGTCCTTTGACGTCCCTTGAGATGTAATTATCAACCTATAAGGAATCTTACATTATGATGATGAAAAGGTATGGAACTCTAATTTTTCTTCTTTTTGTTGACTTAGGGGTATCCTCGCAACCTATCCCAACACCCAACCAACCTTACATTGGTCTTACATTTTGCCAAGTTGGGGTGAGGAGGGGTGTCATAGGGCGAGACTAGTCCCTTGGGGCAAGGGGTCATACATTCCGATGATAAAAAAATATTGACTTCTCTTTCTTCTTATTTTTTTTGTTGACTCAAGGGTATCCCCACAACCCAATCCAATGCCCAACTTGCCTTACTTTTGTCTTACATTCTGCCAAGTTGGGGCTAGGAAGGGGTCTTACGTTAGGGTGAGACTAGTCTTTTGGGATGTATACAATAGTCTACATGGGATCTTACATTATGATGATAAAAAATTATGGATTTTCTTTTTCTTCTTTTTTTTTGTTGACTCAGGGGTATCCTTGCAACCTGGCCTAACACCCAACCTGCCTTACCTTGGTCTTACATTCTACCAAGTTGGGGTTGAGAAGGCGTGTCATGCTGGGGTGAGACAAGTCCTTGGGGATGTGTACAACAACTTGTAAGGGGTCTTACATTTTGACAATAAAAAGGTATGGACTTTTCTTAATTTTTATTTTTTCTATTTACTCAAAGGTATCCCGCAACCCAACCCACCTTACCTTGGTCTTACATTCTATCATGTTGGGATCGGGAAGAGGTGTCATGTTGGTTTTACCTTTGAAGAGATCGTGAAGAGGTGTGATGTTGGTTTTACCTTTGAATAGATCGTGAAGAGGTGTCATGTTGGTTTTACCTTTGAAGAGATCATAGGGTCCATGGTCAAAGGCATAGAGCAAAGGTTTCTTGGTCTAAGGTGTGAGATCCAATTATCTAAAATCTAGAGTCTAAGGAATCACAATATTCATTAATAACTTTTTGATCTAAAGTGCATGGTCGATGAATCCAAGCTATAACATATAGCGTTCATGGATCCAAAGTTAAGTTTCTAGGTTTAGGATCTAACTTCAAAGGTAAAAGGCTTCAAGATAATGTGTCTAGAAACAAGGTTTGGTTCAAATATTAAATCTATAGGGTCCATGCTTTCATTCTATAGTCCAAATTCTAGGGCCCAAGATCAAGTATTCAATGTGTAATATTCAAGAAGTCTTGGATTCCAAGGTTAAAAATCAAGGGACACAATATAAGGGCACATTCCCTACGGTTTGAGGTCCAAGTTCTTATGACCTAGGTCCAAAGGGTATAGTTTCCACATCCCAGTGTCTAAAGTTAAGGCTCTTAGGATGGGGTCAAGTGTTAACGGTTCAATGATTTATGGTATATGGTACATGTTTCTTGTTGAGGGCACATAATGCTAAGGTCCTAGTGATCCAAAATCTAAGCTCTAAGAGTTCACAATAAATGGTATAGGTTTCTTGGTTAAGGGTTCATGATCTATAATCTATGGATAGGGACCAAGTTCTAGGCTCCAAGTTTTAAGGTAAACATCTAGCATACAATGTGTGATTTCTCAAATTTAATGTAAGCTTAATTTTTTATAATCTAGCATTTAAATTCTAGGGTTCATAGTGTAGTATACATGGTCTTGGATCCAAGCTTTAATCATCTAATAATCCAAGGTTCAATATTGAATTTTGAAGCTCTAAGGTCTAAGGTTTAAGGCCTAGGTTCTTGGGATCGAATGCCCATGTTCTATTGTTTGAGGTCAAATATCTAGTAGCATAGCCTAAGCACTAGGGTTCATGCACACGTTTAAGGTAAAGGGTAAATAGTAATATTTCTTGGTCTAGGGTCCACAAGTACAAGACATAGCCCCTAAGGTTTAGGGTTCAAAACTTATGAATCTAGGATATAACTATTTAGGCTATAGGACAAATGTTTATTAATCTAGGGCCCACAACCATGAGGCTAGGGTGTAGATCAAGGTCTATAGGTCAAAAAATTAAATTCTAGGGGCCAAGGTCTAACCCATATAGAAAGAAAAAAATAGATGGAAAGAAACAAAGAAATATAAATAGCAATGTAGAGAAACATTTAAAAGAAATAAAGATATTTAGACAATGATAGATAACTAGAATAAAATTAAATTAAAAGGAAAAAAGATATGCCAAAAGAGAAAGAGAGCTATAAAGGTAGATGTGAGTGAGAAATACACTATGAGAGAAAAAAGAGAAAAAATATAAGAAAAATCCATATAAACATAAAATAAAATAAAAATTTAAAAATAAAATAAAATAAATTTTGATAAATCTGAAAAATAGGGAAAAATAATAATGAAATTAAGAAGACAAAGTAAAAACAAAAGGAAAGAACAAAAATCATCAAAAGAACAAAAGTATATATATATATATAGATCTAGAAAGAAACAAAAATAGAAAACACTAGGGGAAGGAAAGAGCCAAATAAACTGATACAAAGAAAGAAAGAAGGGTAAGAGGGAGAAAGGGAGAGAATATTTTAATTGTGTAATTATTCAATTGACATTTTAAATTACATTCAATGATGGACAATAAACAAGAACATATGATTGAAAAAATATACAATATAATTAAAATTAAAAACTCTTATACATCTAGCTTAATATCACTATATTTTGCAATTTTTTTGTGTATTGCATAAAAACATTGAACAAACAAATGCAAATTGAAACTTTCTTATATTGAAGTTGTAATTTATTTCAAAGGACAAAATTTTGATATTTACATAAAATTTCATTCTCTTTGACATTCACTATAATTTAGATTTATAGGCAAATTAGGCATCCTATTGTTTAATTTTGTCATATGTTTCATTTAGAGAAAATGTGTATATTGGGAAAGAGAAAAACCTGGGATGGTGAGTGTTCTTAACAATATTTTGGCTTTATTTTCTCCATTTATATCCGTCATCCAACACATCAACCTCCCTCATGGTTTGGAAAAGAACCTCTGTTCTCTTTCTTCTTATTTTCACCTTCTTCATTTTCATAAAAGTATATTAAAAAACATGTAATCAAATGAGAAATGCATTATAGTGATAATGGCCTCGTTAGGTCTCATTCCTACAAACTATAAAAAAGAAAACAATTATTTTCCGTCATATCAAATAGGTTTTAAATCCAAGCATCCTAAAATTATCTTTACTACTTAGAATGTTCATTTCTAGTGCTAGGGGAAAATTCAAGGAACATTTATAAACAAGGGCACAACTACAATTACGTAGAATATTGTGAATGATGGATGCTAAATTTCAATCACATATTCCATGTAGATATAAGACAAAATAAGACTAAATTCTTTTGGCCTTCCTCCACTTTTTTTTTACAGCTGCTGATTTTTCTACAGTATGCTATAAAAGTAATATCTGTGTTTTACAATATCACAAGTTTTAAAAATAAATAAATAATAGAAACATTTTTGCATAGAAGATATTGTAAGCAAAGGATAATCTACCTATATATATAGATATAAATTACGGTAGAAGCATATATACAATAAAATATATAAAAATAAATCCAACTTTAATTTCAATGCAAAATATGCAACAGTCTTCCAGATCTGATGCCTATACAAAATTAAGGGTATACACTTCCATTACATCTATATAACATCAATTTATTGATATAAACATGATTAATATGCTTGCAACTTTACTATATGAATATAAACATGATTATTAGTAATCAGAATAAATAAATTCTTGAATTAATTTATAATTCTGAATCACAATCACAATAGAAAATAATCAAAATAAATAAAACCCATATCAATTTAAGAATTATATTTTCAGAATCACAATAGAATATGCTTTGAGTTTGTAGATATTATTTTTATGCATTTAAACAAATAAAAACAAATCCAAATAGATGAGAAAAAGATAATCCCTATTTCATGTAATTAGGGCAATGGTTGCAAAGTTAGCATAAAATGTTAAATTTTCTATATATACTGAATAGAGCAGCCCTTTGCACTAGAAAAATCAATGTGCATTAAAGAATTGGAATTTCAAGAACATATTATTGCTGACTTCATATTTTTAGCAAATTGAATGATCCTTTCAGATTCACATAAGAGCATGACTACAATCAGTGAAGCAATACAGAGCATGACAGAAGCAATACCCTCACTATAAAATCTCAAAATGTGATGTTGGTTTACTTTGCAACTTAAGAAAGGTTTGGAAAATCCTTAAGAAATATGAGTGTAAGTTACAGAAAAATTTCTAGAACTCTTCCATGAGTAAATTCTATAAATGCTAAAAGCTCAACAATCTCACTTTTGTATGTTCAAAAGGGTTTGTTGTGTGACAATAACAATTATTTGGTGTTTTCTATAATGACTCATATTTACATGTCCGAGCACTCCAGTAACCATGCTCTAGACTGAACCTTATATGGTCGATGCATACCCCAGAAAGCATGTTCGAGTTCACCCCCTGAATCACTGATATCACTATTAGCTTGACTGGATGATTAACACTGATATCCAACACACTCAACCTAGGGGCTTGAAAGCTATTTTCTCCTAAATTACTAATAATAAGATAGCTTCTTATATGCATCATCCAATAACAAACCAATCTACTGCGCACCAGTGATGAAGGCAACTACTGCAAATTAAACCACAAGCCTGAAGATCTGTTCACCAACTTTCTACAGACAAATAAACTTACCATCAATAAAAGCAATTTAGTTTTCTTTCTTAAACTTTTACATATATTAATATCACATCCTGAAATTCATTACCGAATCTATGAATGGTGGGAAGAAATCAACTCTATTCAGGTATGTGAGATGTACACGTTTGTGTACAAACTCAAACTCTTAAATTAGAAGAATTAAGTAGAGTAGTGTTGTCATTGGCAAGAGTAGCTCCTGCACTTGATGGGTTTCTATTAGTTAATTAAAAATTCTAGCCAATTATTCTAGATGATTTGCTCAGGGCAGTGGAAGAGTCTAGGAAAATAAAAAAGATGTCAAGTTTTTCAATACCCCTAATTTGGTTCCAAGTCCTAGGCAAGTGGGTACTAACTCGTTCAAAGCTTTCCAACTCATTTCTCTATGTAAGACAATATTCAAAATTATTTTCTGATGCAGGAGCATCAGGACAACTTATGGTTCCATAAAGCAAATCTTGAAGGTTGATTCAATCATGTTGATTTTTCAATGTTCCAAGGTCATTCAGACCATTTATCACATGTAGGAGTCATTTAAAAGTCATTTGATGTGTATTTTGCAAAAATGTAAAAGGTTGTCAACAAACATTAGTAAAATTGCAAGAAAATGTAAAAGTTGCACAAAGCAACATTAGGAAGTTGAAAGGTCATTAGGGTCTAAACATTGGTAGAAAGTCAGAAATCAGTTAGAAGTTGTAAAGTCATGCTTGAATTCCTTTAAAAAGGCTTTGTAGACACTTTTGTACATGTGGGTGATTGAATTCATGTTTTAGATCAATGAGAAACTCTGATTTTGTACATTTTCTTCAAAATTTCAGTGGTTTCAGGCCTATGTTCGGAATTGTATGGGCATAAATGGATGCTTAATTGGTTGTATGTGGTAATGGTATCAATCACCTTCCATACATATTTTGTCTCATGCAAATTTAAGCAATTTTGAAAGAGATATTTTGTCTCATCTTGCAAATACAAGACATTGTTAGAACGCTAAGTTAGGGCTCGATGAAGCTTGAAGAATAGGTGGAATGATAGGTGCAAGGCATGGTTTCACTTTGGTCATTGTTTGCACAAGTATATTTGAAGATTTTAGTTGTTTATACATTAATATTGTTGCAAGGTGATTTGATGTTAACATGATTATTAAGGGGTTTGATGTGACTATGCTCGAGTTATTGTGGTTTAGTTGAGTCTTTGCTTCGACCTAGTAATGGTTGACTTAGGGTATGTAATAGTTTATTTTTGTGATGATAGAGGGGTTAAAAAATGTGGTCTTCAACATTCGACTTCACCGGGTGATATCTATCCTTTGCAAAGTTTAAATTAGGCTCTTTTAGATTAAAACCCTAGTTTGTGATTTAAGTGTAATGCAAGGTCTTGGTTGAGTTTTTCTCATTTTGCATATGGGTTTCTAAAGGCATTGCATAGACAAGGTTTTACATTGTTGATAAGGTTACAATGAAAATATTTAGGTTGGTTGACAATTATGAAACCATATTGTTGTATGGTTGTTTTTCATTTATGAGGATAGGTTATCATGATGTATATAAGGAGGAGACATAGTCACTATGTTGCTTTGATGCATATGTGAATTACTCAATAATATCATTAGTGTTTCAATATTATGCTTTAATGCAAAACCTATTTTGAAATGAGAAGCACTTTAAAAGTGCAGATTGTATTTCAAAACATAGACTTATGAATTATTGAGTCTCAAATGAAAGTGAGACAATCAAGGAATGCTTTGTAATGAACTAGAGATTATACTTTGTCTTTTTATTTTCAAAATCGTTTTGATGTGAAAATATTTTTCCAATGAGGCAGTTGTATTTTCTAGTGAGGGAGTTGTTAACTTAAAAAGCTAGTGAAGTTGTAGCAACATTGAAAAGACATTGAGGCATTTTTGTAACCAGTGAGGTTTTGCCAATGAGGCTTTGTAATCAATGATAATTTATTAAGCCAGAGAGGAATTTTCTCAAGTGGAGGGTTTTCCACTCTTAAAAATAATGTTATGTTTCTTTTGTGTTATTCCTTTTTGAGGTCTTCACATGGTTTAAAGATCTAATATTGGCTATCACATTTAAGTAAACGCTTGAAACTAAAATTTTCATGATTAGTTATATATTTTGAAAAATAATTGAATTTGAATTTGGTTAAATTGAAACACTAATTCACCCCCCTCCCCCTCTCAGTGTTTCCTGTAGGGTGATCCCACAAAGTTGGTTTACAATTTCTGGGAGATTCTGATTTTTGCTGAAATCATAATTTTTAGAAAATATAATGATTTAAGCCTTAAAATGTTCCATTTTAAGGTTTCAATTGAATAGGGTTTGATCAAACCACCTTAGATCAAACTCCTTTGGATAGAACCCCACTAGTTTTAAACCATACCTACAATGGAGTCTCCTTTACACCTATCAAAATTTTGATAAAAAGTCAGTTTTGATTTAGCTTTTGGGGGATCAAATGAATTCATTTAAAATTTATTTGAAATGATCATGGTAGTCCTCAGAATGAGCTATCCAACAAATATAGTTTTAATATTTTCTGGTTTTATTATGTATGTTTTTTTAAGTTTTATTAAACAAAGATTTTTCACTGAAAAATAAATCTCTTTGTTCTGCACATGTGGAAAAATAGCATATTATCAAAATAATTTTTAAAAAAATATGTTCAGGTTGGGTATTCATGTCCTTGATCTAGTAAAACATAAATTGAATTTCGATACATACAAATTTTTTTCTGTTGTATACAGTCTGCCTATGTTTCAATTGTAATTGGTTTGACTTCAAAACTTGATTAAGGAAAAAATATTTAATAAAACACTATGAAACCAAATGAAAGTGCTAGAAAAAGATCAAGTCCAAGTTTTTATAAAATATCTAGCCAAAAAATAGAAATAGCTAAAAAATAGTACATCGACCACATACAAACAATAGAAACACAAAAACATAGACCTAACATTAGCTAACTGGCATTATCCCAATTTAAAGACAAGAGGTCCACGACATCGTCCTTGACCCACACTTGGTTATCCTCAGCATTCTTACCCTCTAGCTCATGTTTAATCACCGTAGACAAAGTGTTGGTGATGAAATGGACCAACTTCTTAGTGATGAAGGTTAGGCCTCTGAATATCTTCTCCAGCTTGTCCATTGTTTATTTTAGCACACATAGCTCCTCTCCCTCATCAGTGACCTTCAGGTCCTCAACATCCTCAACATCCAGTGAGTGTGAAAACTGAGAGGCCGAGTTCTCTTTCGACTCGTTTTTGCTGTCAGGGATGGTTTGGAGACCTTTCACATTTTCCTCCTCTTCCTCCTCGGATATCTCCTCCTCCTTGTACTCTTTACTGTTTGTTTTCTCCTCCTCCAAGTCCAAAACAACCTATCTTTTATTGTTATTTTTTGCCAATCTCTCGGACCTCCGAATAGTGGTCTCTCCACTAGTCATAATTGTTGCCTCCATGACTGTGTCACCTTTGGAATCCTTCCCCACAATATTTTTTCCTTTTCCCTCTTTCGCCATAGGCTCCATTAAGCCTTTCTTGTCATCTTTTCCCTTTTTATTTGGAGTGGCTTTGTACGCAATTTTGGTCGGAGTGGCTTTGAGTTCACATAGACTAGTCATGGCGCTTGTCTATGTATTTCCCGTGCTACCTTTGAGCTTTTTTGAGCCATGTTTGGGTTTGGGAATTATCAGCAGTACCCAAATGGGGTTTTCAAGTGGGGCTTTTAGATTCAGCAGGGGAGATGTTAGCAACAATGAGGGGTTCAAATTCCTCCACACAAACAACATAAATAGGCTTAGGTGGACATAGAGCAAGGTGGAAATGATAAAGCATCATATTAAGCCCTTGGTGGAGAGGTAGAGGAAGGATGTCATCCGGATCAAGGCTAGTAGTTTCATTACATTTTTCCACCGAATTTTCCAAATCCATAAGCAGAAAAATGGAAAACTTAACAAAACCTTTTGCCTAAGATGATTCAATAAAGGGAAGTGGTAGAAAAAGTAGGTTTTAAATCTACCTTCGAGCATCACATATTTCATGAGGGCCATCAGACTTCAAAAGATATACCAGCCAATGTCACTCTCTGTCCTTCCAAGAATTGGCAAATTGACTAGACAGGTTAGGGTCATGACCCACAAGATTCTCCATTAGAGGAGCTAAACCACCCTCGACATAGATGTGTGAAACCAACAATTTTTTGTGGAATTCACAATAGTTATCAGCCTCAGTCCGTAGGCAATTGCCACCCATGATATTAACCTGCAAAAGAAAAAACCATAGAACTTCTAAAAGAAAAATGTTAGAGATATCGACTAAGCAATAGGATTTCTTCACAAAATGGATATTTGGGCGAATAAAGCTTTGTTGGTTAACAAGGTAGTGTGTAGATCACATGCGTGAAAAGGAAAATTGCCTATCATAAGTTTAGAAATATCATAAATGTGGATCTTAAAGCGATTGCGGCTAGGTAAGCAAGATATGATGGAAGAGCAAGGTTCATTGGCCACATTGTCTTTGCACAAAAAACTAGGCAGCATTGTCAGTAGGCCAAATTTAGTAATAACAAGGAAAGTAGGTTTAGGACGTAGACTTAAATTAGCGGAAGAAGAAGATCCAAAACAATTAGAATTTTATCGTAGTTACATTTTTAAATTAGATATCATAGTTAAAGTGCTAAATATCATAGTTACAAATCTAAATTCAAAAAAAAAAGAATTTTATCCTTCATACAAAAAAAACTATGTTGTATATGGTGAGTGTCACTCCTTAAAAATGTTGTTTTAAAAAAAATATATAGTTTTCAAAGGAGATGGAAAAAGAGGTGTAATATGATTCTAAATTTTTTGAAAAAATAAATTTAGAATCTATAGACAAAACATCACAAATCACTAGTTCGCATCATCTTCAAATTCCTCATGGTTTAGCTGCTATAGGAGACTAAAAGTGAAGATTTAGTTTTAAAAAATAGTTTAGAGTCCAGTTTGCCCAAAAATTGTAAACCAGTATTGTGGGATCACCCCATACTTCAACAAGTGGTATCAGAGCCATACCCTTACACAAAGTCTAACCAACTTAGGTTTTCTTGGTAGTGGAGTACTTGTTATGGAAAAAAGTAAAAGAAACAAAAGAAGGAAAAAAACGAGTAGAATGTTGAACAATAGACACTATTTAAACCTAGTACAAAAGATGATCTTGTAGTGAAAAGTGTAGACAAAGAAGGAGATCACTTAGTGAGTGATTTTGAACAAGAGTATTTTGAAGATGATTGTGAAATTGATTTTAAAGGTGAAATTATTTATTCTCTTAATGAGATTGAGAAAATTAGAAAGGAGAATTGGGATCTAAAGTTGCAACTGGCGGAGTATAGAAAAGATGAAGAATTAACTTGCATGAAGCTGCAAGCCAAAGTAGAAGATTGTCAAAAGATAAAGGTTGAAGTGTTGTCTCGAAGAACACAACTAGAGGAAAATTATTTGTTAAAGGAACACACTGTAAAAGATGAGTTGATTGTCAATCTAAAATTAGGGACTAAAGAAAACAAGAGGATAGCAGATATGACAAGGTCTAATCTGGAAGTCAAAATAGTTGAATGTCAAAAGCTTGAAAGAGAAACAGTCTCTTTAAGGAAAGATATCGAGAATGTTAGAAAATAGTTAGAAAAGAATCATAAATTTGTTGAGAGAACCAACAAGTTGAATGAGATGTTAAGTAAGAAGAAACATCAAAAGGATGTTATTATTTTGGACTTTGTAGAAGGACAAAGATCTGAAGTTATAAAAACACCAAGAACGAAGATAGATTTAAATTATCATTTTGTTGGCCCTAAGAATACTGATGGTAGATAGTTCAAGGACATCAACAAAGGAAGAAGAAGTAGAGCCAACCGGTTCACAAGATCTCCACCTACTTAGCAAGATCAATCAGTGAGGTACAATTATTCATTTCCTATTTATTTTTATTTATGTAATGGTTATGGGCATAAAGAAATGGGTATGTGCAGGATCATGATGGGCTAAAAAATGATGATATGATGGGTATGTGTAGGTTATGTGGCTAACAATTTTTTTTAACCCAAAATTGATGAAATGAAAAGTGTTTTTTAAGGATATTCTCATCTTTCCACCAATATATATTATGCTTTACTTTGAATTTGTTAAACAATTATTATTCATTTTCTATTTGATTTATGACTAAAGTCTTGATTGATAGGCTGATTGAAAAATGTTTATAACTTTCAAACAGTATCACATTTTTTGAATCCAAAGCATGCGTCACATTCTATACTTCACATAATATAGGATTAAAAAAAAATGAATTTCATGAAGTTTTGACCAAGTTAAGGTGGTCAGACATACAAGTTTTTATATATTTAAAAAAATGTAATAAAAAATTCATAATTAATTATTTACTTGGACAAAAATTGCAAAAAATATGCATCACATCAAGACACGAGTCCTCTACTTATATCTAAAATCTTTTAAAAAAATAGTATCATTTCATTGTCGTTAGGGTGGTCAGACATATGCCTACTTCTTATTTTTTCCCTGAAATTTAAGTGCTACTACATTGAAATTTCAAATTTTCACCAAATAGATTTTTAAAAAACAAAAAAAAACCTAGTAGTTTAGAAATTACATACAATTTTATATAGATTCTATTCTTACATATTTTTGAAATAATATAGATAACTTATTCAAATTTTTACATCAAGTTTCCTAACTCTGATTTTTTTGAATTTTTTGCCATTTAAGGGCTTGTTTTTTCCATGATGATCTTGCACATACCCAAAGCTATCATAGAAGAAGGTCTAAAAGGAGTCAATATGAATTCTTTGGGAATATGAATGTAAAATGTTATAAATTTCATAACCATGATCATGTTGCAAAGCACTGTAGAACTAGGTTTTGAGAAACCAGAGAAGAAATTTTGGAGAAGGAAGCATCCCAAGAAGATGATCATTCAGAAGGTTTGGAGAAGAAAGTAAAACTAGGAGAAGGATGAGTCTAAGCTTGTGCATGCTAATAGGAGCTTGAGTTGAGGGGAAGATTCTTTTAGAGGTATTATTCAAACCCCTTAAATAACAATAAAGAGGTTGTGTCTCTACAATAAATTGGTGGTTTTTGGTTTAGAAGTTGGTGATAGTCCTTGTTTAATCTTTGAAGTCAATATAAACCTCATACTTCTTCATGATGGTGTCAATGGTTGTGCAAAGGTACCTGTTTCTTTGTTACAAGATGATTGTGTTTATTATATAAAGCAATTGCTTCTAAAGATTATTGATGACAAAATTGAAAATTATAGGGGCAATTGTGGTATGTGTTTACACCATATCATATGCATAATGATATTCTTGTTTGGTTCAAGGTATTTCATGTGTGAAAAAAGGTATTGGTACAATGGACAATACTAGTTTTGGGACTTTATGATTATCTTTATTCCTCTTTTGATGGTGCTTGATGTCAATTCAATTTCTTGTGAATGTTATTTGTTTGTTATTGGTTTGAAGATAGGGACAATGCTACTCAATCTCTTATGTATCTGTGATGGTTATGATCATTTTACAATTTTTGAGAGTAGCATTTGAGTGACCAGTGATGTGGTCAAGTGGACAGTAGTCATCATTACATGGTAGTAATCATCTTTTTGTTGCATAATACTCCTGGACATAAGTTCTCTTGCTTGATAATATAATATTGGGTGGTAGTTTGCTTCACTAACAGTGAAAAAATTATTTCCCATGATAGTATCATATGAGATAAGGGCTTCAAAGGAGAGGATAATCATTAATAGTGATGTTACATCATTCATCAATTAAAATAATATTATCTCTGCCAGTGTCATGCCAGTAGTATACATTATATTTCCTTGAGTGAATCTTGTCACTGTGTAATGTCAATCAAGATCATATTGACAGTGATATATATTTTAGTTGCTTTGTCAGACTCTTGTTTCAGGTATCTACCAACAGTGCAATGATTGTTTCTTAGTGCTACTATAGTGATCTTGATAGGAAATGGTTTGATGGTTTAGTTTCATTACTCTCTTGATTTGGTAGCATACTTTATATGCAACAATTTTTGTTAGGCGGACAACACTCATCTTTTTGATACTTTATAGTTTGTGCTAGAATAATATTTCTTGATGGTGTGATAGTGATATTATTCATGAGAAAGATAAAGGCCAATTCTTGAGTTGATTCTTAATGCTCATAAGTTCCTTTGAGATGACATTTGTGACAGTGCAGTACTATTTTCATGACTGACTTGACAACATTGGTAATACCATTCTTTCAATTGTAGAGAAGATAGTGATTGTCTATGTTTGGTCTTTGCAATAAGAGTCCCGAAATTGATATGATTCTCACTTGTAAAGATGGTAGTTTGAAATTATTTCTTGTTAATGTTCACATAGTCACTTTTGGGATGTTTATTCATGTCATAGTAGTATTGTTATGCATTCACACTTGTGTTTTGCATGGTGATAGTTTGGCTTCTTATGCAAGGTGAGTAGATTGGAATTCAAATAATGTTTGGAATCTCATGACAAAAACATGTCTTCCTATGTCAGATTCAAAGAGTTATTTCTCTTTAATGACAACTTCTTGAAAATGTTTTGCATTTGGTATGTAGTGGAAATGTTTTCAAATTCAAATACAAGTGTCAAGATTGTAGAGTTTGGTTGGTTCATGCTTGGTACTTAGTGTGGATGGCGAGTTCCTTGAATACCTTGGACAATGATAATGCAACTATTTAGACTAGCACATTTTGTTTCAAGACTAAATAGTAACATGCTGACACATAGTGTAGGGATGGTGATAATGAACAATGATAAATGAGAACTTAATAATCCTTTGAAGTTCAGACAATGTTGTATGGTTGGCTCACTTCTTAATGCACTTAGAAATTTATAATATTTGACATTATTTTATTCACTCACATTTGTGTTTAGCATGATGATCACTTGATTTCTTACGCAAGTGTTGTGATCAAGTACAATGATAATGTTGCACGATAGTCTATCAAGCCATCCTTGCTTCTATAGTGATAACGAGGTTTCATTTAGATTGTGCACAGTGTTTTTGAGTTTGGATAGCTTTTTTTATTTTGGGAATAGTGGACTACGATATTTCAACATTTGAACTTGCAACTTGGTATTTTAATTTTCTTCCTCTACTATACAAGACAGTGTTGTAAATTCCTTAACTAGATTTAAGATAGTGTTTTGAATACATTTTTTTTACAAGTAATAAGTATTGTCAAGTAGACTCTGAAGGTGGTTTCTTTTAGTCCTTTAACAAGTGTTCTTAGGAGAGTTTGAATACAATATGAATGTGAAATGATTGTGTACATGTGCTTTTACTTGGATCATGATTTCATAGCAGTAATGATTATACTAAGAATGAATTCTTTGTTTAGTCAGTGTGAAGGACTAGTTTGTTTCCAAGTTTGGATAGTGACTTAGAATTTAGTTGTTTGGTACTCATACTGTTCTTGAGAGTGATTTTATATACTATATGCTATTGATTTCTTATATGGGAAGTAATGGTGGCATTGGTACCTTGATAGCAGTAATATGTGAAGTGATGGTTTGACGGTGAGTTACTTCTGGACAGTGAACTATGAGTAATAGGCGGTGTGATATGCTTCATTAAATTTGTTGCAATGCTAGCCTTATAACCATGCATTCTTCTTGGTAATGATGTTTTAATGATTTTTTTTTTAATCTATTCAAGATAGTGATATAAATGCACTTCCTAGGATTATACCAGTGTTGGTGCATACATTATTTATGTACAATATATAGGCATGGTCTACATGTATGCAATGGATAAGTTTTTATGAATACATTGTTTGAGTTAATCTTGTTTGGTTCCCTTACAATGTTGACCCAACTTTCATATTATCAGATAACATCTTGAAGTATAAAGCACAATGCAAAAAATTTCTTTAAGATAGCATGGTATAGTGCCTTGTTGTATAATGTTTACTTTTCTTGAGAATTCGCAAAGATGCACTCTCTTGATATCATTTTTCTTTAATTGTTCCTCTAAGGGAGAGAATATGATCTTATCAATTGCATGGTTTCATAGTTTCAACAGGATTTTCATAGATTAGATCACTCACCCTTGGTGGTTCATAAAATTGCTATTCCACTTCTATCTTCAAATAGTTTTACTTCACATTGTATATGTGATGCTTTGGTATAGTTCTTCTCATGTTTTTGCATCATGGATATTTTTCTATGCCTGAAATCTTGATGGTTGGCATATATGATCAGTCCTCTGATACTCTGGTAGTCACCATGCTTCATTATGACTGTGCTATGTTTTGTGGTTTCTTTAGTCTAATCTGATTGTGTTTGGTTTTAACTGTGACAATAGTTTAAGAGGTTTGGATAGTTGGTTTCTTGATGCTTAATTATTCTATATAGGTTGTGTTTATTATATCTTTCTTTCATATTTTTTTATCTTTTGTAGTGGCCATTTATTTATTTACTACCCATTTGACATTTGGTATTGTTGTCAAAAGGGGGAGAAGACCATATTAAATTCACCATAGAGGTTCAGGGTAAGTGCACCAATCAGTGAAAAGCTAAAATTTGAGCGTGCTCCCCCCTAAATGTTTTGCAAACTAATCAAAAATTGATTCTTGTTTTTCATCATGTGTAGAATGGGGTCTAGTTTCAAAAAATATAATTTGTTTCACGTTTCGATGAAGGGGTAAAAATCTATCCTAAAACTAGCACATGTTGGTTTTTGACAAAAAATGGAGGCATTTACAATAGAAGCCATGGATCAAAACCTTAACTAAATCAAAATGAAAAAATAATTATATATTTAGATAGCTAAAAGAGAGGTTAACGCTATAACCATTATTTTATAAACTTGCATGTTGAAAGATGTACAAATGAGACAGGGAGCACAAACAAAAATATGAGGAAATTTTGTAAATCCTGTCAATTAACACATCCAAAGTAGGCCATTTGGCGAGCACCAAATTTTGCATGCGCCAAATGTGATGATTCATTTGGCGAGTGCCAAATTGGGTGCTCACCAAATGGCCTTCTTTGGACAAAACCATAATTTCCCTTCTTTGTTCAACAACTTTGATAATTCTTAGAGTGCACAGTTTATGATTGTAGATGGATAGTCGAGGTTTTAACTTTTATACCTTCTCTAACTCATTACCATAATTGGAAAACTCTTTATCCCTCTGAAGTCTCTATCTCTCAGGTCTCACTCCCTCCCATGCAACCTAGACTACTCTCTTAGTCCAATCCCCTCTCTTAGGTCTCTTTCCCTCCCACATAGGTACCCGAATAAATCTATCTCACTCCAGCCCCCTTTCTCACTCTCCCTCTGTCTCTCTCTCTCCCTCTTTGATCTTTTTGTCTCTATCACTACATCTCCATCTCTTAGGTTGTTATCTTTCTCTCTTTGTCTCTCTCTCTCTCTCTCAAGTCTCTCCCTCCTACCCCCTCTCCCTCTTTTAGGTTTGTCACTCACTCCCTCTATCTCTCTCCCATTCCCTCTATCTCACTCTATCTCTCTCCCTCTCTCTCACTCTCTCGGGTATCTCCATCCCCCCTCTCTCTTTCTCACACACACTCCCTCTCTCTCCCACTCCCTCTCTCTCACTCTCTCCCACTTCATCTCTCTCCCTCTCTCTTAGGTCTCTCCCTCCCACCCCCTCTCCCTCTCTCTCTCTCAAGTACCCTCATCCTACCTCCTCTCCCTCTCTCTCTTTGTCAAGTCTTCCCCTCCTACCCTCTCTCCCTCTCACATTCACTCCCTTTATTTGTCTTAGGTCTCTCCCTCCCTATCTCAATACCTCTATCTCTCTCAAGTATCTCCCTCCCACCACCTCTCCCTCTCTCTTTCATGCCCTCTATCTCTCTCCCACTCTCTCTCCCTCTCCCTCTCTCTCAAGTCTCTCCCTGCCACCCCCTCTCCCTCCCTCTCTGTCTCTCAAGTCTCTCCCTTCTACCCCCTCTCCCTCTTTCAGGCCTCTCTTTGTCTGTCTCACACACTCCCTCTATCTCTCTCCCACATCCTCTCTCTCTCTCACTCGCTCTTTCTCTCTCCATCTCTCTCTCCCTCTCTCTCAGATATCTCCCTCTTACCCCCTCCTACTCTCTCGCTCTCCCTCTATCTCAGGTATCTCCCCACACCCCCTCTCTCCATCTCTCTCTAATTCCCTCCATCTGTCTCGAATCCCTCTATCTCGAGTACTCCCTCTCCCCCGAGTACTCCCCCTCTCCATCTCTCAAGTCTCTCTCTCACTCCTTGTATCCCTCCCATCCCTCTATCTCCCACTCCCTCTCTCTTCTAATCTCTTAGGTCTCTCCTTCCCACCCCATCTCTACCACTTTGTCTCCCTCTCCTTCTCTCTTGGGTGTCTCCCTCCCACCCTCTCTCCCTCTCCCTCTCTCTTAGGTTTTTCCCTCCCACTCCCTCTCCCTCTCTCTCTCTCACTCTCTCTCCTTCTGTCTCCCCTACTACCTCTCTCTCTCACTCCCTCTATCTCTCTCCCACTTTGTCTCTCTCCCTCTCCCAATTTTTCTCTCTCCCACTTTTTCTCTCTCTCCATCTCTCTCTCACTCCCTCTTTCTCTCTCCCACTTTGTCTCTCTCCCTCCAGCCCTCTCTCCCTCTTTCTCTCTCTCAATTATCTTCATCCTACCCCATCTTCCTATCTCTCTTTGTCAAGTCTCCCCCTCCTACCCCCTCTCCCTCTCATAGTGACTCACTCTATCTCTCTTTCAATCCCTCACTCTCTCACTCCCTCTCTCTCTCTCCCTCTCCCTCTCTCTCAAGTATGTCCCTCCCACCACCTCTCTCTCTCTCTCCCTCCCTCTCTCTCAAGTAGAGGGTTTAGGGATTAAGGGTTAAGGGTTGAGGGTTGAGGGATTAAGAGGGTATGGGGGTTGAGGGATTAAGAGTGAATAAGGGTTGAGGGATTAAGATTGTAGAGGGGTTGAGGGATTAGGGTTTAAGGGTTGAGGGGTTGATGGATTAAGAGGGTATAGGGGTTGATGGATTAGGGTTTAAGGGTTGAGGGTTGAGGGGTTGAGGGATTAGGGTTTAAGAGTTGAGGGTTGAGGGATTAAGAGAGTATAGGGGTTGGGGGATTAGGGTTTAAGGGTTGATGGTTGAGGGATTAAGAGGGTATGGGGGTTGAGGGATTAGGGTTTAAAGTTTAAGGTTTGAGGGTTGAGGGATTAGGGTTTAAGGGTTGAGGGTTGAGGGATGAAGAGGGTATGGGGATTGAGGGA
>CM021109.1:208672647-208686588 GCA_007115665.2 Sequoiadendron giganteum
AAAATTCCTCAAGAACAATTACATATATTGAGGATTTCAACAAGAAATTAAATTATGAAATTTTACAAGGGTTTCCAAGCACTTCATGCCTTGAAATATTCAAGTCTCTTGCCTTCAACTTCGTTGGATTTAATCTTTGTAAATATGATTTATTCCCTTCATGGACTACAACTCTCATGGTTGCTTTGAAAACCTACAAAATCCCTTTTCTCTTCTTATATTTCTCTTCTCTTCACAAGCTGATATTTTTTCACTCATTGTGCTACTCTCACAAGCAACCTACAATATCTTTTTAAAATCTTGTTGTTGTTGATTTTTGGCTCTTAACACCATCAAAGGATTTATTTAAAGAGGGTTTGAACTATGTGGAAACCCAAAAAAGTGGTTTCCAAATCTTCTCTTTGACTAACCCTTAAAATTCTTGCAAAAAATGAAATAAAACATATATTTTGTTGCTCCTAGAAGTGTCATTGAGAGTTGTTGAACTACATCCAAGGTATTTATATTTTATATTCCTTTGTAAAATGAATAAAATAAATAACCAATTCGTGTGCATTCACCCCAAATTAGAAATTGAAGTCATTTGTTTGTGTTCCAAAAATTACTAGTTTTTTCTCCATTTTAGGAACCAAAAACAAAAGAATAAGACCAAAAAAGAATGCAAAGAGTCACTTATCTTATGCAAACTTTCTTAGGTGTCAAAATTGAGATAATTAATTTTAATTAATATTCCTTCAAAATCTCCTTCAACCATGGTAAATTGACCATTTCAACCTCTAGAGCCTTGAAATTGCATAATTTTATAAATCACATTAAACACCTTGCTTGACCTTGATGTATGAAATGAAAATAAATTCCTCATAAATAACGTGAATGCGTTATACCACATGTGCATTATTGGTTCGTTGTGCGGAGCGTAAGGCTCGACAACAAAAACCAATAACACGAGTGTGTTATAACGTGCTCGCGTTATTACTTCTTAAAAGCAAAAAAAAAAAGTGAAAACCAATCATTATTATTTTGACTTCTTTTTCTTGCAGTTGCGGCTAAAACCCCCATACTTACATGCTCGTATTCTAGGAGGAGCAATTCAACATTGTTTCACCAACAATTTCTATTTCTTCACAATGATGGCGCGACGACGATGAGGAGATGTGAGAGGTAAGGATTTTGTGGTTTTTGTTTTGAGTTAGTTAGTTTTAGGTTGAATTTGATATATATTTATTTTAATTTTTAGGAGATGAAAATCAACCTACAAACGCTCAAGATCCTCAACAAGAAGACCAACCATATCCTCAAGATCAAAATCAACCACAACAACAACCTCCTCCACCAATCACTCAACCCCCTCTTGACACTCAACACAATTTAATGAGTGAAATTGAGAACAAAAAAAAACAAATTGATGATTTAATCAGTAGGTTGAGTGATCCAAATGGTTCAACTGCATAAAGAATGACCCTAGCAAATTCATTGAAAGATATGGTCAAAAATGTAGATTCAATTAGAAAATAAATAACTGGATGGCAAGATAGGAGGCAGATGGCTAGGGATTATTATGCAAATAAACTATCATACAAAGATGTAAAGGATTCAAAAATTACAAAAGGTGATTTGTGCTCATTATTCACCGACCCACGCACAAATCAAAATCTTACCCTCAATGCAAAGAGGTTTCCTATCCATTGGTGCCACCACCAACAGATTAGGGACTAGTTTTACGATAGGTGGTACATGGTCTTCCAATACCCACCATGCAAAAATTGTGAGGTGTCGCAATATTTTCTTGGGAAACTATATAGTGAGTTTATATTAAACAAAATACCAAATTATTTTGATATGAGGGATTTCCATGGGAGAGGTGGGGGGTCAGCTCAGGATAGACACGGTGCATAGCCAAATCCTACATGGCAAGGTACACGCGCTCTCGCTAGGCCACCTCATGAGCACGCTGTTATGCCTTCTGTCATGAAGGAAAGTGTTGGCATAGAGACATTGTAGGTGATCAAAACTTTGACCCATAGTTTCATCCATCATACTAGCCCTTTTCTACAACGTCATCCAAGGGAGTCTTCGAGTGGTGGTCGTCGAACACATGTGTGCCAATCTTGTGGGGCTACTTGTTTATATGAACCCACCGACACTCAGGAGACTGGTACGTAGGATCCATTTGCAACTATGGAGATGGAGAGGGCAGCTGACATTTTACATGAGGCATATGAAATTGATAGTCAGGTAAAAATTAGTGCATGCTCATTGAATTTAATTTATTAAATTTAAATTTTGAAATGCAAGATTAACTAAAAAATTTATGATTTTAATAAAATTGTAGGGTCACAATGTTGAGACTAGATACACCATCCCCCCACCAACTTATTTCTATAGTACACCTATCACTGGGGTATGTAACTAATAAACAATTAAAAATTTATTGCATGTTAATAGAATTGTTTTACAAATGGTAATTTAATATGCGATTTTGGATGTTGAACAAACTAATATTGGAGGTTTTGATGGAACACTTCCTAGTGGCGGTGGATTTACTCAAACCTACATGGAGGTAATAGAATAAAGAGTTTAACTAATGAATCAAGTACTTAATAGATTTGTGTAGTTTATATGCACATCGTTGATTACGTTGAATAATTTTTTGTTTTATTTTCAAATGATGCAAGCCGAAATACCTACGAATGTGATGAGGGAAATGGATATTGGTGTGTCATCTCCTATACAATCCTCAATGGCTCTGACAGGAGAGGTATGAGGCAAATTAGTAAATTTACATTTACATTTGTTGTTATAGATGTTAGTTAAAGTGAAAAATCAAACCATTATTTATTCACGTAGTTTAATTTCTATTTGTATGGTTTATACAAGGCTCGAGCACACCTAAACATGGGCGTGAGAATATTTCGCCCATGGAGAGAGATCATGAGATGGCGGTAAGTGATTATTTTGTCAAATATATCATTTTTTATAATGTAATTTCTATATATTCATGTATTTAATTCTTATTGTAACAATTAAAACTTCACCATGAACTAAACACTAGGAGGAGGAGCAGGAGCACTCCTCGAGTGCAGAAAAAATAAGTGATAGACCTATTGCCATCCGATCAAAAAAGAAAGGGAAAGAATTTATTTCCAGGGCATGGAGAGCAATGACTTTTGAATCCAAAGCCCTTTACTATATGCCTAAATGGCAGTTTTGTACATATTTTTATTGGACATATTTGACATTGTATGCCTATATGGGATTCTTGTAAGCCTATGTGGCTATTATTTACATATATTTCATACTTATACTGACATATATTGATGTATGCCTACGTACCTATTTGGTTAATACAAATATCTTTTATCGATGCCTATCCATATTTGCATTCTAAATTGATGGTTCAATAGATATGAGTTACATGTTTTCAAGTGTATAATTTACAACTTACATGTATACTTTGTGATTTACGTACTTTCGAATGTATACTTTGTGGCTTACGTTATTTCATGCGTATACCTTGTATTCGTGCATATACTTTGTATTAATTTATGTATACTATGTATTCATGTGTATACTTTTTTGAGGCTTACATGTTTTTGAGTACTTGTGCTTCCCTTATTGACATGTATATGCTTGAATTATTCATGTGTATAATTATTAATTCGTTAGCCCTAGTATTAATCATTGTTGTCCTTCATGATTTGTCTTGAATATTAATTGATTGATGCTAAACAAATTTATCTAAAAGTAAAAAACACGTTTACAATCAACATTCCATGAAATGATTCATAAAAAGATTCCAATATGTTCTTTATCTAAAAGCTGGAGGTCCTACCAAGTATGGGATCAGCAAGTTTGTATCAAAAATCTAAAAAATAGAGAACAGTGTGAATAATTATTATTAGATCTTCTCCAAAAGTTCATCAACAACCTCCATTTGAGCCTCTCAAAGCTTTACATAGTGTTTTACACCCTTATCTAACTGATCCATGCCCTCAACTAACTAAATACCAACTTTCAAAACAAGTAACTATTGCATTTCAAATTTGTTATTTTAAGCAACTTAAAAATTTGCAACTTTAGACTCTTCCAACCTAATAAGTACATCTAAGGATGTCTGAACTACACAAATGGTGTACAAATAGCCTTATTACATAAAAAAAAAACCATTCTTTCACAATCATATACAAATTCACAAATTTTCCTTCAAAGACTACAAAGACAACTTCTAGTGCAAGATTGATATTTTCACATTTTTTATCACTAGAACCAAAAGTCACCCTAAAACATACTTAATGGTCTTAATTGACGTTATTCAAGACAAAGCATGCTCATAATACCCACAACAACCTATTGACCAACCTATTCACCATCAGATAATCACTAAAACCACTAAACTAGACCTTCTTCAATAAATGGAGGAACAAGGTGCTTTGCACCATAGATCATATGTTTTTTGTGTGGAATACTCAAACTTCTCAACCATCATTTGTACGTTTCTCTTTTCCAGTATTTTGCATGCCATCATAAGGGATCAAGCCGTTTGAATGCGAGTCAGATCAATTCCACGTGTTTGGGTGAGAAAGAGGACCATGCCCAGCATAAACCTACCTATTGGGATGCGTTGGAGCATTTAGTTTGGTCACACACATTGCAAAACAAAAGTTGCACCACTTTGCAATTTTGCACAGCTTGAATTTGACACTTTTTCCATCAAGTGAAAATCCATTTTCACGGGAAAACCACTCTGAGATAGCCAAAACTAAGAGAGGTTTTCTAGAGGGGTCCAACATGATCTTGTAGGATAAGAATAGAATTTTCTAAGCATCATGGTATCCGAATAATAGCATGTAGAAGTTTGCATCTATTTTCCACTTTGGACCCTTAAGGGATCAATCCAGTGGAATGTAGCTCGGAGTGATTCCGCATGTTTCAGTGCAAAATACGACCATGCCTAGCATAAACATACCTATTCAGACACGTTGGAACAATCCTCTTGGTCACATGAGTTGCATAGTGAAAGTTGCACCACTTTGCACAGTTTGAAATTGACACTTTTTCCATCAAGTGAAAATCCACTGGCATGACAAAACCACTCCGAGATAGCCAACCAAGAGAATTTTTTATAGATGGGCCCAATGCAATCCTATTAGATTAGATGATAATTTTCTAAGTGTCATGGTATCCGAGTAATAGCATGTTGAAGTTTGTGGCCATTTTGCACTTTGGACCCTTAAGGGATAGATCCGGTGGAACATAGCTCGGAGCGATTCTACGTGTTTCAGTGTGAAAGAGGACCATGCCTAGCATAAAGATACCTATTTGGACACATTGGAACATTTCGCATGGTCAAACGAGTTGCAAAGCGAAATTTGCACCACTTTGCAACTTTGCACTGCTTGCATTTGACGCTTTTTCCATCAAGTGAAAATCCGCCGCTACAAGAAAACCATTCCAAGATAGCCAAAATTGAGAGATTTTTTTGTAGAGGTGCCCAATGCAATCCTATAGGTTTAGATGATAAGTTTCTAAGAATCATAGTATCCGAGTAATAGCATGTTGAAGTTTGCAACCATTTTGCACTTTGGACCCTTAAGGGATCGATCCAGTGGAACGTCGCTGAGAGCGATTCCGCATATTTCAGTGTGAAACAAGACCTTTCCTAGCATAAATATACCTATTCAGATGTGTTGGATTAGTTATTTTGGTCACACGAGTTGTAGAGCGAAAGTTGCACCACTTTGCAACTTTGCACTACTTGAATTTGACACTTTTTCTATCAAGTGAAAATTCGCCGCAACGGGAAAACCACTCTAAGATAGAAAAAACTGAGAGAGGTTTTTGTAGAGGGGTCCTACATAATTTTTTACGATTAGATGATAGTTTTCAAAGCATCACGGTATCCAAGTAATAGCATGTTGAAGTTTGTAGCCATTTTGCACTTTGGACCCTTAAGGGATCGATCAGGTGGAACATAGCTCGAAGCGATTCCGTGTTTTTCGGTATGAAAGCGGACCATGCCTAGTGTAAACATACCTATTTAGATGTGTTGGATCAGATAGCTTGGTCACAGGAGTTGCAAAGTGAAAGTTGCACCACTTTGCAAGTTTGCATAGCTTGAATTTGATACTTTTTCCATCAAGTGAAAATCATTCGCCATGGGAAAACCACTCCGAGATAGCCAAAACCGAGAGAGGTTTCTGTAGAAGGGCCCAACACAATCCTATATGATTAGATGAGAATTTTCTAAGTGTCACAGTATCCGAGTAATAAGATGTTGAAGTTTGCAGCCATTTTGCACTTTGTACCCTTAAGGGATCGATCCGGTGGAACATAGACCGGAGTGATTCCACATGTTTTGATATGAAAAAGGACCATTCCTAGCATAAAAATACCTATTCGGACACATTGGAACAGTCCTCTTGGTCACACGAGTTGCAGAGCGAAATTTGCACCACTTTACAACTTTGCAGTGCTTGCATTTGACATTTTTTCCATCAAGTGAAAGTTCACTGCCACAGGAAAACCACTCCAAGATAGCCGAAACCGAGAGATATTTTTGTAGAGGGGCCCAACACAATCCTATGGGATCAGATGAGAATTTTCTAAACATCATGATATCTGAGTAATAGCATGCTGAAGTTTGCAACCATTTTTCACTTTGCACCCTTAAGGGATCGATCCGTTGGAATGTAGCTCAAAGCGATTCTGCATGTTTTAGTGTGAAACAAGACCATGTCAAGCATAAAAATATGTATTCAAACGTGTTGGAGGAGTTATTTTTGTCACACGAGTTGTAGAGAGAAATTTGCACCACTTTGCAACTTTGCATAGCTTGAATTTGACACTTTTTTCATCAAGTGAAAATTTTCCGCCACGGGAAAACCACTCTGAGATAGCCAAAACCGAGAGAGGTTTTTGTAGAGGGGCCCAACATGATATTTTAGGATTACATGATAATTTTCTAAGCATCATGGTATCGGAGTAATAGCATGCTGAAGTTTGCAGCCATTTTGCACTTTGGACCCTTAAGGGATTGATCTAGTGGAACATAGCTCAGAACGATTCTGTGTATTTCTGTGTGAAAGAGGACCATGCCTAGCATAAACAAACCTATTCAGATGCATTGGAGTAGTTAGTTTGGTCACACGAGTTGTAGAGAAAGTTGCACTACTTTGCAACTTTGCACAACTTGAATTTGACACTTTTTCCATCAAGTGAAAATCCGCCGCCACGGGAAAACCACTCTAAGATAGCCAATACCAACATGATCCTATTGGATTAGATGTGAAATTTCAAAGTGAAATGGAATAATTTTTATGGGGTTTGTGTTGCTGCCCCTATAGATTTTGATGGAAAGGGGCATGAAAAATGAGGTTTCACCCTAGGGTATGATAAAATATTGCATGTAGAGGTTGGGTGATTGTCTATTGAGTTCTTTTAGGTGATTTTAAGAAGGTATGAGGTAGTGGCATGTTCTAGTAAGGTGTGGAACCATTCCTTTCAATAAACCCTCCTTATACTAGCATAAAATAAGGGTTTTGGTTTGGCATGGTGGAGTGAGTTTATCCCGAGACAAATTGCGGATCTAAGGGTTTGGATAGATGATAATTGTTTCCTCAACAAGTTAAGGGGGTTCTTGAATGTTTAAAGGTATGTTACTTTATTTCTTGAATTCCCCTGCACAAATAAACACACACCCCTAAAACATCCTAATTCGACGTTACATGCTTTATATCACTTCTCTAATCACCTAATGATCTCTTTGAGACTTTGAATACATTACATAAGACCTTTACATGACCTTTTTCACATTGTTTACATTTCAAAATTCAAATTTTACAAATTTGTCTATTGAAGGCATTTACAGAACAAGGTGCTACAACACCAAACATGAACTCCAAAATTACAATATTTTAGTAAATCTCATTACAATGCCTTAGGTACATCGTTCTCACATATCTTTTACAATGTCACTCATACATTCAAGATTCTCTTAAAATGTCTACATCATGGTGCTCATTATGAGCTTAACTTCAATTGAGTAACTTCAGATTCCCTCGCTAAGCTTCACACGCTCTTTTATAATGGCTTGAAATCAAAATTGAGATTTGTCAAGATCATCAAAATAAGGATGTTGCATTGATTTTGTGGTTGAGATTCTCTTTGATGGCTCATAAATCAGCATTTTCTACAACGAAAGATCAATCAATTTTTAGTAGTTTACTTACAAATAAGCAAAATGGAAATGAAATAAAAATAGATGGAAGGAACTTACAGATAGGCATGCAAGTCTCACAACTTAGTCACTCTTGGTCATACATCTTCACTGGGAATTCCAACATACCTATTGCACACAACACCTCTCATGAATAGAGTAAGTTGAAATTTCAGATGCTCTTATAATGTCTACATCATAGCTGCTCATGATAAGGTTAACTTCAAATGGATAACTTGAAAGTCCCTCACCAAGCTTTGCACACACTTTTCTAATGGCTTAAAATCATGATTGATATTTGTCAAGATCATCAAAATAAGGATGTCTCATTACTTTTATGGCTAACATTCTCTTGGATGGCTCATATATCTGCATTTTTTGCAAGGGAACACCAATCACAGTTTAGTATGTTACTTACAAATACACAAATTAAAAGAAGATGATAGCATTGACATCAAACAAATTAATGTGCATTCAAGTATAAATTAATAAGAACCAATGTGCATATACTTACAAATTAATCCAACAAACCATCCAGGTCTGCTCTACTCTTTATTGTGTCAAGTATTACCTCATGGTCAGACTCATAGACCTTCCACAAGGTCTTCTTCAAAGGTCTACCCCCATATTTGGTCAAACAAACATTGGATGCCACAACAAGGTTCGAGTAATGGAGAATCTTATGATGCATGTCAAGGTCTTGAAATAGCCAATGTTTAACACTCAAATGTGGGTACCTTCTAAGGTATGTTTTAGTAACCACAACGGAGCCTGTAGCGTATTCGATGTTTTCCCCATCTATAACTGGGGCTTCCAATTTATTTTTGGCCTCAACACAATGACACAAGTAAGAGTTTGTTCCCTCTTCATTTTCTTCATCTGCAATAACTATATAAACATGTCCTACATTGATATGTGTAGAAAATATCTTGAAATTTCTCAACATTATGAATACAGTACAAAGTAAGATAACGATATGGAATTTCAACAACTTCAAATGTAGATATATCACCTAGTTGAACTAGATCTGATATGTGGTCAAAGTTGACTGATGATTCCGTCTGTGTTAGTTCCAATGTTGTCGAAGGGCGATAGTGTGAAGTGGGCTAAGATAACTCGTCAACCATATGTCAACCCACTCCCCTGACTCACAATCATTCCAGGCTTTCATTGTACATGAAGAACAAAAGCATGTCATCTTTCATGTATCGATACTCCATGAACCTGAATTTGAGCTAAGGAAAGAGTGTACCTCACTCAATCATGTTAGTGTACAACAGTTCTCATATGGTACAATGTTAGTATCATCCATCAACCAAAAAAATCTATGAACTAAAGACGTGCCTTCATTACCTAGTCCCATCGAAGTATTACACCACTCGACGATTGATTTTGCATCTATCAACTTTGCATTGTCTTTATACTTTCACTCTTCTTGTGCTAATGCTCTTTTCATGCATGCTCTTGCACCATCATGCTCCCTCTTTCCATGTCCTGCCTCACAAGAGTTCCACATATGTTGAACACCTGTAATTACATGCATCTTGCACAACCAATATAACATGCACAAGTTCTTGAATTGTGTTTCACAATTATCAAACCACATTATATGTCGGTTTTATTTTATGCCCCTCTAAGCCAAACCACTATAGAAAATTTGGAAGCAACCTTGCACGAATTCTGGAGAATGTGTGCGATCATTACTAATGTAAAATTGGTACTACCTCAATACCTTCCTTTGGTCATTTGTACTATCAGATGTATGAATGAATTCTATGTGCACAAATATTAAAACCTGTGTTGATTTGTAATACTATGACTACACCTCATGCTGTGGTTGTAGAGTGTAGTTCTCCGCAAATTGAACCACTGATACTATGCTTCCAACTTGAAAGGTGTCCTTGCATAGCTTGAATTGTGTGTCCAACCATCGGGCTCTATGGGTATGCATTACATACTCAGACAATATATTGTCATGAAACATGGAAATAAACTGGTACACTGGAATCTTCTCAATAACCAAATCACACCTTTTTGCTTAAGACCCATATTTTGTAGCATATGCCACTGTTTTATACTTCCCGAACTCTACTAGTTTTTGTCCCACCTAATCTATGCTTTCCATATGTTGACCTACTGGCATACATTGGAAGCCACCGCAACACTCGCACGAACCATCCAAGCATGTTGTCCTGTAGAATATTTGTCCATCCTCTATTTCACATATTTTTTTTGATAAGAAATCTCTTGAAGCTTTTTGTGGGGCTTCTATGCCACAATCCTACAAAACATCGTTAGTATGCAAATCTACACATATATAACAATAAACATCATAATGGTTAGAAAATTCAATATGTAGTCTACAACAACAAGTAGTGCATGTGTGATTTATCTTGGCATAAAAAGGTTTAAGCATTTCAAAAAAAATTTGAGAAATACTAATTTGAGGGTAATCATTTACAATTTTTTTTTAAAATTGGGTTTGAGTCATATCCAAAAAATCTTTCGATGTGGCTCATGATTCCGACTACCGATTCTCCTTCTTACCACATCCCTTTGATTCAGAGATGGCCTTTTTTTATTCTTACAATACTCTTCAATTAGTGTTCTCAAGGCTTGAAAACTTCTTTATCTTTTAAGTGACAATCTCCCCAACTTCTTTATTCCCAAAATCTACTAGTTTTTGTCCCACCTCATCTATGCTTTCCATATGTTGACATACTGGCATACGTTGGAAGCCACCGCAACGCTCGCATGAACCATCCAAACATGTTGTCCTGTAGAATATTTGTCAATCCTCTATTTCTCATAAATTTTTTGATAAGAGATCTCTTGAAGATTTTGGTGGGGCTTCTATGCCAGAATCTTGAAAAACATCTTGAGTATGCAAATCTACACCTATATAATGATAAACATCATAATGGTTATAAAATTCAATATGTAGTCTACAACAACAAGTAGTGTGTGTGTGATTTATCTTGGCATAAAAGGTTTAAGCATTTCAAAAAATCTTTGAGAAATACTAATTTGAGAACAATCATTTACAATTTTTTGAAAAAAATGGGTTTGAGTCATATCCAAAAAATATTTCGATGTGGCTCACGATTCTGACTACCGATTCTCCTTCTTACCACATCCGTTTGATTCAAAGATGGCCTTGTGTTATTCTTACAATACTCTTCAATTAGTGTTCTCAATGCTTCAAAAAATTATTTATCTTTTCGTGACAGTCCCCCCAAGAATTCCCATAATTCATTTGAATCATTTCCCTCAATTGTTTGTCGCCTTTGAATGGCTCCTGATAAAATTTTTCTACCAATTCCCATTTGTTCACTCGTATTTTTAATGATACGAGCTCTCTTTGTTTGAGAACTTACCAAAGTTGATGTAATGACATATCGGGTGACATTACTATCCTTTGAGTGTGAGGTCTTACCCACACTCTCATAATAATCCATTAAATTCTTCACAATAGTGTCTTCACTTGATACATTCTATGTTCTCAACCCAAGAGTCTTCATGATGTTCCTATACTTTACATCCCGCATCATTTCAACAAATAGTTGACATCTTGGAGTCTCATTTAGTCTTTCAAAGAATCATTCCCAAATCTTCTTAGCATATATTCTACAAGTGTGTGTTGAAATATTACCTTCCTTGTGTTGCAAAATCTCATTATCAATATTAATCAAATACTTTGGCTTTCTACGCAAAATTTTAGGTGGTTTTCTCCTTGGTACATACATCTCAACATTAGGAATTTCATCAATATTTAATTGAGGTGGGATAGATTTCATACCTTCGATCGAGGGTGGAGAAGAAGACATTCCTTGAGGTTCACATGGGGATGATGGCATACCTTCTTCGTCAAATCCGAGTGATGATGTACTCTCAACTTGAGATGTGTTGGATGGTGTCTAACAATATTCACTTGAGGTAGATGGTTTCCCTCCATATTCACTTGCACTAGATGGTGTTCATCCATATTCACTTCTGCTAGATGGTGTCCCTCCATATTTGCTTGTGCTTAATGGTGTCCCTTCATATTCACTTCTCGTAGAGGGTGTGTCTCCAACTATGGTATCTAAATCTATCTTACGATGATGCTTTCACATTTGTTCCTTTTGTGCTGTCAATTCCCATTCTTTTTTTCACGGTTGAGGTTCCTCTTCAATTGGCTTATTTTCGTCAATCGTTTCCAATTTCTTCTTTTCACGATATGCCGCCACTTGAACTCTCTCATTTTCTTTGAAGGTTTCATTCTCTTCATCTGTTAGTTTCCTCTTTGTCTTTTTCTTTGGCATGGAAGATAATTTTATCTATACCATGGTAATGAGATGAATATTAGTTCCTAAAAAATGTATCCATTCAAGTTAATTGAAAAATATATGTCATTCAAGGCTTCATTTAAATAATACTTACAATCATCTTGTACAAAATTTAACCTATCATAGATAAATGTGATATGATTTTTTTAAATCCAGAATACCTTAAAGAAAAGTGGTAACATGGCATGCCATGATTGCAAGATAGGCTCAAAATGGAAGGATGGACATTTGCAAAAAAATGCATTTTTTGTCAAAGTTGTGAAGAGATAAGTTAGTTAAGAAGTTAAAAAAATATTTATATACATTGGGGGAGTTGATTTTGAAGGGAAATAAGATACATATCATGTAAGTTACAATCATAATGAGTGTAATGGAATTGTGAGTGTTTGATAAGTTTGTGCTATAGGAGCACCTTGATAATCTATGCTTCCATTTTGAAATTTGATTCAATTTTGGGTATCTCCATATCGTAAGAGGGTCATTAATATATTTTCCATGTATGGGAATCATTAGGAGCTTTAAAATGTGCATTGACAATGTAAGGTTATAATGACAAACAAAATTGAAAGCAAGCCATAATAGAATGAAAGAAAATGTGAAAATACTTCACATACCTAAAAAATCAGACTTTCAAATGGAGGAGTTCAACCCAATTATGTAGGCTTAGCTTCTTCTTTTTTTAAACTCTACAACAATTTTACTTGTTCAAAAGTTTGTTCCCCTCCAAACTTCAATTGTATATAAGTTTTCAATGGAATTCAAACTTCAATTGATATTATATGTCTTTCAATGTGGAAACTCTTGTATTTCATGCAAAGGTGATGGAATGTGGAAAACATGCTTGCACACTTCACAACATCATCAAAAGGCTACTTTTTTGTCGGAGCACATGCAAAACCAAGAGAATATGCAAATTGTGGGCCTTGAAATCACGGGTATATTCAATTTTTTTACCGTTTTTAGTGGAATACAAAACACGCTCATGTTATAACGTGAGCGTGTTATTTCTTCCTAAAATGGTAGCATCTCTACTTCTTCAAAACACACACATGTTATATGAAATATGGTTTTCTTAATATATTTCTTTCTCCCTCTTTGTCTAAGAGGGAGAGAGAGGGAGGGAGGAAGGGAGGGAGGGAGAGGCAGGAGGAAGGGAGAGGGAGAGGGAGAGGGAGAGGGAGAGGGTTAGAAAGAGATAGTGGGAGAGATGGAGATAGATGAGGGAGAGAGGATAGTGGGAGATAAAGAGGGAGAGTGAGAGTGGGAGAGAAAGATAGAGTGGGAGAGAAAGACAGAGTGAGGGAGGGAGGGAAAGGGAGAGAGGAAGAGTGGGAGACAAAGAGAGAGTGGGAGAGAAAGAGGGAGAGAGAGGGAGGGAACGGGGGAGGGAGAGGGAGG
>CM021109.1:208686688-208823133 GCA_007115665.2 Sequoiadendron giganteum
CCTCCCTCTCCCTCTTTATCTCCCACTATCTCTATTTAATCCTCTCCATCCCTCTCCCTCCCCACTTCCCTCCCTCTCTCTCCCTCTTTCTCTCCCACTCTCTATTTCTATCCCACTCTTCCTCTCTCCCTTTCCCTCCCTCCCTCACTCTCTTTCTCTCCATCTCCCTTTCTCTCCCACTCTCCCTCTCCCTCTTTATCTCCCACTATCCTCTCTCCCTCCCCATCTATCTCCATCTCTCCCACTATCTCTTTCTAACCCTCTCCCTATCCCTCTCCCTCCCTCTCTCCCTTCCTCCTCCCTCTCCCTCCCTCTGTTCCTCCCTCCCTCTCTCTCCCCCTTAGACAAAGAGGGAGAAAATAAATATATTAAGAAAAGCATATTTCATATAACATGTGCGTGTTTTGAAGAAGTAGAGATGCTACCATTTTAGGAAGAAATAACACGCTCACGTTATAACATGAGTGTGTTTTGTATTCCACTAAAAATAGTAAAAAACCTGAATATACCTGTGATTTCAAGGCCCACAGTCTGCATATTATCCTGGTTCTGCACGTGCTCCGACAAAAAAGTAGCCTTTTGATGATGTTGTGAAGTGTGCAAGCATGTTTTCCACATTCCATCACCTTTTCCATGATCTTTCTACCACCTTTGCATGAAATAGAAGAGTTTCCACATTGAAAGACATATAATATCAATTTGAGAGTACATCTCAAGTTGAGAGTACATCATCACTCGGATTTGACGAAGAAGGTATGCCATCATCCCCATGTGAACCTCAAGGAATGTCTTCTTCTCCACCCTCGATCGAAGGTATGAAATCTATCCCACCTCAATTAAATATTGATGAAATTCCTAATGTTGAGATGTATGTACCAAGGAGAAAACCACCTAAAATTTTGCGTAGAAAGCCAAAGTATTTGATTAATATTGATAATGAGATTTTGCAACACAAGGAAGGTAATATTTCAACACACACTTGTAGAATATATGCTAAGAAGATTTGGGAATGATTCTTTGAAAGACTAAATGAGACTCCAAGATGTCAACTATTTGTTGAAATGATGCGGGATGTAAAGTATAGGAACATCATGAAGACTCTTGGGTTGAGAACATAGAATGTATCAAGTGAAGACACTATTGTGAAGAATTTAATGGATTATTATGAGAGTGTGGGTAAGACCTCACACTCAAAGGATAGTAATGTCACCCGATATGTCATTACATCAACTTTGGTAAGTTCTCAAACAAAGAGAGCTCGTATCATTAAAAATACGAGTGAACAAATGGGAATTGGTAGAAAAATTTTATCAGGAGCCATTCAAAGGCGACAAACAATTGAGGGAAATGATTCAAATGAATTATGGGAATTCTTGGGGGGACTGTCACGAAAAGATAAATAATTTTTTGAAGCATTGAGAACACTAATTGAAGAGTATTGTAAGAATAACACAAGGCCATCTTTGAATCAAACGGATGTGGTAAGAAGGAGAATCGGTAGTCAGAATCGTGAGCCACATCGAAATATTTTTTGGATATGACTCAAACCCATTTTTTTCAAAAAATTGTAAATGATTGTTCTCAAATTAGTATTTCTCAAAGATTTTTTGAAATGCTTAAACCTTTTATGCCAAGATAAATCACACACACACTACTTGTTGTTGTAGACTACATATTGAATTTTATAACCATTATGATGTTTATCATTATATAGGTGTAGATTTGCATACTCAAGATGTTTTTCAAGATTCTGGCATAGAAGCCCCACCAAAATCTTCAAGAGATCTCTTATCAAAAAATTTATGAGAAATAGAGGATTGACAAATATTCTACAGGACAACATGTTTGGATGGTTCATGCGAGCGTTGCGGTGGCTTCCAACGTATGCCAGTATGTCAACATATGGAAAGCATAGATGAGGTGGGACAAAAACTAGTAGATTTTGGGAAGTATGATGTAGTGGCATATGCTACAAAAGATGGGTCTCAAGCAAAAAGGTGTGATTTGGTTATTGAGAAGATTCCAGTGTACCAGTTTATGTCCATGTTTTGTGACAATATATTGTCTGAGTATGCAATGCATACCCATAGAGCCTGATGGTTGGACACACAATTCAAGCTATACAAGGACACCTTTCCAGTTGGAAGCATAGTATCAGTAGTTGACTTTGCAGAGAACTACACTCTACAATCACAACATGAGGTGTAATCATAGTATTACAAATCAACACAGGTTTCAATATTTGTGCACATAACATTCATTCATGCATCTGATAATACAAATGACCAAAGGAAGGTATTGAGGGAGTACCACTTTTACATTAGTGATGATCGCACACATTCTCCAGAGTTCATGTAAGGTTGCTTCCAAATTTTCTACAGTGGTTTGGCTTAGAGGGGCATAAAATACAACCAACATATAATGTGGTCTAATAACTATGAAACTCAATTCAAGAACTCATGCATGTTATATTGGTTGTGCAAGATGCATGTAATTATAGGTGTTCAACATATATGGAACTTTTGTGAGGCAAGACATGGAAAGGGGGAGCATGATGGTGCAAGAGCATGCATGAAAAGAGCATTAGCACAAGAAGAGTGAAAGTATAAAGATAGTGCAAAGTTGATAGATACAAAATCAATCGTCGAGTGGTGTAATGCTTTGATGGGTCCAGGTAATGAAGGCATGTCTTCAGTTCATAGATTTTTTTGGTTGATGGATGATACTAACATTGCACCATATGAGAATTGTTGTACACTAACAGGATCGAGTGAGGTACACTCTTTCCTTAGCTCAAATGTAGGTTCATGGAGTATCGATACATGAAAGATGACATGATTTGCTTCTTCATGTACAATGAAAGCCTAGAATGATTGTGAATCAGGGGACTGGGTTGACATATGGTTGACAAGTTATCTTAGCCCACTTCACATGTATCGCCCTTCGACAACATTGGAACTAACACAGATGGAATCATCAGTCGACTTTGACCACATATCAGATCTAGTTCAACTAGGTGATATATCTACTTTTATAGTTGTTAAAATTCCATATCGTTATCTTACTTTGTACTATATTCATAATGTTGACAAATTTCAAGATATTTTCTGCACATATCAATGTAGGGCATGTTTATGCAGTTATTGCAGATGAAGACAATGAAGAGGGAACAAACTATTACTTGTGTTTTTGTGTTGAGGCCAAAAATAAATTGGAGGCCCCAGTTATAGATGGAGAAAACATCGAATACCCTATAGGCTCAGTTGTGGTTACTGGAACATAGCTTAGAAGGTACCCACATTCGAGTGTTAAACATTGGCTATTTTAGGACTTTGACATGCATCATAAGATTCTTCATTACTCGAACCTTGTTGTGGAATCCAATGTTTGTTTGACCAAATATGGGGGTAGACCTTTGAAGAAGACCTTGTGGAAGGTCTATTCGTCTGACCATGAGGCAAAAATTGACACAATAAAGAGTAGAGTGAACCTGGATGGTTCGTTGGATTAATTTGTAAGTATATGCACATTGGCTCTTATTAATTTATACTTGTATGCACATTAATTTGTTTGATTCCAATGCTATCATCTTCTTTTAATTTGGTTATTTGTAAGTAATATACTAAACTATGATTGGTGTCCCCTTGCAAAAAATGCAAATATATGAGCCATCCAAGAGAATGTTAACCATAAAAGTAATGTGACATCCTTATTTTGATGATCTTGACAAATCTCAATCATGATTTTAAGCCATTAGAAAAATGTGTGCAAAGTTTGGTGAGGGACTTTCAAGTTATCCATTTGAAGTTAACCTTATCATGAGCGACTATGATATAGACATTATAAGAGCATTTGAAATTTCAACTTACTCTATTAATGAGAGGTGTTGTGTGCAATAGGTATGTTGGAATTCCCAGTGAAGATGTATGACCAAGAGTGACTAAGTTGTGAGACCTGCATGCCTATCTGTAAGTTCCTTCCATCTATTTTTATTTCATTTCCATTTTGGATGCCCTTTCTTTTTCTCTTTTACTTTGCTTATTTATAAGTAAACTACTAAAAATTGATTGATCTTTCATTGTAGAAAATGCTGATTTATGAGCCATCAAAGAGAATCTCAACCAAAAAATCAACGCAACATCCTTATTTTGATGATCTTGACAAATCTAAATTTTTATTTCAAGCCATTATAAAAGAGTGTGTGAAGCTTAGCGAGGGAATCTGAAGTTACCCAATTGAAGTTAAGCCCATAATGAGCACCTATGATGTAGACATTTAAAGAGAATCTTGAATGTATGAGTGACATTGTAAAAGATTTGTGAGAACGAAGTACCTAAGGAATTGTAATGAGATTTACTAAAATATTGTAATTTTGGAGTTCATGTTTGGTGTTGTAGCACCTTGTTCTGTAAATGCCTTCAATAGACAAATTTGCAAAATTTGAATTTTGAAATGTAAACAATGTGAAAAAGGTCATGTAAAGGTCATATGTAATGTATTCAAAGTCTCAAAGAGGTCATTAGGTGATTAGAGAAGTGATATAAAGCATGTAAGGTCGAATTAGGATGTTTTAGGGGTGTGTGTTTATTTGTGCAGGGGAATTCAAGAAACAAAGTAACATACCTTTAAACATTCAATAACCCCCTTAACTTGTTGAGGAAACAATTATCATGTATCCAAACCCTGAGATCCGCAATTTGTCTCAGGATAAACTCACTCCACCATGCCAAACCAAAACCCTTATTTTATGCTACTATAAGGAGGGTTTATTGAAAAGAATGGTTCCACACCTTACCAGAACATGCCACTACCTCATACCTTCTTAAAATCACCTAAAAAAACTCAATAGACAATCACCCAACCTCTACATGCAATATTTCATCAAACCCTAGGGTGAAACCTCATTTTTCATGCCCCTTTCCATCAAAATCTACAGGGGCAGCAACACAAACCCCATAAAAATTATTCCATTTCACTTCAAAATTTCACGTCTAATCCAATAGGATTGTGTTGGGCCCCTCTAGAAAAAACATCTGTCAGTATTGGCTATCTCAGAGTGGTTTTCCCATGGTAGCGGATTTTCACTTGATGGAAAAAGTATCAAATTCAAGCTGTGCAAAGTTGCAAAGTTGTGCAACTTGCTCTACAACTCGTGTGAACAAAATAATTACTCCAATGCATCTAAATAGGTTTTTTTATGCTAGGCATGGTCCTCTTTCACATAGAAACACACAGAATCACTCTAAGCTATGTTCCACTGGATCGATCCCTTAAGGGTCCAAAGTGCAAAATGGCTGCAAACTTCAACATGCTATTACTCAGATACCATGATGCTTAGAAAATTATCATGTAATCCTACAATATCGCATTGGGCCCCTCTACAAAAACCTCTCTTGGTTTTGGCTATCTCAGAGTGGTTTTCCCGTGGTGGCGAATTTTCACTTGATGAAAAAAGTGTCAAATTCAAGTTATGCAAAGTTGCAAAGTGGTGCAACTTTCTCTCTACAACTCATGTGACCAAAATAACTCCTCCAACACATTTGAATAGGTATTTTTATGCTCAACATAGTCTTGTTTCACACCGAAACACGCAGAATCGCTCCGAGCTACATTCCAATGGATCGATCCCTTAAGGGTCCAAAGTGCAAAATGGTTGCAAACTTCAACATGCTATTACTCAGATACCGTGATGTTTAAAAAATTCTCATCTGATCCTATAGGATTGTGTTGGGCCCTTCTACAAAAATATCTTTCGATTTTAGCTATCTTGGAGTCGTTTTCCCATGGCGGCGGACTTTCACTTGATGGAAAAAATGTCAAATGAAGGCAGTGCAAAGTTGTAAAGTGGTGTAAATTTCGCTCTGCAACTCGTGTGACAAAGCGGACTATTCAATGTGTCTGAATAGGTATGTTTACGCTAGGAATGGTCCTTTTTCATATCGAAACATGTGGAATCGCTCCGATCTATGTTCCACCAGATCGATCCCTTAAGGGTACAAAGTGCAAAATGGCTGCAAACTTCAGCATGTTATTACTCAGATACCATGACACTTAGAAAATTCTCATCTAATTGCATAGGATTATGTTGGGCCCTTCTACAAAAACCTTTCTCGGTTTTGGCTATCTCGGAGTGGTTTTCCCGTGGCGAAGGATTTTCACTTGATGGAAAAAGTGTCAAATTCAAGCTATGCAAAGTTGCAAAGTGGTGCAACTTTCACTCTGCAACTCCTGTGACCAAGCTAACTACTCCAACACATCTGACTGGGTATTTTTACACTAGGCATGGTCCTCTTTCATGCCGAAAAACACGGAATCGCTTCGAGCTATGTTCCACTTGATCGATCCCTTAAGGGTCCAAAGTGCAAAATGACTACAAACTTCAACATGCTATTACTCGGATACCGTGATTCTTTGAAAATTATTTTCTAATCCTACAAAATTACATTGGACCGCTCTACAAAAACCTCTCTTATTTTTTTCTATCTCAAAGTGGTTTTCCCGTCGCGGGGTGATCCCACAAAGCTAGTTTACAATTTCTGAGAGAAACTGATTTTTGCTAAAATCACATATTTTTAGAAAATATAATGATTTAAGCCTTTAAAAGTTCCATTTTAAGGATTCCAATTGAAGATGGTTTGATCAAACCACCTTAGATGAAACCCCCTTCGATAAAACCTCGCTAGTTTTAAACTATACCTATAAATGAGTCTCCTTTACACCTATCAAAATGCTGATAAAAAATCACTTTTGATTTACCTTTTGGGGAATCAAATGAATTTATTTAAAATTTATTTCAAATTATTATGGTATTTCTCTAAATGAACTATCCCATGAATATAATTTTAATATGTTTTGGTTTTATTATGTATGTGTTGTTTTAGTTTTATTAAACATCAGTTTTTCACCAAAAATCAATCTCTTTGTTTTTCACATGTGGAAAAATAGAAAATTATCAAAAGAAAAAAATAAAAAATATGTTCACGCTAGGTATTGATGTCCTTGATCCATTAAAAAAGAAAAAATTAACTTTCGATATATACAGAAAACGTTATGCTATATACAATCCATCTATGTCTAAATTGCAATTGGTTTGACTTCGAAACTCTATTAAGGAAAAAATATTCAATAAAAAACTATGAGACCAAATGAAAGTGCTAGATATCATATTTACAAATCTAAATTTTAAAAAATTAGAATTTTATCCTTCATACAAAAAAAGTTATGTTGTATACGGTGAGCGTCACTTTTTAAAAATGTTGTTTTCTGAAAAAACAAGTTTTCATGGGAGATGGAAAAAGAAGTACAATCTTATTCCAAAATTTTTGAAAAAAATATTTTTAGAATCTATAGACAAAATGTGATGAGACTCTAGTTTGCATCATCTTCAAATTCCTCGCAGTTTAGCCACTATAGGTGCCCAAATGTGAAGATTTAGTTAAAAATAATAATTTCAGTGTCCAGTTTGGCCAAAAATTGTAAACCACTATTGTGGGATCACCTGGCAGCGAATTTTCACTTGATGGAAAAAGTGTCAAATTCAAGCAGTGCAAAGTTGTAAAGTGGTGCAACTTTTGCTCTGCAACTCGTGTGACCAAACTAACTAATCCAACACATCTGAATAGGTATATTTATGCTAGGCATGGTCTTGTTTTGCACTGAAACATCTGAAATCGCTCTCAGCTACGTTCCACCGGATCGATCCCTTAAGGGTCCAAAGTGCAAAATGGTTGCAAACTTCAACATGCTATTATTTAGATACCGTGATTCTTAGAAACTTATCATCTAAACCTATAGGATCGCATTGGGCCCCTTTACAAAAACCTCACTCAGTTTCGACTATCTCTGAATGGTTTTCTTGTAGCGATGGATTTTCACTTGATGGAAAAAACATCAAATGCAAGCAATGCAAAGTTGCAAAGTGGTGCAAATTTCGCTTTGCAACTCGTTTGACCAAGTGGACTGTTCCAACGCATTCGAATAGGTATGCTTATGCTAGGCATGGTCCTCTTTCACACCGAAACATGCAGAATCGCTCTAAGCTATGTTCCACCGTATCTATCCCTTAAGGGTCCAAAGTGCAAAATGGCCACAAACTTCAACATGCTATTACTCAGATACCATGAAACTTAGAAACTTCTCATCTAATCCTACAGGATTGCATTGGGCCAGTCTAGAAAAACCTCTCTTGGTTTTGGCTATCTCGGAGTGGTTTTCTCGTGCCGACGGATTTTCACATGATGGAAAAAGTGTCAATTTCAAGCTATGCAAAGTGGTGCAACTTTCACTATGCAACTGGTGTGACCAAGAGGATTGTCCCAACGTGTTTGAATAGGTATGTTTATGCTAGGCATGGTCCTCTTTTGCACTGAAACACACGGAATCGCTCTGAGCTACGTTCCAATGGATCGATCCCTTAAAGGTCCAAAGTGCAAAATGGATGCAAACTTCTATATGCTATTATTCAGATACCGTGATTCTTAGAAACTTCTCGTCTTATTCTACAAGATCGTGTTGGGCCCCTCTATAAAAACTCTCTTAGTTTTGGCTATCTCAGAGTGGTTTTCCCGTGAAAATGGATTTTCACTTGATGGAAAAAGTGTCAAATTCAAGCTGTGCAAAGTTGCAAAGTGGTGCAACTTTTGTTTTGCAATGTGTGTGACCAAACTAAATGCTCCAACACATCCCAATAGGTAGGTTTATGCTAGTAATGGTCCTCTTTCTCACCCAAACACATGGAATTGATCCGACTCGCGTTCAAACGGCTTGATCCCTTATGATGGCATGCAAAATACTGGAAAAGAGAAACATACAAATGATGGTTGAGAAGTTCGAGTATTCCACACAAAAAATGTATGATCATTGGTGCAAAGCACCTTGTTCCTCCATTTATTGAAGAAGGTCTAGTTTAGTGGTTTTAGTGATTATCTGATGGTGAATAGGTTGGTCAATAGGTTTTTGTGGGTATTTTGAGCATGCTTTGTCTTGAGTAACGTCAATTAAGACCATTAAGTATGTTTTAGGGTGACTTTTGGTTCTAGTGATAAAAAATGTGAAAATTTCAATCGTGCACTAGAAGTTGTCTTTGTAGCCTTTGAAGGAAAATTTGTGAATTTGTATATGATTGTGAAAGAATGGATTTTTTTCAATGTAATAAGGCTATTTGTACACCATTTGTGTGGTTTAGACTTCCTTAGATGTACTTATTAGGTTGGAAGAGTCTAAAGTTGCAAAGTTTTAAGTTGCTTACAACAACAAATTTGAAATGCAACGGTTACTTGTTTTGAAAGTTGGTATTTAGTTAGTTGAGGGTGTGGATCAGTTAGAGAAGGGTGTAAAACACTATGTAAAGCCTTGAGAGGCTCGAATGGAGGTTGTTGATGAACTTTTGGAGAAGATCTAATAATAATTATTCACACTGTTCTTTGTTTTTTAGATTTTTGATACAAACTTGTTGATCTTGTACTTGGTAGGACCTCCAACTTTTAGATAAAGAACATATTGGAATCTTTTTATGAATCATTTCATGGAATGCCGATTGTAAACGTGTTTTTTTCTTTTAGATAAATTTGTTTAGCATCAATCAATTAATATTCAAGACAAATCATGAAGGACAATAATGATCAATGCTAGGCTAACCAATTAATAATTATACACGTGAATAATTCAAGCATGTACATGTCAATAACGGAAGCACAAGTACTAAAAAACACGTAAGCCTCAAAAAAGTATACACAAATTAATACAAAGTATATGCACGAATACAAGGTATACACATGAAATCATGTAAGCCACAAAGTATACATTCGAACGTATGTAAATCACAAAGTATACATGTAAGTTGTAAATTATACAGTTGAAAACATGTAACTCATATCTATTGAACCATCAATTTAGAATGCAAATATTGATAGGCATTGATAAAAGATATTTGTATTAACCAAATAGCTACGTAGGCATACATCAATATATGTCGGTATAAGTATGAAATATATGTACAAAATAGCCATATAGGCTTACAAGAATCCCATATAGGCATACAATGTCAAATATGTCCGATAAAAATATGTACAAAACTGCCATGTAGGCATACAATAAAGGGCTCTAGATTCAAAAGTCATTGCTCTCCATGCCCTGGAAATAAATTCTTTCCCTTTCCTTTTCGATCGGATGGCAATAGGTCTATCACTCATTTTTTCTGCACTCGAGGAGTGCTCTTGCTCCTCCTCCTAGTGTTTAGTTCATGGTGAAGTTTTAATTGTTACAATAAGAATTAAATACATGAATATATAGAAATTACATTATAAAAAATGATATATTTGACAAAATAATCACTTATCGCCATCTCATGATCTCTCTCCACAGGAAAAATATTCTCATGCCCATGCTCAGGTGTGCTCAATCCCTGTATAAACCATACAAATAGAAATTAAACTACGTGAATAAATAATGGTTTGATTTTCACTAACTAACATCTATAACAACAAATGTAAAAGGAAATTTACTAATTTACCTCATACCTCTCCTGTCAGAGCCATCGAGGATTGTATAGGAGATGACACACCAATATCCATTTCCCTCATCACATTCGTAGGTATTTCGGTTTGCATCATTTGAAAATAAAACAATGAATTATTCAACGTAATCAACAATGTGCATATAAACTACACAAATCTATTAAGTACTTGATTCATTAGTTAAACTCTTTATTCTATTACATCCGTGTAGGTTTGAGTAAATCCACTGCCACTGGGAAGTGTTCCATCAAAACCTCCAATATTAGTTTGTTCAACATCCAAAATCGCATATTAAATTACCATTCGTAAAACAATTCTATTAACATGCAATAAATTTATAATTGTTTACTAGTTACATATCCCAGTGATAAGTGTACTGCAGAAATAAGTTGGTGGGGGGACAATGTATCCAGTCTCAACACTGTGACCTTGCAATTTTATTAAAATCATAATTTTTTTAGTTAATCTTGCATTTCAAAATCAAAATTTAATAAATTAAATTCAACGAGCATGCACTAATTTTTACCTGACTGTCAATTCCATATGCCTCATGCAAAATGTCAGCTGCCCTCTCCATCTCCATAGTTGTAGATGGATCCTGCGTACCAGTCTCCTAAGTCTCGGTGGGGTCATATGAACAAGTAGCCCCACAAGATTGGCACACATGTGTTTGACGACCACCACTCGAAGACTCCCCTGGATGACGCTATAGAATAGGGCTAGTATGATGGATGAAACTATGGGTCAAAGTGTTGATCGCCTGCAATGTCTCTACGCCTGCACTTTCCTTCACGACAGAAGGCATAACAACGTGCTCATGAGGTGGCCTAGCGAGAGCTCGTCTACCTTGCCACGTAGGATTTGACTATGCATTGTGTCTATCTTGAGCTGACCCCCCACCTCTCCCCTGGAAATCCCTCATATCAAAATAATTTGGGATTTTGTTCAATATAAACTCACTATATAGTTTCCTAAGAAAATATTGCGGGACCTCGCAATTTTTGCATGGTGGGTATTGGAAGACCATGTACCACCTATCTTAAAACTAGTCCCTAATCTGTTGGTGGTGGCAATGGATAGGAAACCTCTTTGCATTGACGGTAAGATTTTGATTTGTGCGTGGGTCGGTAAATAATAAGCACAAATCACCTTTTGTAATTTTTGAATCCTTTACATCTTTGTATGATAGTTTATTTGCATAATAATCCCTAGCCGTGTGCCTACTATCTTGCCATCCAGTTATTTTTTTTCTAATTGAATCTACATTTTTGACCATATCTTTCAATGAATTTGCTAGGGTCATTCTTTATGTGGTTGAACCATTTGGATCACTCAACCTATTGATCAAATCCTCAATTTGTTTTTTGTTGTTCTCAATTTCACTCATTAAATTTTGTTGAGTGTCAGGAGGGGGTTGAGTGATTGGTGGAGGAGGTTGTTGTTGTGGTTGATTTTGATCTTGAGGATTTGTTTGGTCTTCTTGTTGAGGATCTTGAGGGTTTGCAGGTTGATTTGCATCTGCTAAAAATTAAAACAAATATATATCAAATTCAACCTAAAACTAACTAACTCAAAAAAAAACCACAAAATCCTTACCTCTCACATCTCCTCATCATCATCGCACTATCGTTGTGAAGAAATAGAAATTTTTGGTGAAATAATTTGTTGAATTGCTCCTCCTAGAACCCGAGCATGTAAGTATGGGGGTTTTGGCCACGGCTGCAAGAAAAAGAAGAAATAATAATGATTGGTTTTCACTTTTCTTTTTTTCTTTTAACAAGCAATAACACGAGCGTGTTATAACGCAAGCATGTTATAACACACTCATGTTATTGGTTTTTTGTTGTCGAGCCTTAGGCTCGGCACACTGAACCAATAACGTGTGCGCAAGGTGTTTAATGTGATTTACAAAATTATGCAATTTCAAGGCTCTATAGGTTGAAATGGTCAATTTACCATGGTTGAAGGAGATTATGAAGGAATATTAATTAAAATTAATAAATTTTCTCAATTTGGACACCTAAGAAAGTGTTCATAAGATAAGTGACTCTTTTCATTCTATTTTGGTCTTATTCTTTCATTTTTGGTTCCTAAAATGGAGAAAAAACAAGTAATTTTTGGAACACAAATAAATGACTTCAATTTCCAATTTGGGGTGAATGCACACGAATTGGTTATTTATTTTATTCATTTTCAGAAGGAATATACAATGGAATTACATTGGATGTGGTTCAACAACTCCTAATGACACTTCTAGAAGCAACAAAATATATGTTTTATTTCATTTTTTGCAAGAATTTTAAGGGTCAGTCAAAGAGAAGATTTGGAAACCACTTTTTGAGTTTCCACATAGTTCAAACCCTCTTTAAATAAATCCTTTGATGGTGTTAAGAGCCAAAAATCAACAACAACAAGATTATAGAAAGCTATTGTAGGTTGCTTGTGAGAGTAGCACAAGGAGTGAAAAAATATCAGCTTGTGAAGAGAAGAGAAATATAAGAAGAGAAAAGGGATTTTGCAGGTGTTCAAAGCAACCATGAGAGTTGTAGTCCATGAAGGGAATAAATCATATTTATAAAGATTAAATCCACGGAATTTGAAGGCAAGAGACCTTGAATATTTCAAGGCATGAAGTGCTTGGAAACCCTTGTAAAATTTCATAATTTAATTTCTTGTTGAAATCCTCAATATATGTAATTGTTCTTGAGGATTTTTTATGTATGGATGTGTATGAACATTGAAATAAAGATATTTTTTAAAATGAATTCTTCATTATTAAATATTAATGTGGGTTGGATGACATGATAAGGTTGCAAAATTGGGTAGTTTGATAAGACCCCTCAATCTTGTCTTCATCAACTGGTATCTGAGCATGTATGATGCTAGAATGTATGTGGAGAGAAGAATTTCAGATTTGAGAGAGATAGGGTTTGATGAGATATAATGATTTTTTGTGTGTAATTGATTTGGTTTATCCTCCAATAGAGATAAGTTTGGGTAGAAGGTGTACAAACATCCTCCAGTATGTGAAAGTGGGTAGAAGGTGGTTTTGAGACGTACATATTCTATAATCTTTGTTGGGTAGATGATTGTTATGGTTTTGTGTATGTTTTGTTGCAAATTGTGAGTGGGTTGCAAGTGTTTGTAGAAATGTCAAGGAAGAAGAGTATGAGGTTGGCCTTGGGTAAGGATGTAAAAAAATATTTTATTGAGAGGAGAGAAAAAAATTTAGAGGAAGAGAGTTGGGCTATTTGGAATAAGTGTGTAGAAATCTCAAGGATGTTGGATATCTTGAAGGAAATTATTTTGAAAGAAAAGAGGAAAGAAATGGAAAAGAAGATGGGATAAGTTGAATCCTATAATTTTTCTAATGCCTTTTCATGTGTAGGTAGAAGAAAATATGAAGCAAAGAGTCCAATAAATAGTAATGAAGAATAAAACATCTTGAAAGAGGAAGGAAAGAATAAGCTTGCAGCGAAGACATGCCATGAGGAAGGCATGGAGAAAGAAGAAGAAAATGAACAAGAGGATGCAAGTGTAGAAACAATGATCGTAGAAGAGAATGAATATGCATATATAAAGGATGTGATTGTAGGGATGGAATATGAAGAGATTACAAATGGTGAAGACAAGGATGACTTAATCCTACAAATTTTAGCAGTAGAAGAAGAGTGGTTTAATAAACTTGCTAATGGAGGAAAGAATATGAATATTGCAGAAAAGGAAAAAGAGTTAGTCTATGAAGATTTTTATTTTATGTGGTTCAAAAACTCTTAATGGAAATTTTGGGAGCAACAAACTATGTTTTTATTTTTTTTTATTTTTCAGGAATTGTAAGGGTCAATCAAAGAGAAAATTTGGAAACCGCTTTTATGGGTATTCATATAGTTTAAAATTCTCTTTAAATAAATCCTTTAATGGCGTGAAGAGGTGTAAATAAATAATAGAAATGTTGGAGAAAGAACTTGGAGGTTGCTTGTGAGAGTAGCACAAGAAGGAGTGTAAAAAAATAAGCTTGTGAAGAGAAGAGAAATAGAAGAGAAAAGGGATTTTGTAGGTGTTCAAGGAAACCATGAGAGTTGTAGCATGAAGGTAATAAATCAGATTTACAAAGAGGAGTGAATAAAAGGAAGTTTAAGGAAAGAGAACTTGAAGATATAAAGACATGAAGTTCTTAGAAACCCTTGTAAAACTTTTGAATTTTATTTCTTGTTGAAATAATCACTATATGCAATTATACTTGAGGAATTCTCATGTATGTATGTGCATGAACATTGAAATAAAGATATGTTTCAGATTATTTCTCCATTATTATGTTAATATGTGTTGGATGACATGATAAGGCTACAAGATTGCATAGTTTGATGAGACCCCCCAATCTTGATTGCATAAAAAGAGTAAGATGGAATGGAGTGAAGATTTGCTGATAGGCTTCCCAAATCACTTAGGGATGATGATGGAAGTGATGCCCCCTCAAGATAACTATTCGGTGAAATGGATCTCAGGAGGTCTCTTGAAAAGATAAAGGATGATGAAAAGATGTACTAAGTGGAATAGAAAGATAACTTCAGAGAAATCATATTGTGATGATGTACATTCCATGGATATAAACTTGATGATGGATGACGAATATTGGGAACATTAATTAATGTTTCTTGGATGATGATAATATTAAGGAAACAAAATAGGTAACACAAAAATTAATAAATAAAATAATTTTAAGGGCTTATCAACAAACATGCAAGCCCCTTGCAGAGCTATGACAATGCCAAAACCTCTTGCTATTTTACCTAGATTTGTAGGATTCTCACCTCTCCTATGCACTATAGACTTATTTCTCTCTCTTCTCCTCACTACGTCAAGTTAGGGAAAAATCTCTTGTAAAAAGAAAACAAGTCAAAATAAGGAAATAATAAAAAGAGCCTATACATAGGTGCCACTCAAATTTTAGGGTTTCTAATGTTTTTATTTTAATTTGTTTATCCTCATTAAAACCCGTGGAAGGGTGTATAGGTATGGAATGAAACTAATATTCCTTAGAAAGATGTGTAACAACACGAGCATAAATATCATAGCGAGACATCACTCGAAGCACCAACCCAATAATTAATTATTATTTTTTGGGAATGCTACTATAAATTTCTTATGATAGATAATATACATTTATATAAATTAGTAGTATGAAAGCATGAAATAATGTATATAAATAAATAAGATGTATCTATAGTTAGTTATAAACAATAAAGGATGCAAAATAAGTGTTAAGAAATCTTCTTACATGATGTGTATTATATATACTTAACGTTCTTGAAGTAAAATTATGTATATAGTGTAAGAACATGAGCATAACTATCATAGTGATACATTAGTAGAATCGCCAATCCCAAAATTACTTATTATTTTTTGGGGTACTACTCTAAATTACTTATGATTGATCATATATATTTATATAAATTAGTAGTATAAAAACATGAAATAATGTATATAAATAAATAAGATATATACATAATTAGCTATAAGCAATAAAGGATGCAAAATAATTGTTACGAAAACCTCTTATGTGATGTGTGTTATATATACTTGAACCACAAATTTTTGAGCCCTCTTGCACCTCAAAGGTTTTGCACTTAAAGGGAGAGGGAAAAAGATCTAAAATTCATTAAAAAAAAAACCCTTGAGATTTCAATGCAAGAGGTGATTCAAATTTGTCAAAGGGAGAGTTCTTGGGGATGAAAACAGATAGAAGGGGTTCACCATCAAGTGTAAACTTGGAAAACATTGAATGTTTGAAAATGCAATGTAGTATGGAAACATATGCTAAATGACCTAGAAATGACTATGAAACAAAACATAAAATTGTAGAACTAAAGATGTGCACCTACAAATGTGTTGGGAACTAGAATGGAGACTAGAAATGTTGTTGATTTTGGAATTTTGACCTGTTGGGACACTTACGCCATTTTGGGCAACTTACTCCGAGATCAGGAAAACTATTTTGAAGCTTGTTTCAGCCAAATGGGTATCTGAATCTACAAAAATCTCTGTAAAAAATGTGCAGTGGGACTAATTCTCCACTATTGGTGACTTAGTCCACTTTGACTTTTTTGAAAATCTGAAAGTGGAAATAGAAGCTCTCGGTCTGCACTTTTTGTTCCTCTAGGTATCTGGATCCGAAACCCCAATCTTCAACGCCGTAAGTGACCTTTTGTGAATCTTTTTCCCTAGACAATAAGGAGATGTCTTCAACAAGTTTGCAACCTATTCTTGAATGATATCCAAGCCTTCAAAGTACCTAAATCTGCAAACACACAAAGAGAGAAAGAGAAATGTTGAATGTTAGGGAATAGGGGTTTGCCTTGGTCATACCCCTTTTAGGTAATTAAGCCAAGCAAAGAAATAAGATGAAGCATGAACATGAAATGAAGGGATTAGAAAATTTCCATGGTGATTGATCTTGAATTTCTGCAACAATGGATGAAGAATATTCCCTTTAACGCTTCTTGATGACTTAGAATGCCAAAACCCTAGCTTGCTTGAGAAGAATGGTGAATGAATCAAGAGAGAAGAGAAGAAGAAGAAGATAGAATATCCAAAAATGAGTGGAAAACCTCATATTTATACACAATTATTCCCTCATTCCCAAAAAATACATCACAAACTGACTTTAGGTCTTAGAAAATAAAAACCTAACATGATTTTTAACTTGTTTTGATTTTTGAGCCAAATGGGACTAAGTTGCCCCAAGTGGCGACTTGGTCCCACTTAGGTATTTTAAGTGGGTGTTGGGGATTAAGATATATTAAATGATGTTTATTAGGTTTATTCTCAAAATACACTTAAATAAGGCCTACAAATGTAAAACGGGGCCAATTAAAGGCATAAGAAAGGTGTAATTATTGATGACAAGCCTAGAAAAGTGTGAGATTTTGTTACAAATACTTACAACACTTTGAAATAAGGTTTAGTAAATGATAAAAAAAGGTTATTTAAGTGAATTATAATAAAAGGGTCCTAGAGAAGTGTTAAAGTGTGTTACAACACTTCACAACACCTTTATAAGACATCATAGAATTCTTATTGATTTACAAGGGTCCAATACCTAATGTGAATTTGTTGACCACATTACAACATTAAATCTAGGAAAAACTAGTCTGAAATCCACAAGAAAGACTCAAATGAGTGTAAAAATGTCCAAAGGTACATGTTTTTGTGACACATTTAGCCCCCACTTTAGTGAGAGGATGAACTTTCTTCAAACTCACACTAAATTAGACATTTAAGAGGGGTCCAATTGTACCAATGCGGATGGTATAGGATGAAAAAGATGAAGGAGGCCTGGTCAAGCCGCTAGGATCTAAGATCCTAAGTCAAACCATCATAAGCACAAAATGACACACATAAGGTGAATGATTTATAGTAAAACAAGATACATGATCATGCAGTGGCAAGAACTAGAAGGAAGAGAAGAACAAAACTAAAAAAAGGTGGATCAAGCTTCGACCATTTGTCCAACACATTCTGGATTAGATCTAGGTCATTTTTCCAAAAATACATAATCACTCTAAGGCAAAATAACTCTTGGTTGTCCATTGGGTGAGAAGTCCAAAAAGGAACATACACTAATGGCTAGTATACACTCACACACAAAGGTGGATATGGGGAAAGTAATGCCTTAGAATGCGCTTCCCGCTCAACCATACTAGAGTTATACCTCCTGATAACTTTAATAAAGCACCACACAAAAATGAGACATTGTAATAGAGTAAGGTTTGTTCAAATATATTTTTCTTAGTTCGTGCAAGGTCTCACCTTAGAGAACATCATGCATAATGTCTCCAAGAGAGGATAAGTGAAAAATTTCTCATCTTGTTTCCAAGAGAGGAAAAGTGAAAGGTCTCATCTTGAGCAACATTGTTCCTAATGTTTCCAAGAGAGGAAAAGTGCAAGGTCTCATCCTGGGCAACATTGTACCTAATGTTTCCAAGAGATGGAATCACAAGAAAAATAAAATCGCACAATGAAAGATGAGTGTTGATGTATGCCCCCACTTTAAAGTGGTTGCTAACACCATTACGATGAAAAAATTCTTTAAAGTAGAAGAAGACACGGGAGCTTATTTGAAAAGCCTTATGCTAAGTGATATGTTTCCAAATGAAGACACACAATGGAAAAGATAGTATGTCACTTACAAATTAACTTAAGACATGTCATCCACATCCCAAGCTTGCTCTTATATGTTCATGAAAGGTTAACGAGTAGCCAAAAGAGACAATGATGAGTGACATACAAGGACAAGGCTACCTAACCCTTTTCCCCCATTGAGTGCAGAGAAAAGGTGACCCTAGAATGGATGACGATATGTTGCTCCTTGCAATAGTGAGTATGCTATGATCCTACAACTATTACATGGAAAGGAGCAACAACTAATGTTATTTATGTGGATAATGAATCAAAGTTTTTGCTTGATACATATTTAATGAGGTATCTATCAGTTTAGGATGTACCAAGGTTACAGTTTTCTTGGAAGAATTGTTTGTGATAGTGTTGTCGTTGATTGAAGGTTTGTGTGATGGTGGGTAAAGGATGATTTGAGGTTGAAAAATATTAACATCCCGTAGCGAGTGAGAGGCTAATGTTATCTCTTGATCTTCTTCTAAGGATACAATATGATTATTGTCAATGTTAAACTTCTCGTGTATCATTATATCCTCCCTAGGAGGAAGGGTTTTAGGAGAACTATAAACCAAATACTCTAGACAATCAATGGTTGGTTCTTCTAAAATGACTTCATTAAAGTAGGGGAATGAATCCCAGTTAGGGTTTTATTAAAAGTTTCCTAAAATTTTCAACTAGTTTTGATGATTTTTATGTTGTATGACCAAAAGAGGAAAGGTAAATGCAGATTTTATATGATTTTTAATGATTTGAGATACAAAAATGGTAATGATATGCAATTTCATGAATGCAAAATTTTTAAACCCTAGAATGCAAATTAACTAATGCAAACTCCTAATACAAAGTTAATTCAAGTTAAATATAGGTTGAAGAAGGACTCCCAAATTGGAAAAGAAGATATTCAAAAGTCGGGTTCAGCAAAATGAATCACAAATTTTTGAACCCTCTTGCACCTCTAGGGTTTTGCACCTAAAGGGGGAAGGACAAAGATCTACAATTCATTCAAGAACAAATCCTTGAGATTTCAATGCAAGAAGAGATTGAAATCTGTCAAAGGGAGAGTTTTTGGGGATGAAAATAGATAGAAAGGGTTCACCACCAACTTTAAACTTGGAAAACATAGAATATTTGAAAACATAATGTAGTATGCAAACATATGCTAAATGACCTAGAAATGACTATGAAACATAACAAAAAACTATAGAACTGAAGATCTATGCACCTGGAAATGTGTTGGGAACTAGAATGAGGACTGGAAATGTTGTTGATTTTGGAATTTTGACATACTAGGACACTTATGCCATATTGAGAGACAATCCTAGATGAGCAAAAATATTTAGAAACCCATTTCAGCCAAATGGGTATCTGAATCTACAAAAATGTATTAAAAATATGTGCAGTGGGACTATTTCACCACTAATGGTGACTTAGTCCACTCTGGATTTTTTGAAAATTTGAAAATGGAAACAAAAGCTCTTGGTCTACACTTTCTGTTTGTCTAGGTATTTGAATCTGAAACCCCAATCTTCAGCACTGTAAGTGAATTTTTGTATATGTTTTTCCCTAGCCAACAAGGAGATTTATTCAACAAGGTTTCAACCAATTCTTCAATGATCTCTAAGCCTTCAAAGTACCTAAATTTGCAAACACACAAAGAGAGAAAGATAAATGTTGAATGTTAGGGAATAGGGGTTTGCCTTGGTCAAACCTCTTTTAGGTAATTAAAGCAAATGAAGAAATAAGATGAAGCATGAACATGAAATGAAGGGATTAGAAAATTTCCATGATGATTGATCTTGAATTTCTACAATGGATGAAGAATCTTCCCTTGGATGCTTCTTGATGACTTAGAATGCCAAAACCCTAGCTCGCTTGAGAAGAATGATGAATGAATAAAGAGAGAAGAGAATAAGAAGAAGATAGAAGCCCCCAAAATGAGTGGAAAACCTCATATTTATACACAATTATGCCCAAATTCACGAAAATACCACATCATAGGCCGACTTTACGTCTTAGAAAATAAAAACCCACCAAAATTTTGAACTTGTTTTGATTTTTGAGCCAAATGGAACTAAGTCACCCCAAGTGGTGACTTGGTCCCACTTAGGCATTTTAAGTGGGTGTCGAGGATTAAGATATATTAAATGATGTTTATCACGTTTATTCTCAAAAAGATAATTAAATAAGCTATGTAACTATAAAATGGGGCCAATTAAAGGCATAAGAAAGTTATAATTATTGATGCCAAGCCTAGAAAAGTGTTAGTTTGTTACAATTCCTTACAACACTTTGAAATAAGGCTTGGTAAATGATAAAAAGAGGTTATTTAAGTCAATTATAATAAAAGGGTCCTAGAGAAGTGTGAAAGTGGGTTACAACACTTCAAAACACCTTTATAAGACATCATAGAACTCTTATTGATTTACAAGGGTTCAAGACCTAATGTGAATGTGTTGACCATATTTCAACATTAAATCTAGGCAAAACTAGGCTGAAATCCATAGTAAAGACTCAAATGAGAAAAAAATGTCCAAAGATATATTTTTTTGCGACACAATACTTATCAAGTTTTTGAAGTAAAATTAAATATGTATAGTTTTAATATACGAAATTGAAGTTGTTTAGTGCAGTATCATGGGGAAGGTCAAAAATATTATTAGTTCCGCTAACAAGAAGAAAAGAGGAACGATATTAATGTTAGTATTATTAATAATGTTACTAATATTAAATGTAAATAATTTTATCAAGAATAATATTAATATTAAGATAAGTTTTAATATCAATAATAATATTATTATTATTATTAAAGAGTGGTATTAATGATTATTAATATTAATATTATGAGTAATATTAACATTAATACTAAGTGATTTAAATATAAATAATCAAATTATTATTATCTCTAGGTCAATATCAATTATCATATTGATATTCACCTACTTTTTTCACCGCATGATATTAATATTAAATTGGAAGTAAAAATTAATATTATTCACTTGGTAGGATTCAAAATAATCATTTTAATGTTAAAGTGAACCAATATTAATATCATTAGGGTTAATAATGATATTAATATTAATAAATGAGTGCGAGAATTAACTTCATGAAGAGTTAATAAGATTATTAATATTAACACAAAGATTAAATATTACTATCAAGGGGGTTATCATTAGAGATTTTATTACTAATATGGGTATGAATGTTATTGTTAATATTAAGAGTATCATCTTACCAATATTTTAATTCTATTAAATCATTGATGAAACAAGGTATGGTTAATTGATGGTGTTTTAGGTATAGGCGGGCAAATGTAATAACATAACAATTTAATAATTACTCCTTAGGGAAATATCATTTTCAAACAAAACTCCTTTCTAACTCTCCCATTGGATGGTAAATAAACATGCTCAAGTCTAACTTACGTCGCTAGGGTTTCCCTTCATCAATTTAGGGTGCACATGAGGGACTTTGTGCACCTGTCTACTCTTACCTCCCCATCCCCCACTCTTGGGCGAAGTGTTGATGTTGAAGTTGCAAAAGAAATTTCATCTAATGTGTGTAGTAGTGTTACCATGTCAAGTACGGTAGAACATTTTAGATCATATTTACATATATGTATAAAAAAATTGTTAGTTATATTCTTCCCTTCGATCAAGTTTAGGGCATTACACATTATCCTACACCAAGGGTTAATCTTCTATTTGTATCACCACTTCTATCTACCAAACTTATGATTAATCTCCTATAGTTTAAAAATATTATTCTTAACCCTAATATCCCCTTTTTTGTTGTCTTAGTCATCCACATGAGACTTCGAAAGAAAAATATTGGTTGCTATAGTAAAAGGTCTAAAGGAGATTATGATAGCTAAGAAACCCTTATATGTCAAAGTAAAAAATGTTGTTTCTTCCAACACTAAGGATATGGAAAACACCCACCAAATACTTAAGAATAAGAGATGATTTGCTAGGCTCTCCTCCCAAAAGCCTAAGTTGAAGAAGACTCCCATACATGAGATCATAAATGAGGTTAGTTCTAGTGGAAATGAATAACTTAAAATTATGGATGATGATATGAAGTCTAATGGTAGTGATTTCCATGAAACCCATTATGAGATTAATCTAAGATTGGACTCTATCTCTAATTCCATGATAAATTCTATTAATAAAAAAGTAAAGAATAGAAAACCATCCCTACTATCAAATTGTCAACCTTAATAAGCCCATTGAAACCTCAACTAATATAAATTCCAATCTACATCTAGAGAGGGAGGAAATGATATTAAAAACCTTGAAAGTAAGAAGAAAGGAAAAGAATCCCAAGAAGAAATAAGTAAGGAATAATGGAAAATTGAAGAATATGAAATAACCAATGGGTGGTAAAGATACCATGGTCATCAATAACAACTACGGGTCTCCTTGTCCCATAAGTCATAAATAGGATCCAAACGGATCTACTATAGATGGGCATATAAAGAAAATTCTAGGAACTAAAAATTTCTAGAAATAAGATCATTAATCTAAATAAGAAAATCCTTAACTCCACAACAAGTAGCTTTAAAATTCTCCTAAAAGAATAGGAGAAGAAATAAAAAAGGGAAAGATATCAAAGAGGATAATGGGGAATGTTTGAAATCTCTTAAATTTGAGCATCATAGGGTTTCAAAAGAAAAAAATTCTATTATGGACTTAGAGATTTGTCTAGATCCCCTACTCAATAAAGGTTGTGTTGTTATTCTTGTTTTGAGTTGTTAGAGATTTTGATTTTGATTTTGATTTTTCTCTTTTTCTTTGAACTCTCACCATTGGAACTTGTATGGGTAGCGACACATATTTAAGTTCTTTTATCTTATAAAAATATTAGTATCCATATCTAAAATTATAATACTTTCAAACCATTTGATCTTTAAACTTCTCTCAAAAAATAGATCAACTACATATATCTCATGATTATTCATTTTACATAGAATGGAATATTTCATCTTAGAAAATATATCTTTACCATGAATATTAAATTATGTGTCTTATATTTTAGACAAACCCACTACCATATCCATACTTATATTCTCTTAATATTTCTCATAAATAAATATAGGTTGAGATAACATAATATCTTTTCCACTTTCACTTTTAATTAACACACTATAACTCTAAATAAATATGAAATGTGTGTTATGTTAAGCCTATCGCTTTTGTACAAATAAGAAAAGACCCCATTTATCATTGTTGAGCTAAATAATTCCTTGCTCGGGGGTATGGCTAGAGCCCACGACGCTCCATGATGGCATTATGGTAGGGTGGAGAGCAAGCCTTTAATAGTTGTATGTCTTTCATTGTATTTCTTTAATTTTTTTGTAATATGAAAAGTTGTTGTTTTGATGTAATATGAAAAGAATGGAAAAAAAGCAAAGCTAAGTTCATTGGTATATAAATAAAATAACTTACCCTCAATATTTTTTTGTGACCATGCATATTAAAAGATGAATATTATATTTTATTTTAATGAAGATTTAAATGTTTATGCAAAAATTAAAAAAAGTAAAAGTAAACCTGGGATATACCTCTCTGCTAGTTCTTACTTATTGTAACTCTTATTTTTTATTGAAATAATGTTGAATGTAAAGTGAGTTTTAGAATTTAGTTTTAAGAGAATATCTATAACAAAAAACAAAAATTCTTAATAACATAATAATGATTTAAAGGGTGTGCAACCAGGTTTGCTTTCTTTAGACATAGGGCTCAAATTTGTTGAGAAAGTCCTTGGTTGTAGTGGGGTTATCCACTGGTGTCCCTATTTGTAGTCAACCAATTGCATCTGATGTATCCAATAACATCATAGCTCCCATCATTCAAAAATGTGAGAATCTGGACGTTCGTATAATCCTTCCTAGCTCGACAACATCAATGCCCAACTCCACAAAGAATTCATTGTATAACATTTTCAATACCATGTAAACTGTAAACTAATTATCATGCACAGAATAGTGAGCAAGTGTAACTAATAGTCAACAAGAAACTATATGGTCAAACATTCATTGGAGAATCCCTACAAACCAAATAACAACCCTTCACAATGTAGAGAATGAAAAAGACATTTTGGAGATTTGAACATGAGAATGAAAAAAAAAGAGAGAGAGGGGAAACATCACATTGAAAAATGTATATAACACAGGATTATGTAAGCCTGAGGGGAGTATTGAATAATGCTTATGAGATCATGAACCCCAGTAAGTGGAGATGTCTATCTATTTCATTGTCACAAGGAATGCGAGATTAAACTGCAGAAAGCCATTAAATATTTGCAATCTATGGTTTCTAGTATTTCTTGAGGACGACTATTTAGGGTCCTACAGCTAGGCGCGACCCTAGACCACTTCAAAAGCTTGCCTTGCTAGAGAATAAGAAACATCATTACCAAGTAGCTAGTGCAGAAGTAAATTATAGCTAGCATTCTAAACTTCAAGGGTCAAAAACGTAAGGGGACCCATAATAATCGATAGACCCTAATACAAGATCAAAATGAGCACCTCGGTTCTGCCTCTGATAGAATGCATGGTATATAGATATTTACACAAATAATAGATTATGATTAAAATTAGTACTCGAGATACTAAGAAAAAATAAGAAAAAAATATGCAGCAAAAAAAGAATAAAGGAAAGAAGAAGCAGAGGCGCTAACTTTTAGATTAGCTTTCAATTCAAGGGGCCAAACAGTAAGGCACCACTACCATTGTAATCTATAAATTCTTCACTCTTGTCAACTCTATCACACGAGGGCAGTTTTTGCTTACATTATAAAGTAATGCATATGATTTCATGTTGGTTGGTAAAACAATAGGAAGATAGGCCGAAACATCATTATTAATATAGTAAATTACTTGGCAGAAGACTAGAATTTCCTCTCCTCCTGTCAAGTTAGCCTGTCAGCCATGTTGAGCAACCAACTAAGTTGTGGTTGAATGTATAAGTTACATTAATAGTTCCCATCAAATCACGTGCACTTTATGAAAATTTTCATTGCAACCAATCAACGTAACCAGGTAGTGTTTCCATTAAGGTGGTTTCACTGATCAGAAACATTTAATACCAAATCGACATATCATGCAATATCCTACTTGTAAGTGGAAATTAATCGGGAACTAAATTTTCATGAAAAGACCACCCATTAATATTAATATTAAGGATGTTGTGGGCGGCGGCGGAGTAGCTAGGAAAGCATGGAGGAATTGACAATAAAATAGCTTGTACCAAACTTCAACGCACAAGAAATCTTTTAAATATTTAAGCTGGTGAAAGTAACAATCTATTTGGTGAGCACCTCTTTATTTTCTTGATGAATGAGGGGCCTGCGAAACAAAGATCGAGCGAGGATTCATTATATTAATAATACTTGCGTTGTGTGTTTAGTAGCCTAATTAGAACCATAGTTATTACCCCTTGTAATATCAACAATTTAATAATTTGGTATGAAAGCTAGTGCTTTCATGTGAAGTAGTTAACTAGAAGTCTATTCATAGCCACATTGTTACTCAGGGGTAACCTTATAGGACTCGACAATAGGATGATTATTTGACGTCATGGTTAAACCCTTGATTTCCTCAGAGTTTAAGCAACATTGAGTGGGTGGTTCTGGATAACCGTGGTAATGTCACTGAAGTTCTTGCACTGCACCCTACTTTAGAGCGAGGTTGGCGTATCTCAATGATAAAATCGTATTCAACATACTTCTCCCAGATGTGTTTTTATTTAAAGCCCTATCATTGTGGGTTCTACATTTTCTTCCCCATAAATAGGACGAGACTACCTTTGAAATAAACTTCTCTTCATATCGTTTATAAAAGAAAAGAAAAAAAGAAAGAAGATCCTCTAATATAAAGAAAATAAGATCCTCTAATATAATTAGAAACGTATCGTTTATAAAAGAAAAGAAAAAAAAAAGCATACAAGTAAATCTAAAAGAATAGAGGAGGATTCTAAAAGTTAAAGAGGAGGTTTACGTGGCCTTTAGGTTTATAAAAATTAAAATTAAAATATATTGATTTTAAATGGATTTTAAAAATATTAGCATTTTAAATTATTTTTATGTTTTAAATTTTAAGTTTAAGTAATTATTTTATATATATTATAGTTATGTAAGTAATTACTATTTTAAAAAAATAAGAAATTTTAATTTATTCTTATTTTTTAATAATAAGCAAAATGATAATTTTTATTTTTTTTGGCTTTTACTTGAGTATTTAGGAAGGTGTATTTCTTTTTTTTGGGATAGGTTATATGGATAAATGATTAATAAATTTCTGCAAAAGAAAAAAATTGCCTCAGGTAATTACTTTATGTTCTAGAGGTATTTAATATTAATAAGTGGCTCCTCAATCTTTGTAAAATCTATTCCAGTTTAATATGAGAAGAGTTCGGGAAACTTATTTCTTTAGTAAATTTGTGTTGGGAAAATTAAGTTAATGAATAAGTAGGAAAATGATATTGTGTATAAGAGTGTCAACTATTCAGTACTCCTTGGGAGAGTCTTCAAATTAATTTGGATTTTTTTTGTCTTGATTGATCATCATATGGTTTGTTGGTAATAAAAGGTTCCTTAGAATATTTAAAAAAAATAAAATTGTTGCATTTTCAAGTGAAAATTTTGGGCATGACACACTTGATATCAAGCCCAGGTTGCAACACTGGGTACTCTTGTAATGATCAAGTAAAAGAAATAAAATCTTGTGAAAACTAAACTAAAAAGAGCTTCATATTCAAAAAGGTTATGGAATACCGGTAAAAGATGATAGCTCAATTAATGAGAATAATTTGGGAAAATCCGTAACCATTCTACACTCCCCATCTTGATATTTGGGAAAAAAGAAAATGATGATGTTAAAAATATTTAATAGGAGCCTAATGAGCTAGAAGAATAATGTAAAGTATCTTAATATTTATGATTGCATAACCCTAAATTCTCGCCGCCATTGCGACTTAGTCTTAAAAAGGACATTGATGAAACTTCTAGGAAACTAGATGTATTGCAATTATCATGGATAATGAAGTATAAGCTAAAGTAATTAGATAGATTGTTATTGATTGTGTATAAGAGTGTCAACTATTTGGTACTCCTTAGGAGAGTCTTCAAATTATTTTGTATTTGTTTTGTCTTGATTGATCATCATATGGCTCATTAGTAATAAAAGGTTCCTTAGAATTTTTATTTTTTTTAAATCGTTGCATTTTCGAGTGAAAATTTTGGGCATGACAGTTAGATCCCAATAATAAATATTATATCTCATCTTGGCAATTAATAACCTACACAAGCATGTTTGTCCTTAAAAGACGAGGATGATTAATCAATTTTTTAAAATTTTGGTAATGAACAATGTGTAATCTTAAGAAAAATAAGTGGTTGGGGAATTAAAATAAACAAAAATAAATAAATGAAAGCAACTAGTGTTGTGTGTTGGCTAGTACTTATTTACAGAAAAACATATACCCATGAATACAATAGAGAAAACATAAAGGTGGTCAAAACTTCTAGGAATTTCTACTCATTGTGCATCTTTATGAGGATAGATGGAACTATGATTATAACATGTGATTATATGGTTCAACCTTAAATAGAGAAATGCAAGATTTAGATATTAATAAGTTGTGAGAATTACTTGTATGCATTGAATGTGTTCTCTTTTCTCATATTGTGATGTTTAAATGAGAATGGCGAACTATATTCCTTATTAAGGAGGAAACCTTCTTTACATGTTGTGAAAAAAAAATAGTGGTATTACTTGTATTGATATGTTATGAACATGACAAACATAGTTGAATAAAAGAAGAAGAACAATATGGGTAATAATCACAAGTAGGATGATCAAGCATGAATATAATAATATAACACTAATAATATTATTTAGCCATGTATGTTTTTTGGAGTTTTGTTGTGATGAATTTTATAAGAGAATTTTCTTACTAATAGTCATAGAATTAATTGAAGAAAATTATTAGAATTAATGATTGGGTGTTACAGTTAAGCGGTGCTATCATTGCAGCCACTTAGTATTTAAATGTGTGTAGTGTGTACCACATATATACCCTACTCCTTGGAATACTTAGTGGTATGTATATCATGATTAAGGTATTAAAAGCAAGGTAAAAATATATATAAAAATAAAGTTGTTGGATTTTTTCTAACAAAATGTTTCAAGTGTGACAACAACTAAAACATATACGGAAAAATAGAGGATGAAAAAAAAAACCACAAAAAATTAAAAAAAGAGATAGAAAGAACGAGAGCAAAGAAAAAGAAGTAAAGAAAAAAAGAAGCAAGAAAAAAGATCCTAAACCTAGAACCTTAACATTGGACCACTAAAACCACATTATGATTTTTTTGTAAATTGGTCTCCAATTAATCAAAATATTTCAATTAAAACCCCTTTCAAAGATGATAAAAAGGTATGCAATTATCTTTTTTCTATATGTTGGCTCAGAGGTATCCCTGCGACCCAACCCAATGCCTAACCTACCTTAACATGGTCTTACATTATGCAAAGTTAGATTCGGGAAGATGTGTCACACTGGGGCAAGACTAGTCCCTTGAAGATGTATATAGCAATCTACAAGGGTATCTTACATTATGATGATAAAAAGGTATGGACTTTTTTTATTTTGTTGACTCAAGGTATCCTCGTGACCTAGCCCAATGTCCAACAAACCTTACCTTGGTCCTACATTCTACCAAGTTGAGGTCAAGAAAGGGTGTCAAGCTACGGTGAGACTAATCCCTTGGGGATGTATACAAGGGAATGTACACAACAACTCATAAAAGGGTCTTATATTTTGACGATAAAAAGGTATGGACTTCTTTTTTTTCTTATTTTTTTTATTGACTCAGGGATATCCCTGCAATCTAGTCCAATGCCCAACCCAGCTTACCTTGGTCTTACATTTTTCCAAGTTGGGGTGAGGAATGGGTGTCACGCTGGGGCGAGATTAGTCCCCTAGGGATGTATATAACAACCTATAAGGGATATTATATTATGATGATAGAAAGGTATGAACTTCTTATTTTTCTTCATTTTTTTGACTTGGGGGTATCCTCGCAACCTAACCATGACACAACTCACCTTATCTTAGTCTTAGATTCTGCCAAGCTGGGGTTAGGAAGGGGTTTTATTCTAGGGTGAGACTAGTCCTTTGGGGATGTATACAACTCACAAGAGGTCTTACATTTTAGGAAGGATAAAAATGTATGGACTTCTCTTTCTTATTTTTTTTGTTGACTCAGAGGTATCCTCCCAACCCAACCCAACGCCCAACCCACCTTACCTTGGTCTTACATTCTCCCAAGTTGGGGTCAGGAAGGGGTTTCATGCTGGGGTGAGACTAGTCCCTTAGGTATGTATACAATTCACAAGGGGTCTTACATTTTGGTCACGATAAAAAGGTATGGACTTCTCTTTCTTATTTTTTTTGTTGACTCAGAGGTATCCTCCCAACCCAACCAAATGCCCAACCCACCTTACCTTGGTCTTACATTCTGCCAAGTTGGGGTCAGGAAGAGGTGTCACATTGGGGCGAGACTAGTCCCCTGAGATGTAATTAACAACCTAGAAGGAATCTTACATTATGATGATGAAAAGGTATGGACTTCTATTTTTATTTTCTTTTTGTTGACTTAGGGGTATCCTTACAACCTATACCAACACCCAACCAACCTTACCTTGGTCTTACATTTTGCCAAGTTGGGGTGAGGAAGGGGTATTATGCTAGGGCGAGACTAGTCCCTTAGGGATATATATAACAACTCACAAAGGTTCATACATTCTGATGATAAAAAGGTATTGACTTCTCTTTTTTTTTTGACTCAAAGGTATCCCCAAAACCCAACCCAATGTCAAACTTTCCTTACCTTGGTCTTACATTCTGCTAAGTTGGGGTCAAGAAGAGGTGTTACATTGGGGTGAGACTAGTCTCTTGGGATGTATATAATAGTATACAAGGGATCTTACATTATCATGATAAAAAATTATAGATTTCTCTTTCTTCTTCTTTTTGTTGACTCAGGGGTATCCTTGCAACCTGGCCTAACACCCAACCTGCCTTACCTTGATCTTATATTCTACCAAGTTGGGGTTGAGAAGGGTGTCATGCTGGGGTGAGACAAGTCCCTTGGAGATGTGTACAACAACTTGTAAGGGGTCTTACATTCTGACAATAAAAATCTATGTAATTTTCTTTCTTCTTATTTTGTCTATTGACTCAGAGGTATCCCACAATCCAACCCACCTTACCTTGGCCTTACATTCTATCATGTTGGGATCAGGAATTGGTGTCATGTTGGTTTTACCTTTGAAGAAATCATAGGGTCCATGGTCAAAGGCATAGGGCAAAGGTTTCTTGGTCTAAGGTGTGAGGGCCAATTATCTAAAATCTAGAGTCTAAGCGATCACAATATTCAGTAATAGTTTCTTGATCTAAAGTGCATGGTCGATGAATCCAACCTATAACATAGTGTTCATGGGTACAAAGTTAAGGTTATAGGTTTAGGATCTAACTTCAAAGGTAAAAGGCTTCAGGATAATGTGTCTAGAAACAAGGTTTGGTTCAAAGATTAAATCTTTAGGGTCCATACTATCATTCTATAGTCCAAATTCTAGGGCCCAAGATCAAATAATTAATGTGTAATTTTCAAGAAGTCTTGGATTCCAAGATTAAGAATCAAGGGACACAATATAAGGGCAAATACTCTACAATTTGAGGGTCAAGTTCTTATGACCTAGGTCCAAAGGGTATAGTGTCCACATCCTAGTGTCTAAAGTTAAGAATCTAAGGATGGGGTCAAATGTCAATGGTCCAATGATTTATGGTATAGGGTATATGTTTCTTGTTGAGGGCACATAATGCTAAGGTCCTAGTGATCCAAAATCTAAGTTGTAAGAGTTCACAATAAATGGTATAGGTTTCTTGGTTAAGGGTTCATGATCTATAATCTAGGGATAGGGACCAAGGTCTAGGTTAAGGGTTCATGCTAGGGTGAAACTAGTCCTTTGGGGATGTATACAACTCAGAAGGGGTCTTACATTTTGGTCACAATAAAAAGGTATGGACTTCTCTTTCTTATTTTTTCTATTGACTCGAGGGTATCCTCCCAACCCAACCCAATGCCCAACCCACCTTACCTTGGTCTTGCATTCTGCCAATTTGGGGTCAGGAAGAGGTTTCATGCTGGGGTGAGACTAATCCCTTAGAGATGTATACAATTCACAAGGGGTATTACATTTTGGTTATGATAAAAAGGTATGGACTTCTCTTTCTTATTTTTTCTTTTGACTTAGAGGTATCCTCCCAACCTAACCAAACACCCAACCCACCTTACCTTGGTCTTACATTCTGCCAGGTTGGGGTTAGGAAAAGGTGTCACATTGGGGCGAGACTAGTCCCCTGAGGTCCCCTAAGATGTAATTAACTACCTAAAAAGAATCTTACATTATGATGATGAAAAGGTATCAAATTCTATTTTTTCTTCTTTTTGTTGACTTAGGGGTATCCTCGCAACCTATCCCAACACCTAACCGACCTTATGTTGGTCTTACATTTTCCCAAGCTAGGGTGAGGAAGGGGTGTCATGCTAAGGTGAGACTAGTGCCTTGGGGATATATATAATAACTCGCAAGGGGGCATACATTCTGATGATAAAAGGTATTGACTTCTCTTCTTATTTTTTTTGTTGACTAAAGGGTATCCCCGCAACCCAACCCAATGCCCAACTTGCCTTACCTTGATCTTACATTATGCCAAGTTGGGGCTAAGAAGGGGTGTTACAAGTCCTTTGGGGATGTGTACAACAACTTGTAAGGGGTCTTACATTTTGACAATAAAAAGGTATGTACTTTTCTTTCTTCTTATTTTTCTATTGACTCAGAGGTATCCCGCAACCCAACCCACCTTACCTTGTTCTTACATTCTATCATGTTGGGATCGAGAAGAGGTGTCATGTTGGTTTTACCTTTGAAGAGATCATAGGGTCCATGGTCAAAGGCCTAGGGCAAAGGTTTCTTGGTCTAAGGTGTGAGGTCCAATTATCTAAAATCTAGAGTCTAAGGGATCACAATATTTAGTAATATTTTCTTGATCTAAAGTGCATGGTCAATGAATCCAAGCTATAACATATAGTGTTCATGGGTCCAAAGTTAAGGTTCTAGGTTTAGAATCTAACTTCAAAGGTAAAAGGTTTCAGGATAATGTGTCTAGAAACAAGGTTTGGTTCAAAGATTAAATCTATAGGGTCCGTGCTTTCATTCTATTGTCGAAATTCTAAGGCCCAAGATCAAATAATTAATGTGTAATATTCATGAAGTCTTGGATTCCAAGGTTAAGAATCAAGGGACACAATATAAGGGCACATACTCTACAGTTTGAGGGTCAATTTTTTATGACCTAGGTCCAAAGGGTATAGTGTCTACATCATAGTATATACATGGTCTTGGATCCAAGCTTTAATCATCTAATAATCCAAGGTTCAATATTGAATTTTGAAGCTCTAAGGTCTAAGGTTTAAGGCCTATTTTCTTGGGATCGAATGCCCATGTTCTATTGTTTGAGGTCAAATATCTAGTAGCATAGCCTAAGCACTAGGGTTCATGCACACCTTTAAGGTAAAGGGTAAATAGTAATATTATTTGGTCTAGGGTCCATAAGTACAAGACATAGCCCCTAAGGTTTAGGGTTCACAAATTAAGAGTCTATGATATAACTATTTAGGCTATAGGACAAATGTTTATCAATCTAGGTCCCACAACCATGAGGCTAGGGTGTAGATCAAGGTCTATAGGTCAAAAACTTAAATTCTAGGTTCCAAGGTCTAACCCATATAGAAAGAGAAAAATAGATGGAAAGAAACAAAGAAATATAAATAGCAATGTAAAGAAACATTTAAAAGAAATAAAGATATTTAGACAATGGGAGATAACTAGAATAAAATAAAATTAAAAGGAAAAAAGATATGCCAAAAGAGAAAGAGAGCTATAAAGGCAGATGTGAGTGAGAAATACACTATGAGAGGAAAAAGAGAAAAAATATAAGAAAAATCCATATAAACATAAAATAAAATAAAATAAATTTTGATAAATCTGAAAAATAGAGAAAAATAATAATGAAATTAAGAAGACAAAAGGTAAAAACAAAAGGAAAGAACAAAAATCATCAAAATAACAAAAGTATATATATATATAGATCTAGAGAGAAACAAAAATAGAAAACACTAGGGGAAGGAAAGAGCTAGATAAACTGATACAAAGAAAGAAAGAAGGGTAAGAGGGAGAGAGGGAGAGAATATTTTAATTGTGTAATTATTCAATTGACGTTTTAAATTACATTCAATGATGGACGATAAAAAGAGAACATATGATTGAAAAAATATACAATATAACTAAAATTAAAAACTCTTGTACATCTAGCTTAATATCACTATATTTTGTAATTTTTTTGTGTATTGCATAAAAACATGAACAAACAAATGCAAATTGAAACTTTCTTATATTGAAGTGTAATTTACTTCAAAGGACAAAATTTTGATATTTACATAAAATTTCATTCTCTTTCGACATTCACTATAATTTAGATTTATAGGCAAAGTAGACATCCTATTGTTTAATTTTGTCATATGTTTCATTTAGAGAAAATGTGTATATTGGGAAAGAGAAAAACCTGGGATGATGAGTGTTCTTAACAATATTTTGGTTTTATTTTCTCCATTTATATCCCTCATCCAGCACATCAACCTCCCTCATGGTTTGGAAAAGAATCTCCGTTCGCTTTCTCCTTATTTTCACCTTCTTTATTTTCATAAAAGTATATTAAAAAACATGTAGTCAAATGAGAAATGCATTATAGTGATCATGGCCTCGTTAGGTCTCATTCCTACAAACTATAAGAAAGAAAATAATTATTTTCCATTATAGTGATCATGGCCTTGTTAAGTCTCATTCCTACAAGGGGCAAATTCACGGAACATTTATAAACAAGGGCACAACTACAATTAAGTAGAATATTGTGAATGATGGATGCTAAATTTCAATCACATATTCTATGTAGATATAAGACAAAATAAGACTAAATTCTTTTGGCCTTCCTCCACTTTTTTTTACAGCTGCTGATTTTTCTACAGTATGCTATAAAAGTAATATCTGTGTTTTACAATATCACAAGTTTTAAAAATAAATAAATAATAGAAACATTTTCGCACAAAAGATATTGTAAGCAAAGGATAATCTACCTATATATATACATATAAATTACTGTAGAACCATATATACAATAAAATATATAAAAATAAATCCAAATTTAATTTCAATGCAAAATATGCAGCAGTCTGCTAGATCTGATGCCTACACAAAATTAAGGGTATACATTTTCATTACATCTATATCACATCAATATATTGATATAAACATGATTAATATGCTTGCAACTTTACTATATAAATATAAACATGATTATTAGTAATCAGAATAAATAAATTCTTGAATTAATTTATAATTCTGAATCACAATCACAATAGAAAATAATCAAAATAAATTAAACCCATATGAATTTAAGAATTATATTTTCAGAATCACAATAGAATATGCTTTGAGTTTGTAGATATTATTTTTATGCATTTAAACAGATAAAAAAAAATCCAAACAGATGAGAAAAGATAATCCCTATTTCATGTAATTAGGGCAATGGTTGCAAAGTTAGCATAAAATGTTAAATTTTCACAAAGTTTGCTATATATACTGAATAGAGCAGCCCTTTGCACTAGAAAAATCAATGTGCATTAAAGAATTAGAATTTCAAGGACATATTATTGCTGACTTCATATTTTTAGCAAATTGAATGATCCTTTCATATTCACATAAGAGCATATGAGTGTAAGTTACAGAGACATTTGATGTTGGTTTACTTTGCAACTTAAGAAAGGTTGGGAAAATCCTTAAGAAATATGAGTGTAAGCTACAGAGACATTTCTAGAAACTAAAACAAAGATGCTAAAACTAACCAGCATGTGATAAGAGTCAAGACAATGGAGGTTTTGAGCTCTTCCATGGGTAAATTCTCCTGCAGGAATATACACTGGTTGCTGGCGGCAACAATCCTGTAAATGCTAAAAGCTCAACAATCTCACTTTTGTATGTTCAAGAGGTGTACTACCCAAAACGCATGCCCAAAGTATTCCTCAGATCCTCATATCCTCGTATTTACAATGTCAGATCCTCATATTTACATGTCTCAGATCCTCCCTTCACACAAAGCAAACTTGTATAACAATTATTTGGTGTTTTCTATAATGACTCATATTTACATGTCCTAACAATCCAGCAACCATGCTCTAGACTGAACCTTAGATGACCCAAATTCTGTCCATCCCCTGAAACACCGATATCCAACACACTCAACCTAGGGGCTTGAAAGCTATTTTCTCCTAAATTACTAATAATAAGATAGCTTCTTATACACATCATCCAATAACAAACCAATCTACTGCGCACCAGTGATGAAGGCAACTACTGCAAATTAAACCACAAGACCGAAGATCTGTTCACCAACTTTCTACAGACAAATAAACTTACCATCAATAAAAGCAATTTAGTTTTCTTTCTTCAACTTTTAAATATATGAATATCACATCCTGAAATTCATTACCGAATCTATGAATGGTGGGAAGAAATCAACTCTATTCAGGTATGTGAGATGTACACGTTTGTGTACAACCTCAAACTCTTAAATTAGAAGAATTAAGTAGAGTACTAACTCAAACTCTAACCAATTATTCTAGATGATTTGCTCAGGGCAGTGGAAGAGTCTAGGAAAATAAAATAGATGTCAAGGTTTTCAATACCCCTAATTTGGTTCCAAGTCCCAGGCAGGTGGGTACTAACTCGTTCAAAGCTTTCCAACTCATTTCTCTATGTAAGACAATATTCAAAATTATTTTATGATGCAGGAGCATCAGGACAACTTATGGTTCCATAAAGCAAATCTTGAAGGTTGATTCAATCATGTTGATTTTTCAATGTTCCAAGGTCATTCAGACCATTTATCACATGTAGGAGTCATTTAAAAGTCATTTGATGTGTATTTTGCAAAAATGTAAAAGGTTGTCAACAAACATTAGTAAAATTGCAAAAAAATGTAAAAGTTGCACAAAGCAACATTAGGAAGCTGAAAGGTCATTAGGTTCTAAACGTTGGTAGGAAGTTAGAAATGAGTTAGAAGTTATAAATTCATTCTTGAACTCCTTTAAAAAGGCTTTGTAGACACTTTTGTACATGTGGGTGATTGAATTCATGTTTTAGATCAATGAGAAACTCTGATTTTATGCATTTTCTTGAGAATTTCAGTGGTTTCAGGCCTATGTTCGGCATTATACGGGCATAAATGGATGCTTAATTGGTTGTATGTGGTAATGGTCTCAATCACCTTCCATACATATTTTGTCTCATGCAAATTTAAGCAGTTTTGAAAGAGATATTGAGTTTCTCCTATAAACAGATAAAACCCTGTTCTAGGGTAAACAGAGTTATTAAAATTTTTGTTTCTCCCATTTTATTCGTTGAAATTGGCTAATATTTGGTGGAGGCAATTTTGGTAACATATGATTTAATATTATTGAAGTTTTAGACCGTTTGGATAAGATTGTTGTGTGGAAAGTTGAGGTGTAAGTCTTCAAATCTGTGTTACAGTCTGAGAACAGAGCAATCAAGGTAGTTATCACTTAGGGTTTGTAGAAATATATTGGTAAACGAACTTTTGAAGGTGAAATAAGCTTGTACAGGTCTAATAATGATTTTTTGAAGAATTGGTCGTGAGATATTGACTTTGGAACTAGAAGAATCAATAAGCCGTATGCTGACCTTGGCCTAATAAGCCTAATTTGCACGTTACCAGTCCAGTTTTGAGCACTTTTCATTAAAGCAACAAATATTTAATTTTGGATATGTTTTTAAAACATTGAAATGGGTACTCAGAATTATGATTACAGTCAGGTTTAAGGGTTTGCATGAAAAGATATGTCTGACAGTCCTTAATGGTATGGTTAGTAGGGAATGAATGAGTCAATGAAGTACAGGGGAAAAGGATGTGAGGATAGACCTTGAGGAGTGTTTAGTTGTGTTGAGTTAGGGCTCTTAAAGGATGAGGAGGTCTTGAAAAGTCAGGTTTGGGCCTGAGAAGCTTAAATCCAAACAAATTGTGCCATTGTCAAGGTCAGTGTCTTGATTTATGATGAAAAGGGGGAAACTTGAAAGGGCAGTTTATGTAAAGGTTTGTGTAGCTTAAATTTAAGATTTCTAAGAAGATTGAAGGTCTTGGAAAACCTTGCTTGGGTCAGGAAAGTAAAAACTCGGTTTGTGCCTTTGTAGAGATTATGCTTCATTAAAGTGAGTTTGAGTTGAATTGATCCTCTGTGCTTGCATCATTTTCAAATCATTTTGGAATTTTCCAACTCTTACTGCATGAGATAATCTCACAGGCTCAGTTAGAGTATAAGCAGCTTTGGGACAAAATTTCTGCTCAAGAGATTAAATTCTAATTAACAACCTAGAAGATAGAAGGTTTGCATTTTAAACTAGATATGTCCAAAGTCTCTAGTCAGGCTAATTAGCAATTGATCATACAAAAATTCTGTCTTAAGCAATGTTAATTAGCCAGTAGCAATTGGTCGCACTTCATATAATGGATACAGAGCTGCATAACTCTCCTATCACTACCCCTTACCTGTTCATCTTTCTTGCAGAAGATTGAAATCACCTGCCATCAAAAGTCAACAAAGCAAATGAAATTCACAAATCATTGGCCATCCTTTAATAAGATAGGTACTCAAACCTTCAATTTGTGGATGACATAATCTTATTCTCCACACTAATCCAATGTTTTCCGATTCATCACAATAATCCAATGTTAAGCGTGACAATAGAAATCGTTCCTCACCATCTTTTGATAGGCTTTGGGACAACAAATTATCGAAGAAAAACTCTTAACTTCTTCAACGCTTCTCTCAAGGAAGAGAGCAATAATGTGGATTCTGGAATTTAAAGAAGCGTAAATGGCTGCCAAATACTTAGGCTTCTCATTGAGGAAGACACAGTGGAGCAGAATGGTTTGCCTTGACAACTTGAATTAAGTTCCAAAGCAGCTAAGTGGTTGACTTTAGTAGGTAAAAACAGAACTATTGAAAGAGAAACTACAGGCAAACCTAGAATTAGACATTAACCAATATCAAAAGGAAGTTTATGTGGAGAATGCTATCCATGAAATATAAATATCCACAAAAATGATGTGACAAAATAACCAACAGGAAGTCTCAATGTTAAGGATCCAAACATGTTTAATTAGACACTAGCAATGAAACTGGCTTGGAGGCTTCAAGAGCAAGGCTAGAAAATTGGATAAAAGTAATCTACCTGAGGTACATAACTCATAGATGGAACTTCTCTACAGAAATATGGGAAATCCTCCATATGGCAAAATGTCAAAACAGGGCTACATCTCCTAAAATAGAAAATCTTTTGCTATAAGACTAGCAGCAGATTAGTTAATTGTGTGTTTATTTATAATCAGTGTTCCACGGGGTTTTGGGGACGGGGACGGGGGGACGGCAGGGGACGTGTTTCCGAGACGTGGGGACGAGGGGCCTAAGTTTGGGAATGACAGGTGGGCGGCGGGGGGACGGCGGCGAGGGGGCAGTAGGGTGTTGAAATACATATAGTACTTGAAAAAAAAGCTATAAAAAGATGTATAAGTATAAGAATTATACATCTTGGAGACAACTAGGAGTCCCCTAGACGTCTTGAGGACACCCCAATGTCCTCAAAGTCCTATCAGCGTCTTGGAGACAGCGACATTAGTGGTGGGATGGTGGCGTTGATGGTGGCCTGGTGTGGGGACGTCTCCCCCAAGTCCTCAAGTCTCCGAGATGTCCCTCTCTAGGAAATGCGAGGTTTTTTGGGGGGGACGTGTCCCTGTGGAACACTGTTTATAATATTTATTGTGTTTTAAAATTTATTTTTATCTTTTATTTTTATTTTTATTATGACTGTTCCTAAAATAGAAAATCTTTTGCTATAAGACTAGCAACAGATTAGTTAATTGTGTGTTTATTTATAATATTTATTGTATTTTTTAATTTATTTTTATTTTTATTATGACTGTTGTACCAGGGCTAGCATTTTTTTAACTTAGTTTTTATTATGACAGCTGGATACCCAAGATAATATAAGAACAAGAGGTACCTGGACCTGGACCAGTGCCGGTACCAGAACCGTATGATACGGGTACAGGAACCTTAAGGGAAGAACCCTGTAATTTAGTTGACAACATTGAGCAGACTCTTCCCTCTTGTTGTAAATAAAAGCTAAAATTTAAGGAGGCATGTTTATTTCTGGTTGAAAATTGTTTTGAGAATAAATGGGGCCTCACACTAGATATCCACCTAACAAAATAATTCAAATTCACATTTATGGCATATGTTAATCAATTTATGATTAAAAAAAACAAACAATTTTATCCTGTATCCTTGTTGAACTCCAGATTAGAAATCTTGGAGGCTTAAAAAGGGAAATTTTCCATGTCTCCACCATTTTGACTGTCAACTTAACAATGTTGATGTTTGTGAAAGGCTTGGGCACAAGCAGTCTTCTCAATGTAGTGAAGGTCTGAAGACCGAATGACATAAAGACAGGGAATATCTGCAATCATGAGATTGCAACATTCAGAAGAGCTCATTCAAGGAGCAAGGAGATTCACCATGTGTAAGAAAAATGGAAATATGAATAAGGCACTATTAATGGCTTTATAATTGCAGGGGATAGAAAATAGGGTGTGTTGATACTTCTTCCGTGGTGGATCAAACTCTTTTTAGAGATGGGGAATAAATTGAGGATGGCAGATTCAAAATGTAAGAAATTAAAATAACATACAATGTGTAATTGGTATTAGTTTTCCACAGTCCATCAATAAGAACAATGTAGCAGAAGCAGTGGCGGTAGTGGTGTTTTTTCCTTTCGTCAGTGACTCAGGAAATACACATCAGTGTTTCTAATTATGATTATATTTATAACCAATCTTCTAATATAAACTTTAACAACTTAGAAGAATAAAACCTCAAAACATAAACATCTCTGCTGCTAATTTTGCTACAAAAATTCATAATATTAATAGGATCAAACCTATACTGATGTGGTTCTAATGATGTACAGTTACACAATTCCCTGACAATATGAGAAAAGAAAGCTCACCTCAAGTTTTGTCACCTTGTTGAAACTAAATGTTGCTTGATAGTATGATACCAAACAGGGGTTATGCATTTCTCTATAAATTACCATAGCTTTTTGTTTCCCTTGTTGTAGCATGGATCATCCTTTTTATGATCAAGGTCCTGATGGCAAGCTCACATCCCGAATACATATCAAGTGCAAACTCCAAGATGAATGACATTGCAAATAAAGTCTCTGAACTGTCTACAATCCTTATGAGTATTGAGCTACAATTTGAACTCAACTATTACAAGGCCTCTACTAATGAATGCTTAACTCTAATTCTGATCACCTTCAATGATAGACAATTCCAGCATTACATGATGTTTTTCCAATGCGTATTTCATCCAATTCGATCTTGTGTCTATGATGGCGTGATTTTCTAGCAGTAGCCAAGGCGTCACTGATATGAGTAGTAATCTGAAGCGTACACAACAAAGCTTCAATCTGCTCAATAATCAGAACCCATTTCTCTGTGGCAAAAAATAATCACTATGAACAAATGTTGAAATGGTAACCAAATAGTGGAGTAGTATATTCTTTCAATGCGATTTCCAGATTTGAGCAGTCCAATAATGGCCTAAGAATCACTAGTCCAAATATGATACTGTAAGTATAATCATCAGGTATGTACCCTTGCTAGTGACCTCATTTAAAATCTCAATAGCTGCTTCTGCTCTTCCCTCCGTGTGCATTGCACAGAGCACAATATTATATGTAAATATATCTGGAGCACAGCCTTTCACAGCCATTTTATCCAGAAGCTTTCTTGTCTCTTGGGACCTCCCTATAATGCACAGAACTAAAATTATAGTATTATATGTAACAACACCAGGCTTAATGCTCTCTCCTACCATCTTTTCAAGCCCACTGATTACTGCATTGAAAATCAGAGTACCTCGATAAAGCCCATTTCCAAGCATCTCCTCTAAAAGTTTAAAAGCCTCCTCCATTTTTCCCTGAATATAGAGCCTAAATTTGAATTTTCTATCCAATTAGCTTTTTATTCTCAACAGAAATTTGAATTGTCTTTTTTACTGTCAAGGGCTATCTTGATTATATTCATGTGCATCGACATAAGAAAAAACTAAAATTTCAATATATTCTTTTAACAGTAAGCGATTAGGAATAGAGGTTTGCCCACATTCTTATTTCTTTTTTTTTTGGTTTTAAAATAGCATTAAAAGAATATTCAAAGTTTTAAATATTTATTAACATATTTTTTGAAAATTGATTTTAATACATAGTGTTTTTATTACAATATCATTTTTTAGCTTTTTTATTTTTTGTTTGTTGTTACTTTTTTCTATTTTTCTATGTTTTTGTTTGTTGTTACTTTTTTCTATTTTGTTATTAATATAGTAATTGTTTTATTGATATGAAATGAATTTGTATAATTGACACACAAATAAAAAATTCATGATCTTGATATAATAAAATTTATCATGGTATATTAAAAAAATTTCTCAACATGTACTACTTTAGATTCTAAAAGTGGTCTATATAAAAATTTAATATTTTTTCATTTTTTTTAAATAACTGTAGATAAAAAGAAATTTCTTCTACAACTATAAACCACATCCACTCATTCTATTTGTTCTTTATTAATCCCTCTAAAAACCATTAGTCATTACCTATAAAATATTTCAACATGGAGCACACTATTGTATTTTGTGTTTGTCCTTGATAATGTTGACAATCTTACAATTTTTAACATAGGATTACAAATAAAAAGGAAGTTGTCACTATTTAACTTTTATATATTTTCATTTGTATAGTGTATAAATTACATTAAATCTATATAACATGAAAAATTACACATATCAATGTGTGGAAAGTGTAGCAAAATTTAATTGTATATGTTTCCTTAGCTATATGTAAATGAAATTAGAGAAAAATTTAAAATAAGAATTAATATTAAAAAATCAAAAGTATTTTCACATTGTACTTGTACTCCTATTCATTCAATAAATAAAATTGTCAAAATACTAATATGTCAATTAACAAAAAAGAAAACAAAAAAAATGTGAACATACTTATGAACTATTAAAAAATAAAAATAAATTAAGTTTAAATTAACATTTATATCAAATTATAACAAACCTCTCAAACACAACACTATTCTCCTATAGATTAAGTACTTAGTGGCATAATAGAACCCCTAGTTGAAACTTATAAAAATATACATTTTGTCCAAATCTTTTGTCACATCCATGTCAATCAAGGCTATGAAAAGAATAAATAAATAAAAGAAGTAATTTATAAATTCCTTTCAAGGTAAGAAAAAGGGTTGGGAGAAGACATCAAAGAAGCATTTATGGAGGTGATTTCCTCCATTCTTTTTACAAGAGACAAGTTGAAATAGATGGGCGTGGACTTGAGTATGGCCAACAATTTGTAAGGCATGGTGCCCCATTGCCTGAGTCATCCAAATGGCAGGATGTGAGAAAAAAAAGGCATTTGGGAAAATCTTTAAACCCCCACGACCCCCTATCAACTCATTCAACCTCTAATTTTGAAGGAAAATGGGAGTGAAAAGGGTAGAAGGAAAAGGAGGCACATAGAAAATGCAGACGGAGAAAGAGGGGACTTTAGATGAAGGAGAAATGGAGGAATGACAGGAGGGAGTCACTTTGGATAAGGAGGGAGAAACCACACGGGGGAAGGGAAAGAAACACATTGAAATGAAGTTAACTAGAGTTTAGGCAGGATTGCAAAGCAATGAAGTGTTGGAAATGACATATTGATGAAATTTTTACAGGTATAACATCTCCTTGTCAAGTTAGGTGTTGCTCATTGGGTTTTTTTCTTAGCAATAACTATTTAAATTTGCATATATAATAATTAGCCGCAATTTCCCTACCTTCAGTGCCTATGGATTTTATTGTCTTCTAATTATATTATTAAAGGTAGTTGTAAATAATTTCATATGTAGGTCTAAGAATATCTTACAATTTGTTTGATTTTATCCAATAAGCCTTGAAACCAAAACCAGTTGAAACCCACAAAGGCTTTTCCTTAAAAATATCATCATAACATGAATTTTTGTTTTAGCGTTACACTCATTCATAATTGCATGGAGAGTAGATTTACAGTAGTTGTAAGTTTTCCAAAAATATTGAATCCAATAACCAAGAAATGTTACTACTAATTTTACCATCATGAAATGAGATTTTATAACCCCAATAAATATATGAAGTCTACCACTGATAGAAGGAAAGGAGCATATTGCTTCATTAATAAAGGTATTAACTAATAAAAGGAACTATGAAAGGTAATTATGACATTAGCACTTAGTTGAAAAGAAAAGGTTGTAGCCCTTAAATTAACCAAACAAGTTGGCCTTCACTTGTACTCATAGTTTTCAAACCAATCCCTTAATAGTATGGTAAAAACCTTACGAACAAGAGGTTAGACCAGGTTATAAAGAATATGTTTTGGTTTTAAATTCTTAATCTAAGTCTACTGGTTAGGCCATCTAAAAGGATAATATTATTGCAATGAGGCTATTTGTCAAAATTGTTAGTGATATAACATGTTTCAAACGTTGGTTCACTATTGGTTATCTTTAACTACAAAGTTAAATGCTATGCAGATAATAAACAATCACTATTGTATACTTACTAGTTCCTTATGACTATACTATCTAATGTTGGGATAGATTATCGGTGAGCTTAAAGTTATAACATTTTCAACAAGAGAGGTATTACCCCTTCAAGGAAAGAGTAGGTAAATTGAAGGTGCTCAAATAAATTTTTTATCGACCACAACTATGCTTAAAAAGGTCTTAATTACAAGATTCATTAAACTCACAATAAATAAATATTGATTTAAATATTTATCTAGCACACTGGTTTAGTTCAAGGTTATCACTCATGCTTACATTTTCACTATGATATTGCATCTTGGTTTAGTGATAAGTATGATTTATGCAAACACACATAATTTCTTGTTAACTAATCATCCTAACCTTTGTCTCATGGAAATGAGCCTATAGGGTGCTTTGGAATATTTATTAACTAAGAAATCAATATAATCAAGGGTTAAGTATTTAGATACTTTATGCTTGAACTTTAAAACAAATAAGATGACAAGGAGTCCTAGATCAAATATTTAGCAACAAGATAACCTTACAATATGAACCAATAATCATATATAATAAATATGACCCTTGAAACTTGATTGCATAATAATTGCAAGGGTGACTTCGTTTAGTAGCACTGAGACCATACATTATTAAAAAAAAATTTAATGTTGAATCTTGGTATTTTTGATAATCCATTGATGCCATGGTAAATATTTTATATGATTGTATGATGTCTATAAATATTTTAGATACGAGAACTTTCATAATGAATTTATTATTATAGCTATAATGAACATCACTTTAATTTAATACCAAATGAAAGATGATTATTGTTAATTTGACAATGTGGTTGAGATCAGGTTATGAGATAAATCCTTGTAACAACTCTTGATACCTTACTAATGATCATCAATGTCAACATTAGACTAAATGATGAGTATGATTAAACTATCCAGTATATTAAATGGATTATCATAAGAATGTGGGGTGACACCATAAGGTAAAATAACTTAGAAGATCAAGAGTATTATTAAAGCAATATTATTAATGGGACTATATTTTCATATATTGGTCTAATTGATATAGTGTTTCTAACTTCCTTAAGTAGGATTCAGAAAATGATTATAACATAGAACCAACTCATAAGTACTTTTGTATTTCTTGTAAAGGCATATATTTATCCCTTGAGTATATAAGAACCTCAATAGTGATCCTTATGTTGTAACTAGCACATATTTGCCTCTTGAATCTCCCACTCCATTTTTGGTATAAGTCATATTATATGGGCATTGCTAACTCCTTAGAGCATTGTATTATGGTGGATAATGTTGTTGACCCCTTTGACATTGTTGTTTTGGCATTGATGTGAAGATAGGTTGTCACCTTGGCACACTTGTGAAAAACATGACACATCATTGGTTTGATGTTTTGGGTGACTATAAATTAACATTGATAAACTATTAATGCAACATTAGTTCATATATGGACATAGAACTTGATTTAACACTCGGTGCACTTGATGTTTTAGCTGACACAAAGCATTGGTTATTTGCATTTGACATCATGATGTTTATTAAATTCATGAAAATAAAGGTTATGATATTAAAGACTGACACAATGATATGTGTCTTGTTTTGCAAAGTGAAAAGGTATGATCAAAATTTTGACACATTGTTTTGTTATCATTTGACCTAAATGATTATCATCTTGCAAATACAAGATATTGTTAGAAGTCTAAGTTAGGGCTCGATGAAGCTTTGAGAGATAGGTGGAATGACAGTTGCAAGACATGGTTTCACTTTGGTCATTGTTTGCACAAGTATATTTGAAGATTTTAGTTGTTTATACATTAATATTATTCCAAGGTGATTTGATGTTAACATGATTATTAAGGGGTTTGATGTGACTATGCTCGAGTTACTGTGGTTTAGTTGAGTCTTTGCTTCGACCTAGTAGTGGTTGAATTAGGGTATGTAATAGTTTATTTTTGTGATGATAGAGCAGTTACAAAATGTGGTCTTCAACATTCGACTTCACCAGGTGATATCTATCCTTTGCAAAGTTTAAATCAGGTTCTTTTAGATTAAAACCCTAGTTTGTGATTTAAGTGTAATGCAAGGTCTCGGTTGAGTTTTTCTCATTTTGCATATGGGTTTCTAAAGGCATTGCATAAACAAGGTTTTACATTGTTGATAAGGTTACAATGAAAATATTTAGGTTGGTTGACAATTATGAAACCATATTGTTGTATGGTTGTTTTTCATTCATGAGCATAGGTTATCATGATATATATAAGGAGCTGACATAGTCACTATGTTGCTTTGATGCATATGTGGATTACTCAGTAATATCATTAGTGTTTCAATATTATGCTTTAATGAAAAACCTAGTTTGAAATGAGAAGCACTTTAAAAGTGCAAATTGTATTTTAAAACATTGACTTATGAGTTCTTGAGTCTCAAATGAAAGTGAGACAATCAAGGAATGCTTTGTAATGAACTAGAGATTATACTTTGTCTTTTTATTTTCAAAATCATTTTGATGTGAAAATATTTTTCCAATGAGGCAGTTGTATTTTCTAGTGAGGCATTTGTTAACTTAAAAAGCTAGTGAGGTTGTAACAATATTGAAAAGACATTGAGGTAATTTTGTAACCAGTGAGGTTTTGCCAATGAGGCATTTTTGTAGCCAATGAGGCATAAAAATTAGCCAATGAGGCTTTGTAATCAGTGGGAATTTATTAAGCCAGAGAGGAATTTTCTCAAGTGGTTTTTTATCCCTATGAGGGTTTTCCACTCTTAAAAATAATGTTATGTTTCTTTTGTGTTATTCCTTTTTGAGGTCTTCATGTGGTTTAAAGATCTAATATTGGCTATGACATTTGAGTAAACTCTTGAAACTAAAATTTTCATGATTATTTATGTGTTTTGAAAAATAATTGAATTTGAATTTGGTTAAATTGAAACACTAATTCGCCCCCTCCCCCTCTCAGCGTTTCCCATAGGGTGATCCCACAAAGTTGGTTTACAATTTTTGGGAAATTCTGATTTTTGCTGAAATCATATATTTTTAGAAAATATAATGATTTAAGCCTTAAAATGTTCCATTTTAAGGATTTCAATTGAACAGGGTTTGATCAAACCACCTTAGATCAAACTCCTTTGGATATAACCCCACTAGTTTTAAACCATACCAACAACGGAGTCTCTTTTACACCTATCAAAATGCTGATAAAAAGTCACTTTTGATTTAGCTTTTGGGGGATCAAATGAGTTCATTTAAAATTTATTTAAAATGATCATGGTAGTCCTCAGAATGAGCTATCCAACAAATATAATTTTAATATGTTTTGGTTTTATTATGTATGTTTTTTTTAGTTTTATTAAACATAGGTTTTTCATTGAAAATTAAATCTCTTTGTTCTGCACATGTGCAAAAATAGCATATTATCAGGATAATTTTTTTTTAAATATGTTTAGGTTGGGTATTGATGTCCTTGATCTAGTAAAAAATAAATTGAATTTCAATACATACAAAAAAAATTATGTTGTATACAGTCCGCCTATGTTTCAATTGTAATTGGTTTGACTTCAAAACTTGATTAAGGAAAAAATATTTAATAAAACACTATGAAACCAAATGAAAGTGCTAGAAAAAGATCAAGTCCAAGATTTTATAAAAAATCTAGCCAAAAAATAGAAATAGCTAAAAAATAGTACACCAATTACGGACAAACAACAGAAACACAAAAATATAGACCTAACATTAGCTAACTGGCATTATCCCAGTTTTTAGACAAGAGGTCCACGACATCGTCCCCGACCCACTCTTGGTTATCCTCAGCATTCTTACCCTTTAGCTCATATTTAATCACCACAGACAGAGTTTTGGTGATGAAATGGACCAACTTCATAGTGAAGCAGGTTAGGCCTATGAATCTCTTATCCAGCTTGTCCATTGTTTATTTTAACACACATAGCTCCTCTCCCTCATCAGTGACCTTCGGGTCCTCAACATGCTCAGTATCCAGCAGGTGTGAATACTGAGAGGTCGAGTTCTCTTTCGGCTCGTTTTTGCTGTCAGGGATGGTCTAGGGACCTTTCACATTTTCCTCCTCTTCCTCCTCAGACATCTCCTCCTCCAAGTCCACAACAACCTATCTCTTTTCGTTATTTTTTGCCAATCTCCTGGACCTCCGAATAGTGGTCTCTCCACTAGTCATAATTGTTGCCTCCATGACCGTGTCACCTTTGGAATCGTTTCGCACCATATTTTTTCATTTTCCCTCTTTCGCCATAGGCTCCATTAAGCCTTTCTTGTCATCTTTTCCCTTTTATTTGGAGTGGCTTTGTATGTAGTTTTGGTCGGAGTGGCCTTGAGCTCACATAGACTAGTCATGGCGCTTGTCTATGTATTTCCTATGCTACCTTTGAGATTTTTTGTAGCATGTTTGGGTTTGGGATTATCAGCAATACCCAAATGGAGTTTCTGAGTGGGGCTTTTAGATTTAGCAGGGGAGATCTTAGCAACAACGAGGGGTTCAAATTCCTCCACACAAACAACATAAATAGGCTTAGGTGGACATAAAGAAAGGTGGAAATAATAAAGCATCATAGTAAGCCCTTGGTGGAGAGGTAGAGGAAGGATGTCATCCGGGTTAAGGCTAGCATTTTCCTTACATTTTTCCACCGAATTTTCCAAATCTATAAGCAAAAAAATGGAAAACTTAACAAATTTTTTTGCCGAAGATGATTCAATAAAGGGAAGTGGTAGAAAAATTAGGTTTTAAATCTACCTTCGAGCATCACATATTTCATGAAGGCCAAACAAAATTCATCCTAGGGCTGCGAAAGGGCCTCTTGTTCAAAGCCCGACTGGTTGCGGAACGACTCCTCACTCCCCACAAAGAATGCATTCATGTTGTCATTATCTTGAGTCCGAGTGTGTTTCAAATGCTTTTCCCCCATGCACTTCATCCCAGTAGCCTGCGCAATCACCTCTTCACTAACTTCAAAATATATACCACCCAACATCACTCTCCGTCCTTCCAAGAATTGGAAAATTGACCGGAATAAGTTAGGGTCATGACCCACAAGATTCTCCATTAGAGGAGATAAGCCACCCTCGACATAGATGTGCCAAATTGACATATTTTTGTGGAATTCATCGCAGTTATCAGGCTCAGTCCGTAGATGATCGCCACCCATGATATTAACTTGCAAAAGAAAAAACCAGAGAACTCGTAAAAGAAAAATGTTAGAGATACCGACTAAGCAATAGGATTTCTTCACATAATGGATATTTGGGTGAATAAAGCTTTGTTGGTTAATCAAGGCAGTGTGTAGATAACATGTGTGAAAAGGAAAATCACCTATCATAAGTTTAGCAATATCATAAATGTGGATCTTAAAGAGATTGTGGCTAGGTAAGAAAGATATGATGGAAGAGAAAGGTTCATTGGCCACATTGTCTTTGCACAAAAAATAGGCAAAATGGTCACTAGGCCAAATTTAGTAATAACAAGGAAAGCGGGTTTAGGACATAGACTTAAATTAGCGAAAGCAGAAGAGCCAAAATAATTAGAATTTTATCGTAGTTACATTTTTAAATTAGATATCATAGTTAAAGTCTAAATATCATAGTTACAAATCTAAATTAAAAAAATAGAATTTTATCCTTCATACAAAAAAAACTATGTTGTATATGGTGAATGTCACTCCTTAAAAATGTTGTTTTAAAAAAATATAGTTTTCAAAGGAGAAAGAAAAAGAAGTGTAATCTAATTCTAAAAATTTTGAAAAAAAAAAATTTAGAATCTATAGACAAAACATCGCAAATCACTAGTTTGCATCATCTTCAAATTCCTCACAGTTTAGCCGCTATAGGAGCTAGAAAGTGAAGATTTATTTTAAAAAATTAGTTCAGAGTCCAGTTTGCCCAAAAATTGTAAACCAGTATTGTGGGATCACCCCATACACCAATAAGTGGTATCAGAGGCATACCCTTGCACAAAGTCTAACCATCTTAGGGGTTCTTGGTAGTGGAGTACTGGTTATGGAAAAAAGTAAAAGAAACAAAAAAAATAAAAATAATGAGTAGAATGTTGAACAACAGACACTATTTAAACCTAGTACAAAAGATGATCTTGTAGTGAAGAGTGTAGACAAAGAAGGAGATCACTTAGTCAATGATTTTGAACAAGAGTATTTTGAAGATGATTGTGAAATTGATTTTAAAGGTGAACTTATTTATTCTCTTAATGAGCTTGAGAAACTTAGAAGGAGAATCGGGATCTAAAGTTGCAACTAGCAGAGTATAGAAAAGATGAAGAAGTAACTTGCATGAAGCTGCAAACCAAAGTAGAAGATTGTCAAAATATAAAGGTTGAAGTGTTGTCTCTAAGAACACAACTAGAGGAAAATTCTCTGTTAAAGGAATACAGTGTAAAAGATGAGTTGATTTCAATCTAAAATTAGGGACTAAAGAAAACAAGAGGATAGCAGATATGGCAAGGTCGTATCTGGAAGTAAAAATAGTTGAATGTTAAAAGCTTGAAAGAGAAATAGTCTCTTTAAGGAAAGATCTTGAGAATGTTAGAAAATAGTTAGAAAAGAATCATAAATTTGTTGAGAGAACCAACAAGTTGAATGAGATGTTAAGTAAGAAGAAACATCAAACGAACATTATTGTTTTGGACTTTGTAGAAGGACAGAGTTCTGAAGTTATAAAAACACCAAGAACGAAGATAGATTTAAATTATCATTTTGTTGGCCCTAATAATACTGATGGTAGACAGTTCAAGGACATCAATAAAGGAAGAAGAAGTAGAGCCAACTGGTTCACAAGATCTCCACCTACTTAGCAAGATCAATTAGTGAGGTACAATTATTCATTTCCTCGTTATTGTTATTTATTTAATGGTTATGGGCATAAAGAAATGGGTATGTGCAGGATCATGATGGGCTAAAAAGTGACGATATGATGGGTATGTGTAGGGTATGTGGCTGACAACTTTTTTGTCAGAGTAAAGGTCTTAACTTAATTATGTTGATTAAGTTACCTTTATTCCCTTCTTAAGATTTCACGTTAGTTTGCATAAAGTGACATTTAATAATTATATTAATTATTAAATGTTATTCTATTAGGGCTTCTATTAGGGTTTTTCCTATTAGGGTTTTATTAGGGTTTGCATGATCTCCTTTTTATAAGGATTGATCCCATTGTATTTCATATCAATTCATTCTCTCATTCTCTCTGATATATATATTTTTCAGTTTTCAGAGAACCCTTGCTTGTTTGTCTCCATCTCTTCTTTTGTGACAGGTTATTTGCATGTAGGTGATCTTCGGGGTTTGTGGTGTTGTATTTTCTCAACTCCTACATGGTATCAGAACTCCACACCTGCTGCTTCTTGTTCTTGTTTTGAAGATTTTTGGAGCTTTAAGGGTTTGGGGCTTGTTTTCTTGATCTAGGGTACAATTGCAATTTTGAAGCATTTTCAGCTCAAACGGACATCACCATTGCTTCCGCAGCGGTCCAAAACCCCTAAATCAACTATCCATTCATCCGTTTTGGACAAAGTCGAAATCTAGGGCAAATTTTTTTTGCAAGTACAGCGGTACGGCCGTCGTCTGCGCGCGGATCCGTAAAAAATTACTGGTAAAAAAATTATTTTTTTCGGAATTTTATTTTCCACCTATTTTCGGAAAATTTCATCAAAAATTTATTTTATGCAAAAAAATTTGTGATTGTAAAACTTTTTTATGTTTCAAAAATCGAAAAAAAAGGTTTTTAAGCCTTTTTAAGCCCTGCTTGGGCCTGGTGCATACGGTACCCTATGCAGGGTACTACGTAGGTCCGTACCTACGCAGACCTGCATAGGCTCATACCTGTGCAGTCCCTTGCACAGGAGCCCGCGCCTGCAGAAGGGCTGCGGTGGGGGTGGGCCCACGTGCCTCCCCCACCACAAATTTTTTTTAAAAAAAAATATTTCAAAAAAAAATGTCATTTTTTTATATAAAAAAACATTTTTTCTGAAAAATAGCCCAATTGCACTTTTATGGTGATGGTTGTTTGGCCATCAAATTTAACACAGTGTTTTTGCTGCGACGGCCGTATGACCGTCAAATTTAACCCAGCACTGGTTTTTTTCCCTCTTTGGAGCTGATTTATTTCGGAGGCCATAACTTGGGCATACAATATTGTTTTTTGGAAAATGAGATATCGTCGGAAAGCTGGCTTTCTCATCTTTCTAGTGGTGTGGGTCTCATCACTTCTTTTTTCTATTGGTGCATTCTATAGCCAGTTGAAGACAAAGGGGCTATTTTTAGTCTCAAGCTCATAACTTTTGATCAGTTTCTCCATTTTTCGCAATCTCAGTGGTGTTGGAACCATATTTCAGAGCTCTTCAGTTTCATCCATGCCATTTTTTAAGATTTCACACCAGGTATATTTTATTCAGTTATTTGTGTTTTCACACTTTCGTAGATTACTTGGACATATTTGCTCTTGGAAACTTTTTGTTTGAATGGGATGCTTCGTTTTTGGCTGTTCTTCATGTATTTCCAAAATTTTGTGTTTTGAGGGCAATTTTGAGCATCATTTGTAAGCTATCTTTTATGTAAACACACTGAGATAAAGTGCCACACTATTGTACATGCATTTTTTGGGGATTTTGCACATAAGGTTGTGCCATATTTTGTATTTGCATTGTTATTATAAAGTGCCATGAGGGGTTGTGTAGTTTTCCTTTGTTTTTCCATCACATCTTTGTCCGGTGAGTATCCCTCCACGATGACATTGAATCCATACCATGGGGGGTTGTGTAGTTTTCCTTTGTTTGCCATCACACCTTTGTCTGGTGAGTGTCCCTCCACGACGACCATGGATCCATATGATTCCAGCCTCATGCATGTGCTTTGTTTTGCACACCACTTTTTCAGTTGCAAGTGCTATCTTGTGCACTTTCAAATATTTATTCTCCTTCATGCACTACAGGGTGTTTCACATCATTTCAGTGGATCTGTCAGGCTCTCCCAGTTCAAGATTATGGGGGGGTATTATATTGTTCGTGCTAATTCTTCCTTGGTTTCACCTTGGAAGGAATCTTCCATTCTCAGTTGATCAGTGTTTCAGACTATTGGTTCTTGTACCATCTGTATCTTCGTTCCAGGTGCTTTCCTTTGTTTGCCATCTGATTCGAGTAGTGTCGTATGGGCACTTATGCAGATTATTGTCATTTTGTTCCTGATCATCCTATCTTCAGCGGAGGTTCTTGAGCACCATAGTAGTCATCTTTCGATAGTTGTTTACAGCTTCTTCTGCTTCAGTGATGTTCTTCTTCTTGGCTTTTTGCATCTTTTTTGGAGTAGAGCTTTTTCCCATGAGGTTTTCTCTATTTTCTCCATTTTACAAAGATTTGGTTGTATTTGGGTACCTGATCTGGCCTAGTTGCCGAGACCCATGTTTGCCTTCTTGCATTGTAGTTACCTTTGCTTTCTTGCATTTGTTTGTAGCTGTACTGTTGCTCATCTTAAGGGTGGGTGTTAGAGTAAAGGTCTTAACTTAATTATTTTGATTAAGTTACTTTTATTCCCTTCTTAAGATTTCATGTTAGTTTGCATAAAGTGACATTTAATAATTATATTAATTATTAAATGTTATCCTATTAGGGCTTCTATTAGGGTTTTTCCTATTAGGGTTTTATTAGGGTTTGCATGATCTCCTTTTTATAAGGATTGATCCCATTGTATTTCATATCAATTCATTCTCTCATTCTCTCTGATATATACATTTTCAGTTTTCAGAGAACCCTTGCTTGTTTGTCTCCATCTCTTCTTTTGTGACAAGTTATTTGCATGCAGGTGATCTTCGGGGTTTGTGGTGTTGTATTTTCTCAACTCCTACATTCTTTTTACCCAAAATTGATGAAATAAAAAGGGTTTCTTAAGGATATTCTCATCTTTCCACCAATATAATTTATGCTTTACTTTGAATTTAATAAATAGTTATTATTCATTTTCTATTTGACTTACAACTAAAGTCTTGATTGATAGGCTGATTCAGAAACGTCTATAACTTTCAAACAGTATCACATTTTTTGAATCCAAAACATGCATCACATTCTATGCTTCGCATAATATAGGATTAAAAAATAAAATGAATTTCATGAAGTTTTGACCAAATTAAGATGGTCAGACATACAAGTTTTTATATTTTTAAAAAGTTGTAATAAAAATTCATAATTAATTATTTACTTGGAAAATTTTTATAAAAAATATGCATCACATTGGAACATGAGTCCTCTACTTATATCTAAAATCTTATAAAAAATAATTATCATTTTATTGTGGTTAGGGTGGTCAGACAGACGCTTACTTCTTAGTTTTTCCCTAAATTTTAAGTGCTACTACATTGAAATTTCAAATTTTCACCAAATAGATTTTTAAAATAAATAAATAAACCTAGTAGTTTAGAAATCACATTCAATTTTCTATAGATTCTATTTTTACATATTTTTTAAATAATATAGATAACTTATTCAAATTTTTACGTCAAGTTTCCTAACTCTGATTTTTTTGAATTTTTTGCCACTTAAGGGCTTGTTTTTTCTATGATGATCCTGCACATACCCAAAGCTATCATAGAAGAAGGTCTAAAAGGAGTCAATATCAATTCTTTGGGAATATGAATGTAACATGTTATAAATTTCATAACCATGGTCATGTTGCAAAGCATTGTAGAACTCGGTTTGAGAAACCAGAGAAGAAATTTTGGAGAAGGAAACATCCCAAGAAGATGATCATTCAGAAGGTTTGGAGAAGAAAGTAAAACTAGGAGAAGGATGAGTCTAAGCTTGTGCATGATAATAGGAGCTTGAGTTGAGGGGGAGATTATTTTAGAGGTATTATTCAAACCCCTTAGATAACATAAAGAGGTTGTGTCTCTACAGTAAATTGGTGGTTTTTGGTTTAGAAGTTGGTGATAGTCCTTGTTTGATCTTTGAAGTCAATATAAAGCTCATACTTCTTCATGACATTGATTTACTACCCATTTGACATTTGGTATTGTTGTCAAAAGGGGGAGAAGACCATATTACATTCACCATAGAGGTTCAGGGTAAGTGCCCCAATCCGTGAAACAATTTTGGCTCTTAAGATGCCACTTTTTTTTTTTTTTCTGAAATAAGAAAAGGATGATTTGCACGAGAAAATGAAGATAGTTATGCTCAAAATTTTGAAATGCAGCAAGAACAAAAGTTTAAGTGCTGTGATTCTAGTTTCTAAGCTACTATTTTTTTTTAAATTAATGAAGATTAAGGTTCTCAAAAAGGGGGGGAGGCAAAACAGGTGTTGTTTTTATTAAAAAAAATATCATAGTGCCTGAGGGCTCCCCCCTTTTTCATTGACTTTTTTTTAGAATTTCAAAAATCCTAATGGTGAGAAATTAGCTAACACCATGTAGTTTATCCTCATTCTTTCAGATAATTTTTTAATGAATATATAATATTTTATGAATTTTCGAAGTGGACACATCCTAAAAAGCTAAAATTTGAGCGTGCTCCCCCCTAAATGTTTTGAAAACTAATCAAAAATTGATTCTTTTTTTTCATCATGTGTAGAATGGAGTCTAGTTTCAAAAAATATAATTTGTTTCACATTCTGATGAACGGGTAAAAATCTATCCTAAAACTAGCACATGTAGGTTTTTGACAAAAAACGTAGGCTTTTACAATAGAAGCCATGGATCAAAACCTTAACTAAATCAAAATGAAAAAAGAATTATATATTTAGATAGCTAAGAGAGAGGTTAACGCTATCCAAGTTTTTTTATAAACTTGCATGGGTATGTGTAGGATCATGATGGGCCAAAAAGTGGCAATATGTAAGTGATATGATGGCCCATGTGGCTGACGACGTTTTTTCTACCCAAAACTGATGAAATGAAAAGGGTTTTTAAAGGACATTCTTAGCTTTCCACCAATATAAATTATGATTTACTTTGAATTTCATAAATAATTATTATTCATTTTCTATTTGAATTATAACTAAAGTCCTGATTGATAGGCTGATTGAAAAAAATCATTGATTTTCAAACGGTATCACATTTTTTGAGTCCAAAACATGTGTCACACTCTATGCTTCATATACTATAGGATTAAAAAAATAGAATTGAATTTCATGAATTTTTGACCAAGTTAAGGTGGTCAGACATACGAGTTTTTATATTTTTAAAAAGTTGTAATAAAAAAATCATAATTAATTATTTACGTGGAAAAATGTTACAAAACAATATGCATCACATTGGGACATGAGTCCTCTACTTATATCTAAAATATTATAAAAAATAATTATCATTTTATTGTGGTTAGGGTGGTTAGACAAACACCTACTTCTTATTTTTTCACTGAAATTTAAGTACCACTACATTGAAATTTCAAATTTTCACCAAATAGATTTTTTTATTTTTTAAGTAAACCTAGTATTTTATAAACTACATTAAATTTTCTAGAGATTCTATTCTTACATACTTTTTAAATAATATAGATAACTTATTCAAATTTTTACGTCAAGTTGCCTAACTCTGATTTTTTGAATTTTCATCGGCACTTAAGGTCCTATTTTTTCCATGTTGATCTTGCACATACCCACATTGAAAGATGTGTAAATGAGATAGGGAGCACAAACAAAAATATAGGAAATTTGGAAAATCTTGTTAATTAACACATCCAAAGTAGGCCATTTGGCGAGCACCAAATTTCGCATGTGCTAAATGTGATGAGTCATTTGGCGAGCGCCAAATTTGGTGCTCGCCAAATGGCCTTCTTTGCACAAAAACATAATTTCCCCTCTTTGCTCAACAACTTTGATAATTCTTAGAGTGCACAATTTATGATTATAGACGGATCGTCTAGGTTTTACCTTTTATACCTTCTCTAACTCATTACCATAATTGAATAACTCTTTATCCCTCTAAAGTATCTATCTCTTAGGTCTCACTCCCTCCCATGCAACCTAGACTACTCTCTCAGTCCAATCTCCTCTCTCAGGTCTCTTTCCCTCCCACATAGGTACCTAAATAAATCTATCTCACTCCAACCCCCTTTCTCACTCTCCCTCTCTCTCTCTCTCTCTCTCCCTCTTTGGTATTTTCATCTCTATCACTACATCTCCATCTCTTAGGTTGTTATCTTTTGTCTTTGTCTCTCTCAAGTCTCTCCCTCCTACCCCTCTCCCCTCTCTTGGGTTTGTCACTCATTCCCTCTATCTCTCTCCCATTCCCTTTGTCTCACTCACTCTATCTATCTCCCTCTCTCTTGGGTATCTCACCCCTCTCTCTTTCTCACACACACTCCCTTTCTCTCTCCCACTCCTCTCTCCTCTCTCCGCCTCTCTCCCTCGCACCCCCTCTCCCTCTCTCTCTCCCACTCCCTCTCTCTCACTCTCTCCCACTTTGTCTCTCTCCCCCCCCACCCTCTCTCCCTCTCTCTCTCTATATTATCCTCGTCCTACCCCCTCTCCCTCTCTCTTTGTCAAGTCTTCCCCTCCTACCCTCTCTCCCTCTCTCCCTCTCACAGTCAATCCCTCTATCTCTCTTAGGTATCTCCCTCCCTATCTCAGTCCCTCTATCTCTCTTCCTCTACCTCTCCATCTCTCTCAAGTATCTCCCTCCCACCACCTCTCCCTCTCTCTCTCATGCCCTCTATCTCTCTCCCACTCTCTCTCTCCCTCTGCCTCTCTCTCAAGTCTCTCCCTGCCACCCCTCTCCCTCCATATGTCAAGATAAATCACAAATGCACTACTTGTTGTTGTAGACTACATATTCAATTTTCTAACTATGATGTTTATCGTTATATATATGTAGATTTGCATACTAACGATGTTTTGAAGGATTGTGGTATAGAAGCCCCACCAAAATATTCAAGAGAGTTCTTATCAAAAAATTATGTGAAATAGAGGATAGCCAAATATTGTACAGGACAACATGCTTGGATGGTTCATGCGAGCATTGCGGTGGCTTCCAGCGTATGCCAGTATGTCAACATATGGAAAGCACAGATGAGGTGGGAAAAAAACTAGTAGAGTTCGGGAAGTATAAAACAATGGCATATGCTACAAAAGATGGGTGTCAAGAAAAAAGGTATGATTTGGTTATTGAGAAGATTCCAATGTACCAGTTTATGTCCATGTTTCATGACAATATATTGTCTGCGTATGCAATGCATACCCATAGAGCTCGATGGTTGGACAAACAATTCAAGCTATGCAAGGACACCTTTCCAGTTGGAAGCATAGTATCAGTGGTTGACTTTGCGGAGAACTACACTCTACAACCACAATATGAGCTACAGTCACAGTATTACAACTCCACACAGGTTTCAATATTTGTGCACATAGAATTCATTCATGCATCTGATAGTACAGATTATCAAAGGAAGGTATTGAGGGAGTACCACTTTTACATTAATGATGATCGCACATATTCTCCAGAGTTCGTGCAAGGTTGATTCCAAATTTTCTATAGTGGTTTGGCTCAGAGGAGCATAAAATACGACCGACATATAATATGGTCTGATAACTATGCAACACAGTTCAAGAACTCATGCATGTTCTATTGGTTGTGTAGGATGCATGTAATTATAGGTGCTCAACATATGTGGAACTTTTGTGAGGCAGGACATGGAAAGGGGGAGCATGATGGTCCAGGAGCATGCATGAAAAGAGCATTAGCGCAAGAAGAATTAAAGTATAAAGATAGTGCAAAGTTCATAGATGCAAAACCAGTCGTCGAGTGGTGTAATGCTTCAATGGGTCCAGGTAATGAAGGCAAGCCTTCTGTTCATATATTTTTTTGGTTGATGGATGATACTAACATTGCACCATATGAGAACTATTGTACACTAGCAAGATCGAGTGAGGTACACTCTTTCCTTAGCCCAAATGTAGGTTCATGGAGTATCGATGCACGAAAGATGGAATGATTTTGTTCTTCATGTACAATGCAAGCTTGGAATGATTGTTAGTCAGGGGAGTGGGTTGACATATGGTTGACAAGTTATCTTAGCCCACTTCACCGTATCACCCTCCGACGACATTGGAACTGACATAGTTGGAATCATGAGTTGGCTTTGACCACATATCAGATCTAGTTCAACTAGGTGATATATCTACTTTCTTAGTTGTTGAAATTCCATATCGTTATCTTACTTTGTACTGTATTCGTAATGTTGACAAATTTTAAGATATTTTTTGCACATATCAATGAAGGGCATGTTTATGCATTTATTGCAGATGAAGACAATGAAGAGGGAACAAAATATTACTTGTGTCATTATGTTGAGGCCAAAAAGAAATTGGACGCCCCAGTTATAGGTGGAGAAATATTGAATACCCTACAGGCTCAGTTGTAGTTACTGGAACATGGATTAGAAGGTACCCACATTCGAGTGTTAAACATTGACTATTTCAAGACTTTGACACACATCGTAAGATTCTTCATTACTCGAACCTTGTTGTGGCATCCAATGTTTGTTTGAAAAAATATGGGGGTAGACCTTTGAAGAAGACCTTGTGGAAGGTCTGTGAGTCTGACCATGAGGCAATACTTGACACAATAAAGGGTAGAGTAGACCCGAATGGTTCACTGGATTAATTTGTAAGTATATGCACATTGGTTCTTATTAATTTATACTTGTATGCACATTAATGTTTTTGATGCCAATGCTATCATCTTCTTTTAATTTGCGTATTTGTAAGTAACATACTAAACTGTGATTAGTGTTCGCTTGCAAAAAATGTAGATATATGAGCCATCTAAGAGAATTTTAGCCATAAAAGTAATGCAACATCCTTATTTTGATGATCTTGAAAAATATCAATCATGATTTTAAGCCATTAGAAAAGTGTGTGCAAAGCTTGGTGAGGGACTTTCAAGTTATCCATTTGAAGTTAACCTTATCATGAGCAGCTATGATGTAGACATTATAAGAGCATCTGAAATTTCAACTTACTCTATTCATGAGAGGTGTTGTGTGCAATAGGTTTGTTGAAATTCCCAGTGAAGATGTATGACCAAGAGTGACTAAGTTGTGAGACGTGCATGCCTATCTATAAGTGCCTTCCATCTATTTTTATTTCATTTCCATTTTGGATGCTCTTTCTTTTTCTCTTTTACTTTGCTTATTTGTAATTAAACTACTAAAAATTGATTGATCTCTCGTTGTAGAAAATGCTGATTTATGAGCCATCAAAGAGAATCTCAACCAAAAAAGCAATGCAACATCCTTATTTTGATGATTTTGAAAAATCTCAATTTTGATTTCAAGCCATTATAAAAGAGCGTGTGAAGCTTAGCGAGGGAATCTGAAGTTACTCAATTGAAGTTAAGCTCATAATGAACACCTATGATGTAGAAATTTAAAGAGAATCTCGAATGTATGAGTGACATTGTAAAATATCTATGAGAACGAATTACCTAAGGAATTGTAATGAGATTTAATCAAATATTGTAATTTTGGAGTTCATGTTTGGTGTTGTAGCACCTTGTTTTGTAAATGCCTTCAATAGGAAATTTGCAAAATTTGAATTTTGAAATGTAAAAAATGTGAAAAAGGTCATGTAAAGTTCATATGTAATGTATTCAAAGTCTCAAAGAGGTCATTAGGTGATTAGAGAAGTGATATAAAGCATGTAAGGTTGAATTAGGATGTTTTAGGTGTGTGTGTTTATTTGTGCAGGGGAATTCAAGAAACAAAGGAACATACCTTTAAACATTCAAGAACCCCCTTAATTTGTTGAGGCAACAATTATCATGTATCCAAACCCTCAGATCCGCAATTTGTCTCAGGAAAAACTCACTCCACCATGCCAAACCAAAACCCTTATTTTATGCTAGTATAAGGAGGGTTTATTGAAAGGAATGGTTCCACTCCTTACCAGAACATGCCACCACCTCATACCTTCTTAAAATCACCTGAAAATACTCAATAGACAATCACCCAATGTCTACATGCAATATTTTATCAAACCCTAGGGTGAAACCTCATTTTTCATGCCCCTTTCATGATCTTAATCTATAGGGGCAGCAACACAAACCCCATAAAAATTATTCCATTTCACTTAGAAATTTCACGTCTAATCCAATAGGATCATGTTGGGCCCCTCTAGAAAAAATATCTCTCGGTATTGGCTATCTCGGAGTGGTTTTCCCGTGGCGGCAGACTTTCAGTTGATGGAAAAAATGTCAAATGCAAGAAGTGCAAAGTTATAAAGTGGTGCAAATTTTGCTCTGCAACTCGTGTGACCAAGAGGATTGTTCCAACATGTTTGAATAGGTATTTTTACACTAGGAATGGTCATCTTTTGCACTGAAACATGTGGAATCGCTCTGAGCTATGTTCGACCGGATTGATCCCTTAAGGGTACAAAGTGCAAAATAGCTGCAAACTTCAAAATGTTATTACTCAGATATCATGACACTTAGAAAATTCTCCTCTGATCCTTCAAGATTTTTATGGGCCCTTCTACAAAAGCCTCTCTCAGTTTTGGCTATCTCGGAGTGGTTTTCTCGTGGCGGAGGATTTTCACTTGATGGAAAAAGTGTCAAATTCAAGCAGTGCAAAGTTACAAAGTGGTGCAACTTTCGCTCTGCAACTCGTGTGACCAAACTAACTAATCCAACACATCTGAATAGGTATATTTATATTAGACATGGTCTTGTTTCACACCGAAACACACGGAATCGCTCTCAGCTACGTTCCACCGGATCGATCCCTTGAGGGTCCAAAGTGCAAAATGGTTGCAAACTTCAACATGCTATTAGTCAGATACCGTGATTCTTAAAAAAATATCATCTAAACCTATAGGATTGCGTTGGGCCCCTTTACAAAAACCTCACTCGGTTTCGGCTATCTTGGAGTGGTTTTCCCGTAGCGGCGGATTTTCACTTGATGGAAAAAGTGTCAAATGCAAGCAGTGCAAAGTTGCAAAGTGGTGCAAATTTCGCTCTACAACTCGTGCGACCAAACTAACTAATACAATGCATCTAAATAGTTATATTTATTCTAGGCATGGTCTTATTTCACACCGAAACACACAGAATCTCTCCCAGCTACGTTCCACCAAATCGATCCCTTAAGGGTCCAAAGTGCAAAATGGTTGCAAATTTTAGCATGCTATTACTCGGATACTGTGATTCTTAGAAACTTATCATCTAAACCTACAGGATCGAGTTGGGCCCCTTTACAAAAACCTCACTCGATTTCAGCTATCTTGGAGTGGTTTTCCTGTAGTGGCGGATTTTGACTTGATGGAAAAAGTGTCAAATGCAAATAGTGCAAAGTTGCAAAGTGGTGCAAATTTCGCTCTGCAACTGGTCTAACCAAGTAGACTATTCAAACACATCCTAATAGGTATGTTTATGCTAGGCATGGTCCTCTTTGACACTGAAACACATGGAATCGCTCCGAGCTATGTTCCACCGGATCTATCCCTTAAGGGTCCAAAGTGCAAAATGGCCGCAAACTTCAACATGCTATTACTCAGATACCATGACACTTAGAAAATTGTCATTTGATCCTACAATTGCATTGGGGCCATCTATAAAAATCTCTCTTTATTTTGGCTATCTTGGAGTGGTTTTCCTGTGCCAACGGATTTTTACTTGATGGAAAAAGTGTCAAATTCAAGCTGTGCAAAGTGGTGCAACTTTCACTATGCAACTCGTGTGACTAAGGGGATTATTCCAACACATCTGAATAGGTATGTTTATGATAGAAATGGTCCTCTTTTGCACTGAAACATGTGGAATCACTCTGAGCTACATTCCACCAGATCGATCCATTAAGGGTCCAAAGTGCAAAATGGATGCAAACTTCAACATGCTATTATTCGGATACCATGATGCTTAGAAACTTCTCATATTATCCTACAGGATTGTGTTGGGCCCCTCTACAAAAACCTCTCTTAGTTTTGGCTATCTCAGAGTGGTTTTCCCGTGGCAATGGATTTTCACTTGATGGAAAAAGTGTCAAATTCAAGTTGTGCAAAGTTGCAAAGTGGTGCAACTTTCATTTTGCAATTCGTGTGACCAAACTAAATGCTCCAACACATCCCAATAGGTAGGTTTATGCTAGGAATAGTCCTCTTTCTCACCCAAACACATGGAATTGATCCGACTTGCTTTCAAACGGCTTGATCCCTTATGATGGCATGCAAAACACTGGAAAAGAGAAACATACAAATGACGGTTGAGAAGTTCGAGTATTCCACACAAAAAATGTATGATCATTAGTGTAGAGCACCTTGTTCCTCTATTTGATGAAGAAGGTCTAGTTCAGTGGTTTTAGTGATTATTTGATGGTGAATAGGTTGATCAATAGGTTGTTGTGGGTATTTTGAGCATGATTTGTGTTGAATAACATCAATTAAGACCATTAGGTATGTTTTCGGTGACTTTTGGTTCTAGTGATTAAAAATGTGAATATTTCAATCTTGCACTAGAAGTTGTCTTTGTAGCATTTGAAGGAAAATTTATGAATTTGTATATGATTGTGAAAGAATGGATTTTTTTCAAAGAATTTGCTAGGGTCATTCTTTATGCGGTTGAACCATTTGGATCACTCAACCTACTGATCAAATCCTCAATTTGTTTTTTGTTGTTCTCAATTTCACTCATTAAATTTTGTTGAGTGCCAAGAGGGGGTTGAGTGATTGGTGGAGCAAGTTGTTGTTGTGGTTGATTTTGATCTTCAAGATTTAGTTGATCTTCCTATTGAGGATCTTGAGGGTTTGCAGGTTGATTTGCATCTCCTAAAAATTAAAACAAATATATATCAAATTCAAGCTAAAACTAACAAATTCAACCAAAAACTAACTAACTCAAACAAAAAAAAAAAAATCCTTAACTCTCACATCTCCTCGTCATTGTGGTGTCATCGTTGTGAAGAAATAGAAATTGTTGGTGAAACAATTTGTTGAATTTCTCCTCCTAGAACACGAGCGCATAAGTATGGGGCTTTTGGCCGTGGCTGCAAGAAAAAAAAGTCAAAATAATAATGATTGGTTTTCACTTCTTTTTTTTTCTTTTAACAAGCAATAATGTGAGCGTGTTATAACACAAGCATGTTATAACACACTTGTGTTATTGGTTTTTTGTTGTCAAGCCTTAGGATCGGCACACCGAACCAATAACACGCGGCTGTTATAACGCACTCGCGTTATTGCATTTCAAAAGCATTTTGAAAGGTGTCCACATAATTGGTACCCATTTCCATGCACCTACCTAGGATTGACTTACTAAATTTGGTAAGTACTTACATAACCATGAGGGATATAAGGGACATATGCACTTAGAAGCCTTTTATTCTTATGCTTAGTGAAGAAAATATTAGATTCATAAGGACAAGTGTTTTCAGGTATCTTTTTTTCTTGGAATTTAGGTGGAGGAAATATAGCTAAAGTGAGCTGAAAAATAGGTGTAAACTGTATTTATTTATTTATTTTATTGTGAGGTGAGATGGAAAAGGGGGATGATTAAATTATAGGATTATTAATTAAGTGAGAGACTTTAGGTGAGGAGACTTTTGTAGATGATGTGTTTGGTCAATTAGGACTAGGTACACTAGAGAAATATTTAGGCATCTACATTTATTCCCTCTTTGATACAATGTCACAACTAATTTTTCTTATGCCAAACAATAAAAAAGATGATGTAGGAGCATTTGAGCTCACAAGCAATCTTGCATCACCAAAAAAATATTTTCCATTCATGTTTAATATTTTTCATTTTTTGTGTGGGATTTGAGATTCAAGAAAATATTGTGAAGTTTTTATTAGTGAGAAATTTATTTTCATTTCATACATCAAGGTCAAGCAAGGTGTTTCATGTGTAGGTAGAAGAAAATATGAAGCAAAGATTCCAATAAATAGTAATGAAGAAGAAAACATCTTGAAAGAGGAAGGAAAGAAATAGCTTGCAGTGAAGACATGCCATGAGGAAGGCATGGAGAAAGAAGAAAAAAATGAACAAGAGGTTGCAAGTGTAGAAACAATGATGGTAGAAGAGAATGAATATGCATATATAACAAATGTGATTGTAGGGATGGAATATGAAGAGATTGCAAATGGTGAAGACAAGGATGACTTAATCCTACAAATTTTAGCAGTAGAAGAAGAGTGGTCTGGTAAACTTGCTAATGGAGGAAAGAAGATGAATGTTGCAGCAAAGGAAAAAGAGTTAGTCTATGAAGATTTTAATTTCATTTGTGATTATTCTTCCATAGTGAGAGTAGAAGAGGATTTTGTTGAAGAGGATAAATTTGAGGTTGCAGAGTCGTGTGTACATGTTGCATTTTTTGTGTGTAGAAATTGTAGAGGACGTTGCAAGTAGAAATTAGTGGAGGTGGTCATTTTGTGGTGGGATGGATCCCAAGAAGGAGAAGAGGAGAGGAGAAATCCCCAAGAGGAGAGAAGATTAGTGTGAAGAGTTGTCGGAGGAGAATGGTTAATGTTTCAAAAATATGTTGGAAAAGAAGATGAAAGAAAAGATCACAAGGATACCTATGAAAGCATTAGAGTATGCTACAAATAGTTTACTATTTGAAAGGGTGTTTCAAAAACTCAACTCCATTTTGTGAGCCATGCTCACAAAATTCTTACCTGGTGTGTCTAATGCAGGAGCATCTAGGCTCACAAGAAATCCTACATGGTGGATGCAAATCCACAAGAGGAGAGAAGATTAGTGTGAAGATTTGTAGGAGGAGAATGACAAATGCTTCGACAAGATGCTAGAAAAGAAGATGAAAGAAAAGATCAGAAGGATACCTATGAAATCATTGGAGTATGTTGCAAATAGTTTAATATTTTAAAGGGTGTTTCAAACACTCAACTCCATTTTGTGATCCATGCTCACAAACTTCTTACCTGATGTGTCTAATGCAAGAGCATCTATGCTCACAAGCAATCCTGCATCACCAAAAAAATATTTTCCTTGAATGTTCAGTATTTTGCACTTTTGGTGTGGGCTTGAACTTGAAGAGCATATTTTGAAGTTTGTATTTGTGAGGAATTTATTTCCATTTCATAAATCAAGGTCAAACAAGTTTTTTAATGTGATTTCCAAAATTAGGCAATTTCAAGGTTCTAGGGGTTGAAATGGTCAATTTACCATGGTCGAAGGAGATTTTGAAAGAAGATTAATTTAAAAAAAAATCTCAACTCAGGCACCTAAGAAAGTGTGCATAAGATAAGTGACTCTTTGAATTCCATTTTGGTCTTATTCTTTTAGTTTTGGCTCCTAAAATGGAGAAAAAACTAGTAATTTTTGGAACGCAAATAAATGACTCTTCAATTTCCAATTCGGGGTGAATGAGCATGACTTGGTTATTTATTTTATTGATTTTCCAAAGGAATATACAATAGAAAGAAATTTTATGTGGTTCAAAAACTCTTAATGGAACTTTTGGGAGCAACAAGCTATGTTTTTATTTCTTTTTCTTTCAGAAATTGTAAGGGTCAATCAAAGAGAAAATTTGGAAACCACTTTTATGGGTATTCATATAGTTCAAAATTATCTTTAAATAAATCCTTTAATGGTGTTAAGAGGTTTAAATCAACAATAGAAATGTTGGAGAAAGAACCTAGAGGTTGCTTGTGAGAGTAGCACAAGAAGGAGTGCAAAAAAATCAGCTTGTGAAGAGAAGAGAAATAGAAGAGAAAAGGGATTTTACAGGTGTTCAAGGAAACCATGAGAGTTGTAGCATGAAGGTAATAAATCAGATTTACAAAGAGGAGTGAATCCAAGGAAGTTTGAGGAAAGAGAACTTGAAGATTTAAAGGCATGAAGTTCTTAGAAACCCTTGTAAAAATTTTGAATTTTATTTCTTGTTGAAATCATCACTATATGCAATTATACTTGAGGAATTCTCATGTATGTATGTGCATGAACATTGAAATAAAGATATGTTTCATATTATTCTCCATTATTATTTTAATATGTGTTGGATGACATGATAAGGCTGGAAGATTGCATAGTTTGATGAGACCCCCCAATCTTGATTGCATCAAAAGAGTAAGATGGAATGGAGTGAAGATTTGGTGATAGGTTTCCCAAATCACTTAGGGATGATGATGGAAGTTGTGAGGTCCACCTCTATGATACATTTATTACTTAGACTATTTTGAGTTTTAGTATTATTAACTATGTTTGGTGATACCATTTAGGACATGATATTTTAGACAATTGAGATTTTATGATGGTTTGATTATGAAGTTTAAACATTTGAATTCTTATGATAATTTGACTATGGGTAGGCTACATGCTTAGTTAACTTATTGTGATGGTTGACCAAATTTTATGCTAGTTACTGTGGTCGTTCAATTTGATTTTGAAATGATGAACAATGAAATATGTGATATGAATGAACCACATTGCAATTTGAAATTAAGGTAAATGAATTGGAAATGATATGTGATTTATTATTTTTCCAGTTATGATATGAGATATATATATATGCTATGTGAGATTCTGAAACTTGAGTATATGAAATGGTGATTCAATTGTTTTGATATATGATTTATTTGAATGAAAATTTATGTATATGAAATGGTGATTCGATTGTTTTGAAATATGATTTATTGGATGGATTAATGTGTGCATTGAGTGTGCAGATACACTTTCCATGGCCAATGGAAATTGGAGGTAATTTTGGGAACCCTGAGTAATTAACCCGCGAAACCGAGCTATAGTCCATATGAAGGGACTATAGTTCCATTTTGTAATGTATTTTATTCGTAATGTTGTTTGTGAATGTTTGTAAGTGATTTTTATTTCCATGTCAATCCACCTAGATGGTGAGTTGTCCATCCAAGTGGACAAACTCGGATTTGAACTTTATGGCACCTTTTGGGGGTGGAAAATTTATGTTTTTTTAAGTATTTTTATGGGTTTAAGGTCCTTAGGTCAAGTACCTATGGGTTAGGTACCTTTTTAGCTCAAAAGTTCAAGTCAATTCCATGATTGGGCACTCTTTTTGAGGTCTTAAAAAGGTTTGACGAAATTAAGGTTTTGAGAAGTGGGATGGGGACTAGTCCCTTTCCACTCCCACTTCTCTATGTGTCTTGGAAGTCTCCCAAGCTCTCACACATGTGTGAGAACACATGGGTGAATGTGCTTGGAAGAGTGAATGGGTGAGTGGCAAGTGTCGCTTCCCCATTCCAAGGAATTCAAACTTGAATTCCTATATAGAAAACCATGAACAAGGGTTTTGGGGGTTCTCTTTTGCAATCTTTGTTTTGGAGTTGTAATTTTGGCTTGGGAGCTCTTGGATTTGGCTTGGGGAATTGGAGAGAAAGCTTGGAGGAGGATTTGTGCTCTTTCTCATCACTTACTTTCAAAGCTTGGATTGAGGTAGGATTTCCTCATCTTTTGATTTTTGTGTGTTTTAAATTTGCAAGCTATGTACATGTATTTGTGTGTTTTGGAAATGGTTCTTTTAAAATTTTGTTTTGTGGGAAAAGGGTTGTAATGGGATAAGCTCACCCAAATTTGGGAAGAGCATCCCAAGTTGGGGATGGTTGGAGTGGGAACCTCCATGGGGACATGCCATTCCTCCTTACAATGGAGAGGTAAAAGAAAGGGTATGAGTACCCATAAGTTTTGTGAAATGTGAAGGGTGGCTTGGGTGGATAAGAAAATGTGAAGGAAGGGTTGCTAATGAAAGATTGAAACCTTGTGATGGTTGGTTATGGTGTATATTTATTGAGTCCCCAAAATGGAGTGCGTAGTCCACCCTCCATTCCCCGTTTTGAGTTCATAATGAACTCTTTGTTATGTGAAATGTCCCTTGGGAGGGTGTGAAAATTTTATGTGTATTTTGTGTGTTAAATGTTATTTGGTTTTCATGATTGTGCCCGGTTCCCATGTTGCCTCCTAGCTCAGGGGTGGTTGGTTTTTCCAACCAAAGGTTGGGAGGTGAGCTCCCCATTGGCCTATAGAAGAGATTTTGTGCCTTGTAAAGTTGCAGGTTTGAAGAACTCATTGCTTGAAAACAACTATGTTCCTTGCTGATCTGTGTTAGTACTATCCTTTGGAGAAATTTTTCATCATGGAGTTAAATGCCATAGCCATGATAGGCTATTATAGTGAGCTTGTGATAATCTGTTGTCAATATGTAACTGTTGTATGAAGTATATCGTAAGGAAAGAAAATTGCTACTCTACATAGTAAGGATGGAAGAGTTACAATAGTAAATGTTGTAGAAAATAAAAGGAGAAAGAAATATTTTACTCTGTTATTCTGTTTTTAAAAGACAACTTTACACCTTATTGCTCTGTTAGGAGAAGGAAGACTTTCATGTATCTGTAAATAAATGAGTAGCTGCATATTTTATTTAAAAAAATAAATAAACTCTATCTGTTGTTCTTGTGATTAAATGTGCTTGGAATATGGAAGAAAATTATTTGAGGTCTATGTAGATGTGCATACTGAGAAACTGAAACCCCTACCCCTTTGTTGTTTTGTATTAAAATAAAGTTGAGATTGTTGTTCTTTTGCAAAAAAAAAGGAAAGAAAGGAGAAGTTTGTGTTTTATAGATCTACTGTTGTGAAAATTAGATGAAAGATTAGAACGATATATACAGGTCAAGAAAAGATCATTTCCTTAACATTTTAGAAAAAAAAAAAAAATTGTGCAGAGTAAATGCTGTTTGAAAATCTCTTGATTACTGTACATATGTAACTTTAAGGGATCTTTTATTTACCCTTGCATTAAAATATTGTGCATCACTTTGAATCTGCTCATTCTTTCAAATTAGATATATGCAAGCATAGTATTGGGTTTGCTGGTTATTAATAAAACAAAAATAAAAGCAATCAGAATAATTCTTACCGCTCAGAATAAAATGGGAGTAAATCTGCTCGAACTATTTCCTTTTATGTATGCCAATACTGGAAGTAAACAAAATAAGTCTAAACCACAAAAATGCACCATTTGAAGTTTGTAAAAAGGAATAGATAAATTGCAAATATAGGGAGCATTCATTTGAACCTGGTTCTTATGCATCTGTTACTTTGTTTACCCTTGAGTGACTGCTTTTGTGCTATGGAAACATGAGTAGAATACATTAGACAAAGCTCAGTTTGTTTCCCTATACATGATCTCTCAGAATTACCTTATGGCCTAGCATCGACCAGCGTATGGATGATTTCCCCCCTCCTCACCCATATGAGTATGGTGTGAAGCTGAGATAGATAACCCAACTGCCCAGATCAAAAGAAATACCTTCTGTTAACATAAAGAACAATGAAAATAAAAAGAAAAAAAAACAATAATAATAATGCAACTTGCTTGGCCGCCCTTGCCCCCTGAACTGTAAGAGTGCGAGGGAAATAAAACAAGAGAATACGTTTTAGGGTTGCAACCACTTACTGCCGAAAATTCAAAATGGACGCCAAAAATATTCTAGAATTGATTAAATGCTGCTCACTGGCTCAGTCAATGCTAAAACCTTATTAAATTCTTATCCCTGCCGCTCACCGTGATTTGTTTAAAAATGGATGCCACAATTTATTAAAATCGTTACAATCTACCTTGCTGCCTGTGAAATAAAGTCTTCGCTAAAAAAACGTGACTCGAAAATAAAATAAAATGAGTTCTGATTTGGAGTAAATCCATGTTCTAGTCATACGCATTCATCATAATGCTAAATAGAAGAACACACTATGGTATTCGCTATGTCTATACCTACTAATGAGGGCAGTGCTAATTAAATTATCATGTAACTTTTCATTTTAAATTGCCTCCAAATATTACGCTTGAGTTCACTTTATTCCTCCCACGTAAGTAATATCTATTTCCTTTATCTTCATCCCATACTATCTCATGTTTAGTTACTTTTTAAAATAAAATAAAGGGAATGTATTCCCATCCCTTTAGGAAAGATTCTTTCAATTTTAAAAAAAAATATATAAAAAAATGAGGGAACTTAAACACCTAATATTAGGGATTCAAAAAAAAAAGTAATACTTATATTATTTCTTCCTCCCCTTCAGGGGAATTAATAATATGTAATAATAAGTAAATATAAAGAAATTTTAAATGTATTTATTTGTAATTAATTTTAACTTTCTAATTTATTCTTAGAGTAAGTATATATAAAATGATTAGATAAATAATAATTTAACAAAGGATAATAATAAATTAATTAAAAATGGGAATTTAATAGTTAATATGTCGATTATAAATATTTAAATTATTTTTCGTATTTAAATTTTGTAGTGAAATATTTTAAATGGCTTTCAACAATATCATCAAGATGGCTAAATAGGGTAGGGCAATCGAGTAATAAATGTTTCGTTAATTGATCCTTAGGATTCTAGTAAATCAAATTGATAATATTTATATGTCTCCCTATGTGAGAACCCAAACCATGGAGGTCTAACAAGGAGGTTAACTATTATGCAAAAGTGAGTGTCAAATTTTGATTGGTAGTTAAGAGTCTTGTAAACCCTATGTTAGGAGTCAACCCAGAATTGTTTTCATTTTCTCACCCTTCTCAAGCAACGTGTCAGTGAAAATGTTGAACAAGCAACGTCACCCAACATGCATTGCATGTACCATGCACCTGTATGGTTGTTAAATATTAGTATATTGTATTATTATTCAAAAAAAAATTGTTAGTGGCGTTTTGCCCTAACGTTAATTTTGGGCATTACAGAAGTGATGCCCCCTCAAGATAACTATTGGGTGAAATGGATCTCAAGAGATCTCTTGAAAAGATAAAGGATGATGAAAATATGTACTAAGTGGAATAAAAGATAACTTTAGAGAAATAATATTGTGATGATATACATTCCATGGATATAAATTTGATGATGGATGGTGAATATTGGGAACATTAATTAATGTTTCTTGGATGATGAGAATACTAAGGAAACAAAATAGGTAACACAAAAATTAATAAATAAAATAATTTTAAGGGCATATCAACAAACATGCAAGCCCCTTGTAGAGCTATGCCGATGTCAAAACCTCTTGCTATTTTACCTAGATTTGTAGGATTCTCATGTCTACTATGCACTATAGACTTATTTATCTCTCTTCTCCTCACTACGTCAAGTTAGGAAAAAATCTCTTGTAAAAAGAAAACAAGTCAAAATAAGGAAATAATAAAAAGAGCCGATACATAGGTGCCACTCAAATTTTAGGGTTTCTAATGTTTTTATTTTAATTTATTTATCCTCATTAAAACTAGTGGAAGGGTGTATAGGTATGGAATGAAACTAATATTCCTTAGAAAGATGTGTAACAACATGACCATAAATATCATAATGAGACATTAGTCGAAGCACCGACCCAATAATTAATTATTATTTTTTGGGAATACACTATAAATTTCTTATGATAGATAATATACATTTATATAAATTAGTGGTATGAAAACATGAAATAATTTATATAAATAAATGAGATGTATATATAGTTAGTTATAAATAATAAAGGATGCAAAATAAGTGTTAAGAAATCCTCTTACATGATGTGTGTTATATATACTTATTGTTCTTGAAGTAAAATTATGTATATAGTGTAACAACATGAGCATAACTATCATAGTGATACATTAGTAGAATCGCCAATCCAAAAATTACTTATTATTTTTTGGGGTACTACTATAAATTACTTATGATTGAACATATACATTTATATAAATTGGTAGTATAAAAACATGAAATAATGTATATAAATAAATAAGATATATAGATAATTATTTATAAGCAATAAAGGATACAAAATAACTATTAAGAAAACCTCTTATGTGATGTGTGTTATATATACTTGAAGCACAAATTTTTGAGCCCTCTTGCACCTCTAAGGTTTTGCACCTAAAGGGAGAGGGAAAAATATCTACAATTCATTCAAGAACAAACCCTTGAGATTTCAATGCAAGAGGAGATTGAAATCTGTCAAAGGGAGAGTTCTTGGGGATGAAAATAGATAGAAGGGGTTCACCATCAAGTGTAAACTTGGAAAACATAAATTTTTTAAAAATGCAATGTAGTATGCAAACATATGTTAAATGACCTAGAAATGACTATGAAACAAAACATAAAACTGTAGAACTAAAGATGTGTGCTTGCAAATGTGTTGGGAAATAGAATGGAGACTAGAAATGTTATTGATTTTGGAATTTTGACCTATTGGGACACTTACACCACTTTGGGCAACTTACTCCAAGATCAAGAAAAAAAATTTGAAGCATGTTTCAGCCAAATGGGTATCTGAATCTACAAAAATCTCTAAAAAAAATGTGCAGTAGGACTAATTCTCCACTAATGGTGACTTAGTCCACTCTGACTTTTCTGAAAATCTGAAAGTGGAAATAGAAGCTCTCGGTCTGCACTTTTTGTTGCTCTAGGTATCTAGATTTGAAACCCCAATCTTCAACACTGTAAGTGACTTTTTGTGAATGTTTTTCCCTAGCCAACGAGGAGATGTCTTCAACAAGTTTGCAACCTATTCTTCAATGATATCTACAAAAATCTCTAAAAAAAATGTGCAGTAGGACTACTTCTCCACTAATGGTGACTTAGTCCACTCTGATTTTTTTGAAAATCTGAAAGTGGAAATAGAATCTCTTGGTCTGCACTTTTTGTTTCTCTAGGTATCTAGATTTGAAACCCCAATCTTCAACACTGTAAGTGACTTTTTGTGAATGTTTTTCCCTAGCCAACAAGGAGATGTCTTCAACAAGTTTGGAACCTATTCTTCAATGATATCCAAGCCTTTAAAGTACCTAAATCTGCAAACACACAAAGAGAGAAAGAGAAATGTTGAATGTTAGGGAATAGGGGTTTGTGTAATGCCCCGCCAAGTAATCTTAAAGAAAGTTGCAATTAATGTCTTAAGCGAACCAATTTTTTTTATAAAGTACATTTAACATACACATTCACTTACTAATTAACAACAACTTCTAAGGCTACAAGGTTAGGATTACTTAAACCCACACATACATATTATATATAACCATAGCATTATACACTTTATGAAACAAATATCATACATCGTAAGAATACCACATAACATAATAAAGTAAGCATCCAAGATACAATCTCATAATGATTACCTAATAGTTACATCACTCATTCCCAGAATGAGGCAATAGTACATAAGGTTACAATTACAGAATTCCACCTCATAAACATAAGAGGGATAAAATAACTTATACAAAATGAAATATTACAATGCAAGAATAACACAAGAACCGTGAGCTGTCCATCTGGATGCCTCGCCACCAAGTACTATAGATAGATGGGGACCCAATGGTTTTGATGCATGTTCCACCCAGCCAATGTGGTACCCGAAGGCCCACCCCCCATGCTAGGAGATAGTAACAAAGTAACATGGACAAAGATCTACAATCCACTAACCAAAGGCAGACTCATACTAACTCAAATTGACATAACCAAATAAATGCCATCAATAAGTACAAATCCAATTCAACTCAAGTACAACAAAAGTACAAATCAAATATCACTGACATAGGACACATTGCTTCCAGACATAAAATAGATCAAGTATGTTCAGAGAACCATACACATAAAACAATTAACAATAGTTGTCCTAGATAGAGTGTCATCGCAAGGTTTGTCATGAGATCTCATCTAGGCATTCTTCATAGGCTCCGACACAAGTAATCTTGGTGGCCTCAACCGAATCCTGACACTCATACTCACTCATACGGAATCAACTACCTCTCGTAAGGACAAGATAGTTGATCTTGCTATTCCAGGCCTTCTCACTCATCCCAAGTCTAAACAAGTCCTTGTGTCTATGAGTGAGGATTAAATTATTTTGATTAGTGTGAACTGCATCCTAATCATCTAAGTACATTAATTTAATTATCACTTGATTAACTCACTTCTGAAGGTTACCCGGTTTACCACTTTGGGCTCCGGCCCCTATCAAAAGCCACTCTTCTATTCGACAACACACACCCAAACAATCCACCAAGGGAGACACAAGTGCATACCAACAAGGAATCATAACCACTCCAACACAAGGAGGAAACAAATAAAAAAAATCACTCCAAACATCTTGGAGGTAACAACACATAGTCCACTCCTTTCACAGGAGGAAACAAATAAAAGAACTCACTCTGAACATCTTGGAGGCAACAACACATAGTCCACTCCTTTCACAAGAGGTACAAAACATCCCCGTTCATGGGTAAAACTAAAAAGACACCATGCACTACCCAAGGGAAAACAACTGGATGGCATAAATATTCAATAACCCTTATCGTCTAAGTTCTTCTAGAAGACTTATAATTTAGGACTAACACTAATTCTCAAAACCAACAATGCAACTTGACGACATTGCAACAAAAGCATTCAATTCATTAATCAAATCTAATATTTGGATTTCCTAAATTCGTACACATTCAATAGGTAGTGTTGACAAAGTCAAAAACACGATAACTAGATCATCTAAAATAATCATAACCCCTATTTCCCCTTTCATTATTGAAAATCTAAAACAATTAAACTTACTTCCCTTTACTGAATACAGAGAATTAGATCCTTTAAGATGATCATAAGGAAGATACTACTTTTGGATTTACTAAATCCATATCTCTTTCATAATCCAATCACAATGATTCAATTAATCTAAATAGAAATTAATAAATAATATAATTGATTGTCTCATCAATAAAACAACTTCTAAATTTACTTTTAAATCGACACAAATCCATGCAAGTAAAGTCTTTCCATTTCCTAACCAAATCTTACATCTCATTCAATTTTCTATTTAAAACATTCAATCACTTTAATATAATAACATATTGTTTCTCTATCCATTTTCCATATACACTAATCAATCCATTTTTAAATCTCTATTCAATAATATATTGCATGCATCTCATTAAAATAAAATACGATAATGAATTTTACACTTAATATATATATATATATGCTCTATATTATATAGACACCAAATATATATATTAATAAATTTAATTACATATATTCTTTAATATTCCATTCACAATGACTAGATTACTCTATGGAACTAAATAAAACATAATAACTATTTGCCTTTTTCAATATAGTTAGTTCCTAAATTTACTTCTAATGCAACCTAACACTATTGCAAACAATCTTTTCAATTTTCTATCGGAGTCTATGTCTCTTCAACTATCCATTTAAAAACATGCAATTTCATCAATGTATAAAAATATCTTTTGGCTTATCTATTTGACCATGCATTCATATTGTTTCTAATTAAATCTCATTAATTAAAACAAACATTTAAATATAAATATTTCTATAATTCTTCAATATATTTAAATATCTTTTCCTTATCAATTTTGACCATACATTCAAAACTTATCTTTTAAATTCTTCATGCAAAGCTAAATTACACGCACTTAAATAAAACAAGGTAAATACTGATTGAAAATACTCATGGATATATATATACATCTCAATATATTTTCTTCAATCATATTAACAAAATAAATATTTCTTTTTAAATCAAGTAATTACTTCTATTAAAAAAATATCTTTCTCTATACATTTTCTACACATACTAATCATTTCTTTTAGAACACTAATAATACCCAATTTGCAAACAACAGAATAAAATAAGATAAAATATTATTTATTCTCTCAAATGGATATATACCTTCAATATATATATACTAAATATAAATTAATATATTTAAATATATTTAATCATTAACATATTTTCTATTCTTCATAGAATATCAAATTGTTTAATTCAAAATAAAATATCCCTTATCATCAATTTTCTAAAATATATATATATTTTTCCAATTAAATCAAATTAATAATTGGACCTTTTACACATGAATTTAAATTCCACAATTAAATTTTAAATTATGCATTCTTTAAATCAAATATTTAACTCCTTCAATTAAAATTTAACATGCCATTTTAAAATAAACAATAATTTTCCCATATGTTTATAATTTTAATTCCACTAATCTAATATACAAATTTTATTTAAAATAATATAAATAAATATAATACTTTAATATTATAAATTACAGTATAAAATATTATTAAATAATATTTTAATATTATAATAACAATACATAAAATATTAATATTTATAAATATCAATTTATTATTATTTTATATTTAGAGCAGCCATGGGAAAATAACTTAACAGCAGTCTCATGTTTCAAGCATAACTCAAAAACTACGATTTGGGTATTTACAATTTTTTGACAGGGATAAGAAAATTTCAAAATGCAAAAACACTTTAAATTTCCTGACAACCCAGTTTGTGTAAGTGGAGTTATAGGCGATGCAACCAGACCATTTTACCATGAAAAATATAACTATCCTGCAGATTTTAGAATCCAATTTTTAATAATAAACAGAAGGTTTCATTTTCTAAAAACATTCTAAATGCATTGTTCAATCTCTATGTTTTATTTTCCAATAACAACATAATCAATTTCCCCAAATAATTTAAATTCAAGTGAGGTTTTCATAATTTTCACTCAAGAATTTTCACAAGCAAAGGCTGTAAATTTATTTAATTCTTTTCTTCTAATATCAAATTTGTTTTCTAAAACAGATTTAAAAAACAAATTTTTAATCACTACTATTTAAAAAAAAATAATCAAGAACAATAAAACACAAAGAGGAAAACCTGGTACAAGAAGCTACAGGAAGAGATGAATTTCTGATGCAAGCCTCCTCCAAAGATTTCCTGAATTTTCTTCAATCCTCCAATGAATCCAATCCAAAACCCAACAAATGCAAACAATCTTTCTTTCAATCAATTCTACAATCAAAACTTTTTTCAAACCCTTGTGCAAATTTTCCAAAATTTCTTCCCTATTGTAAAAATGTATTTTTTTTCTAAATCTCTTTCTGCTACCTTAAAATTAAACATGTATTCTTTATAAATCAAAAATACCTAATACAACCCTAATTCACATTACATGCAAATTAGATATTTCAATTTCAATATTTACAACCCTAATTCACATTACATGCAAATTAGATATTTCAATTTCAATTTCAATTTCACTTTTCGAAAACCCACTTTCAATTTAAAATGCAATTTCAATTAATAAATTAATTTCCAAAGTTGCAATTAATTTCTCAAATAAACATTTAATTACAATTTCTAATTTAATTCCCACATGTTGAAATTAAATTCCAAATTTAATTTTAATTCTTTTATTTCCTTTCATTCTCTTGCATCACATTTAATTAATTAATTTAATTATTTAATAACTAAATTCAATCCCCATGAATTAAATTTAATTAATTAAATAAATTAAATATAATTAATTAATTTAAATAAAAACTTTTATCCACATTGCATTATTTAAATTAAATAACCATCAACATGATTTAAATGCAATTATTCTAAATATATATTTCCAAATCAATAATCCTTCAGAATTAAATAACATTAAAACAAGACAGATAATGACTCGATACACACGACTGACGACACACTCAGGTTAGGGTGTAAACTTGACACATGTTACCTAGCTACTATCTCCCGTTCAACTTAACCGTTGGATCGACACACTCAAACCTGTGAAACCAGGTGGAGTCGATGTCATGTACTTGCAATCCTGCAACCAAGTAAACAATAGCATACAATATATCCAACATATAATACACACCGTGAAGAAGGAATTACGGATTCGCAGGGCACTCGCAAGCGAGTGATGTGAACCTGTCTTCTTCACCAATAGACTCATCGAAATTGACACTTCCATCATAATCCAGTAATCTCTTAATAACATCTCATATTAACTTTACAACATTATTAGTTCATAATGCATGTGAAACAATAATCAGATAACTACATCCCACAATAATAATTGTCACTCAATAGTAGAGATCAAAACATCATAACAAAATGTATCCAGTATCAAAGTAACTGCAACCAAACATAACATAAAGTAAACCAAACAAGAAGCAAAATGGAGGGGTATTATAGTTTGCCTTGGTCAAACCCCTTTTAGGTAATTAAGCCAAATGAAGAAATAAGATGAAGCATGAACATGAAATTAAGGGATTAAAAAATTTACATGGTGATTGATCTTGAATTTTTGCAACAATGGATGAAGAATCTACCCTTTAATGCTTCTTGATGTTTTAGAATGCCAAAACCCTAGCTGGCTTGAGAAGAATGATGAATGAATCGAGAGAGAAAAGAAGAAGAAGAAGATAGAATCTCCCAAAATGAGTGGAAAACCTCATATTTATACTCAATTATTCCCTCATTCCGAAAAAATACATCACAAACCGACTTTAGGTCTTAGAAAATAAAAACCTAACAGGATTTTTAACTTCTTTTGATTTTTGAGCCAAATGGGACTAAGTTGCCCCAAGTGGTGACTTTGTCCCACTTAGGTATTTTAAGTGGGTGTTGGGGATTAAGATATATTAAATGATGTTTATCAGGTTTATTCTCAAAATACACTTAAATAAGGCCTGCAAGTGTAAAATGGGGCCAATTAAAGGCATAAGAAAGGTGTAATTATTGATGACAAGCCTAGAAAAGTGTAATATTTTGTTACAAATACTTACAACACTTTGAAATAAGGTTTAGTAAATGATAAAAAGAGGTTTTTTAAGTGAATTACAATAAAAGGGTCCTAGAGAAGTGTTAAAGTGGGTTACAACACTTCACAACACCAAGTTATAAGACATCGTAGAATTCTTATTATTTTACAAGGGTCGAAGACCTAAAGTGAATGTGTTGACCACATTACAACATTAAATATGGGAAAAAATAGTCTGAAATCTACAACAAAGACTCAAATGAGCGTAAAAATGTCCAAAGGTAGATTTTTTTGTCACACATTTAGCTCCCACTTTAGTGAGAGGATGAACTTTCTTCAAAATCACACTAAATTAGACATCTAAGAGGGGTTCAATTTTACCAATGCGGATGGTATAGGATGACAAAGATGAATAAGGCTAAATACATGATCATAAGCACAAAAGGAAACACACAAGTTGAATGATGTACAGTAAAACAAGATACATGATCATGAAGTGGCAAGAACTAGAAGGAAGATAAAAACAAAATTAAAAAAAGGTGGATCAAGCTTCGAACATTTGTCCAACGCATTATGGATCAGATCTAGGTCATTTGTCGAAAAATGCATAATGACTCTAAGGCAACATAACTCTTGGTTTTCCATTGGGTGAGAAGTCCAAAAAGGAATATACACTCATGGCCGGTATACACTCACACACATAGATGGCTATGGGGAAAGTAATGCCTCGAAATGGGCTTTCCGCTCAACCATACCAGAGTTATACCTCCTGATAACTTTAATAAGGCACCACGCAAAAATGAGACATTGTAATAGTGTAAGGTTTGTTCAAATATATTTTTCTTAGTTCGTGCAAGGTCTCACCTTAGAGAACATCATGCATAATGTCTCCAAGAGAGGATTATTGAAAAATGTCTCATCTTGTTTCCAAGAGAGGAAAAGTGAAAGGTCTCATCTTGAGCAACATTGTTACTAATGTTTCCAAGAGAGGAAAAGTGCAAGGTCTCATCCTAGGAAACATTGTACGTAATGTTTCTAAGAGATGGAATCACAAGGAAAATAAAATCACACAATGAAAGATGATTGTTGATGTATGCCCCCACTTTAAAGTGGTTGCTAACACCATTACTGTGAAAAATTGCTTTAAAGTAGAAGAAGACGAGAGCTTATTCGAAAAGCCTTATGCTAAGTGATATGTTTCCAAATGAAGACACACCATGGAAAAGATAGTATGTCACTTGCAAGTCAACTTAAGACATGTCATCCACATCTCAAGATTTATCTTATATTTTCATGAAAGGTTAACGACTAGCCAAAAGAGACAATGATGAGTGACATACAAGGACAAGGCTACCTAACCCCTTTCCCTCATTGGGTGTAGGGAAAAGGTGAGCCTAGAATGGATGATGATATGTTGCTCCTTGCAATAGTGAGTATGCTATGATCCTACAACTATTACATGGAAAGAAGCAACAACTAATGTTATTTATGTGGATAATGAATCAAAGTTTTTGCTTGATACATATTTAATGAGGTATCTATCAATTTAGGATGTACCAAGGTTAAATTTTTCTTGGAAGAATATTTTTTGACGATGTTGGCGTTGATTGAAGGTTTATGTAATGGTGGGTAAAGGATGATTTGAGGTTGAAAAATATTAACATCCCAAAGCGAGTGAGAGGCTAATGTTGTCTCTTCATCTTCTTCTAAGGATACAATATGATTATTGTCAATGTTAACTTTATTGTGTATCATTATATCCTCCCTAGGAGGAAGGGTTTTAGAAGAACTACAAACTAAATACTCTTGACAATCAATGGTTGGTTCTTCTAAAATGACTTCATCAAAAGTATGGGAATGATCAATGGTTGAATTTTCTTGTGTAGTAAGGGTTTCTCTAGGTAAAGGGGGACAAGTAAGATTCTCATGACCTTCATTGATTGTGTTTTCTAGTATCAAAGCATCTTGTTCAAAACTATGAGAGATACTAGGAGAAGAACAAATGTTATTGTAATGATTACTTATGGTTATGTTGTCTTGTTCATTAATGTCTTTTGCACTAAGAGATGTAAGAGGAGAGAAACTTTTAGGATTCTAAAAACTCTAATTGATTGGTTCTCCTACCAAAATATCTTCATCACCAATAGGAGAGATATTAGGAGAGGAACAAATATAATCATTAGGAATGGCCAAGGTTGTATTCTCTTTCACTACAACACTCTCATAGGGAGGGGATATGAAATTTTTCTTGGTATGTTTAGATATGTAAGACATTAACATTTTTTGAAAATAAAATAAAAGCACTTGTAACCATGTCATGCAATGTTTCAACAATACAAACAATGTATATCCAAAGATACAAAATATTTTTATCCAATATATGCAAAGCCTTAAGAATGTAAACAATGTATATGCAAGAATAAAAACCAATTTTATCAAACTTATGCAATTTTTTATGAATAGAAACATCGTGTATGCAAAAGTTAAAAGTATTTTTATCCATGTTATGCAAAATTTTAGAAATGTGAGAATTTTCAGATCTAATGGTGAAATGATTTCAAGAATGACTACCCTAAATTGATGTTTTTGAGCTAGATGCATAAAAAAATGTTCTCAAAACTTTCTAGACTTATAGTATATGATACTAGGAGGCTTAGGAAGCACATGAATGAGGTTTATGATGCTATAAAAAATAGTGAAAAATATGGACTGGGACTAAGTCACCCAGAATGGTGAATGAGTCCCAGTTAGGGTTTTATTAAAAGTTTCCTAAAATTTTCAATTGGTTTTGATGATTTTGATGTTGTATGACCAAAAGAGGAAAGGTAAATGCAGATTTTATATGATTTTTAATGATTTCAGATACAAAAATGTAAATGATACGCACTTTCATGAATGCAAAATTTTGAAACCCGAGAATGCAAATTAACTAATGCAAACTCCTAATACAAATTTAATGCAAGTTATATATAGGTTGAAGAAGGACTCCCAAATTGGAAAAGAAGGTATTCAAGAGTCGGGTTCACAAAAATGAATCACAAATTTTTGAACCCTCTTGCACTTGTAGGGTTTTGCACCTAAAGGGGGAAGGAAAAACATCTACAATTCATTCAAGAACAAATCCTTGAGATTTCAATGCAAGAAGAGATTGAAATATGTCAAAGGGAGAGTTATTGGGGATAAAAATAGATAGAAGGGGTTCACCACCAACTGTAAACTTGGAAAACATAGAATATTTGAAAACACAATGTAGTATGCAAACATATGCTAAATGACCTAGAAATGACTATGAAACATAACAAAAAACTATAGAACTGAAGATGTGCACCTAGAACTATGTTGGGAACTAGAATGAGGACTGGAAATGTTGTTGATTCTAGAATTTTGATGTATTGGGACACTTATGCCATTCTAAGAGACAGTCCCAGATCAAGAAAATTATTTAGAAACCCGTGTCAGCCAAATGGGTATCTGAATCTACAAAAATCTATGAAAAATATGTGCAGTGGGACTATTTCACCACTAATGGTGACTTAGTCCACTCTAGCTTTTTTGAAAATTTGAAAGTGGAAACAAAAGCTCTTGGGCTGCACTTTCTATTCATCTAGGTATTTTAATAAACACCTCTAAGAGTTTATCGAGCTTAGATTTTAAGTACTTCACTTACCTTAATCAATCCCTTTTGTAATAGTTGTTCACAATGATTAATGACAAGATACCTGGGTGTCAAATACAAGGCATATGATGTAGCGACATTCTTTATTTGAAGATTCTCTTGTAAGGCCCCACCTTCCTTGTGATTAGTAAGTCTATAACATGTTTTATGTTTTCCTAAATAGATGGTAAGATATATTGTGGATGAAAAATAATGTGGTTATTTGATAATACTCTTGCTTCTCATTCTGACATTTTATTTATGGTTTCGTGAATGAGTTAGGAATCATAAGTTATGTGAATACAAGTTGAAATTGTAAATGAAATGGTTGCAAAATTAAATCTTATTTTAGCTATAAAATCAATGTGATATACAACTGTTGCTTATGGTTTCATTGGTAATGTGCAGGAAAGGAAGAGTCAATACGATAAGAGAAGACCATTGAGTAGAACAAAAGACATCTTCTTGTGGTGATGAATTGGATCCTCTTTTGAGGCTTAGAAGGAAATAAAGTTGACAAGTTGATAGAGTAAGGTGGTAAGGGTTGATATAAAAGGGATGATTTATGTTGAGTTGAGGGGGTATTTATTTGTGTGCCAAGTGATTGTAAGTTGGGGGATAAGGTTTAGAAACATTATCCAAGTTGAAATTCGGATAGATCTTTAAATGGGTCTTTAAAGAGGGTTGTTGGTCAATTTCCTTGGTTGGGATGCAAAATTAAACCATCTAGGGTCTATGCCATAGTGGTAGGGGTCAAGTAGGCATACAATAGTGCCCTAGGACATGATTTGACCCCTGAAAATTCCTCATTATGAAGAGTGACGAGTTTTGAAGAGAGGATGGGATGGAAAGATGGAGGGGTTGTCCAAGTGCATGTTCCTTCTTCAATAAGGAAACGCCTCTCATTGATGGAGGTGGTTATAATCCACACCTCCCCATCCAAAGGTTACAAGTTGAAAACCCTATATATTTTGGAGATGAAGAATGGGTGGGGTGTTACCCACATCTCCTCTTGGATAACTTGAATGAAGATGGTAGAAAGAATGAGGAGAGGAGAGGAGTCCACCTCTTTGGGAAGATAGAGAGAAAGATGGCTTGGATGGAAGATGAAACATGGATAAAAGAGTTAAATTCCTCCTCCTAAAGACAAAAGAGAATTTTTCTTTCCTATTTTCATTTACCCTTGTTATTGATAGTACCAAGGTGACATATGGAGTGTATCCTAGTTTAAAATAGAAAGTAGAAAACTTGGATATATAAAAGTTGTGCTATGTTAAGCCTATCCCTTTTGTACAAATAAGAAAAGACCCCATTTATCATTGTGGAGCTAAAGAATTCCTTGCTCGGGGGTATGGCTAGAGCCCACAAGGCTCCATGATGACATTATGGTAGAGTGGAGAGCAATCCTTAAATAGTTGTATGTCTTCCATTGTATTCCTTTCATTTTTTTTGTAATTTATGGAAAGTTGTTGTTTTGATGTAATATGAAAAGAATGGAAAAAAAAAGCAAAGCTAAGTTCATTGGTATATAAATAAAATCACTTACCCTCAATATTTTTTTGTGACCATGCATGTTAAAAGATGAATATTGTATTTTATTTTAATGAAGATTTAAATCTTTATGCAAAAATTTAACAAAAGTAAAAATAAACCTGGGATATACCTCTTTGTTGGTTCTTACTTACTGTAACTCTTATTTTTTATTGAAATAATGTTGAATGTAAAGTGAGTTTTAGAATTTAGTTTTAATAAAATATCTATAAACAAAAAAAATTATTCTTAATAACATAATAATGATTTAAAGGGTGTGCAACCAGGTTGGTTTTCTTTAGACATAGGGCTCAAATTTGTTGAGAAAGTCCCTGGTTGTAGTGGGGTTATCCACTGGTGTCCCTATTCGTAGTCAACCTATTGCAACTGATGTGTTTAATAAAGCCATAGCTCCCATCATTCAAAAATGTCAGAATCTAGACACTCGTATAATCCTTCCTAGCTCGACGACATCAATGCCCAAATCCACAAAGCATTCATTCTTTGTTAATGCCCATTTTGTCTTAGCTAAGTTATTAAAAACAAAAGAGGTAAATCTGAAAAGATGTATGTAGTTCATTGTATAACATTTTCAATACCAAGTAAACTGTAAACTAATTATCGTGCATAAAATAATGAGCAAGTGTAACTAATATTCAACAAGAAAATATATGATCAAACATTCATTGGAGAATCCCTACAAACCAAATAACAACCCTTCACAATGTAGCGAATGAAAAAGACATTTTGGAGATTTGAACATGAGAATGAAAAAAAAGAGAGAGAGGGGAAATATCACATTGAAAAAATATATATAACACAGGATTATGTAAGCCTGAGGGGAGTATTGAATAATGCCTATGAGAGCATGAACCCTAGCAAGTGGAGACGTCTATCTATTTCACTATCACAAGGAATACTAGATTAAATTGCAGAAAACCATTGAATATTTGCAATCTATGGTTTCTAGTATTTCTTGAGGATAACTATTTAGGGTCCTGCAGCCACGCGCGACCCTAGACCACTTCAAAATCTTGCCTTGCTAGATAATAAGAAACATCGCTACTAGGTAGCTAGTGCAGAAGTAAATTATAGCTGACATTCTAAACTTCAAGGGTCAAAAACGTAAGGGGAGCCATAATAATCCATAGACCCTAATACAAGATCAGAATGAGCACCTCAGTTCTGCCTCTGATAAAATGTATGGTAGATAGATATTTACATAGATAATAGATTATGATTAAAATTAGTACCCGACATACTGAGCATAAATAAGAAAAAAATATGCAGCAAAATAAGAATAAAGGAAAGAAGAAGTAGAGGCGCTAACTTTTAGATTAGCTTTCAACTCAAGGGGCCAATCAATAAGGCACCACTACCATTGTAATCTATAAATTCTTCACTCTTGTCAACTTTGTCACACGAGGGCAGTTTTTGCTTACATTATAAAGTAATGCATATGATTTCATGTTGGTTGGTAAAACAATAGGAAGATAGGCCGAAACATCATTATTAATACAATAAATTGCTTGGTAGAAGACTAGAATTTCCTCTTCTCCTATCAAGTCAGCCTGTGAGCCATGTTGAGCAACTAGCTAAGTTGTAGTTGAATGTATAAGTTACATTAATAGTTCCCATCAAATTGTGTGCACTTTATGAAAATTTTCATTGCAACTAGTCAACGTAACCAAGTAGTGTTTCCATTAAGGTGGTTTCACTAATCAAAAACATTTAATACCAAATCGGCATATCATGCAATATCCTACTTGTCAGTGGAAATTAACCGGGAACTAAATTTTCATGCAAAGACCACCCATTAATATTAATAGTAAGGACGTTGTGGGCGACGAAGGAGTAGCTAGGCAAGCATGGAGGAACAGGCAATAAAATATCTTGTACCAAACTTCAACACACAAGAAATCTTTTAAATATTTAAGCTGGTGAAAGTAACATTCTATTTGGTGAGCACCTCTTTATTTTCTTGATGAATGAGGGGCCTGCAAAACAAATATTGAGCGAGGATTCGTTATATTAATAGTACTTGGGTTGTGTGTTTAGTAGCCTAATCAGAACCATAGTTATTACCCCTTGTAATATCAACAATTTAATAATTTGGTATGAAAGCTAGTGCTTTCGTGTGAAGTAGTTAACCAGAAGTCTATTGATAGCCACACTGTTACTTAGGGGTAACCTTATAGGACTCGACAATAGGATGATTATTTGACGTCATGGTTAAACCCATGATTTAACCATAAAATCGTTAGAGCGACGTTGATGTATCTTATACGGTGGACAATGCATGAATTCAACGATAAAATCGTATTCAACATACTTCTCCAAGTTGTGTTTTTATTTAAAGCATTATCACCTCTTTTTGGGATAATGCCGATGTTGAATACATGATTTTGTGTACATTCATAAAGAGTAGTTTAGAGTAGTTTTGTGTACATTCATAAAGAGTAGTTTAGAGTAGTTTAGAGTAGTTTAGAGTACATTCATAAAGATTAGTTTAGAGTAGTTTCGTGTACATTCATGATTTTTTAAAGCATTATCACCTCTTTTGGGGATATTTATCTCTATCCAGTAAAAAATAAGAGAAAATAGTGAAAGAAAAAATAAAGATAGACAACGAAAGAGATATAAGAGATATAGATGAATAAAAAAGATATAAATAGAAAGAGAGAAAAATAATAGATAAGCAAAGTATAAAAGTGAGACAAGAAAAAAAAAAGACAAAATTTATTGTTGTTTTGTATTATTCTTTGATTTCCTTAGTTCTAATTGAACTCTTAGTTTTGTTGTTATTTTCCTTAGGGACTGAGCGTTGAGTCACTTAATAGTTGGATTTCTTACACAATTGATGTCCACATGGTCATGGCCTATATAATGCACATAAAAGAATTTGTTTTCCTCAATCTCCAACCTTTCAATCAAATCCTTAACTAATATGGAAATGGTGATTTGGTTTAGCATTTCATGAACCAAGGCCACCTTTATGAGGGAATAAACAAATAAATGAAAAAAGAGAAAGATAAAAGATAAATGGAAAGAACAAAACAAATAGAGAGTGAGTGAGAATAAGAGAATAAGAGAAATAAACATAGAAAAACATAAAAAATGTGAAAATATAGAGATGGGCAAGGAAGATATAGATAAACGAAGAGAGATAATTGAGGATGAGAAAAATATATAACAAATAAATAATAGAAAGGCGTATGGGGAGAGAAAATAAAGAAATAATTTTGATTGGTGAAGCCACAGTTCCTATATTTCAATCTTATGACAAAAAAAATTGCGGTTTACCTATTTTGGTTCAATCTTTTCCATCCCTCATTAGTTCTAGGTTGATTCTATAATACACCTCTCTTCCCCTTTGTAATAGTGTTATATACAAATATCATGGAGGATAGAAATTCTTCTAAGGCACCTTTGATTGAAAGGGTAGAGGAGAAGGATGTTATGGTACTTAATACAAATGGATTGTTGGTGTATTAATTGAAAGGTACACTAAAACCACGTTATGATTTTTTTGTAAATTGGTCTCCAATTAATCAAAATATTTCAATTAAAACCCCTTTCAAAGATGATAAAAAGGTATGTAGTTATCTTTTTTATATATGTTGACTCAGAGGTATACCTGCGACCCAACCCAATGCCTAAACTGCCTTACCTTGGTCTTACATTATGCTAAGTTAGAGTCAGGAAGATGTGTCACACTGGGGCGAGACTAGTCCCCTAAAGATGTATATAACAATCTACAAAGGGATCTTACATTATGATGACAAAAAGGTATGGACTTCTCCTTTTTTTTGTTGACTCAAGGTATCCTCGTAACCTAGCCCAATTCCCAACCAACCTTACCTTGGTCTTACATTCTACCAAATTGAGGTCAGGAAAGGGTGTCATGCTAGGGCGAGACTAATCCCTTAAGGATGTATACAAGGGAATGTACACAACAAATCATAAAAGGGTCTTACATTTTGACGATAAAAAGGTATGGACTTCTTTTTTTTCTTATTTTTTTTATTGACTCAAAGATATTCCCGCAATCCAGTCCAATGCCCAACCCACCTTACCTTGGTCTTACATTTTTCCAAGTTGGGGTGAGGAATGGGTGTAACGTCGGGGCAAGAATAGTCCCCTAGGGATGTATATTGTAATGCCCCGCCAAGTAACCTTAAAGGAAGTTGCAATTAACATCATAAGCGAACCAATTTTTTTTTTATAAAGTGCATTTAACATACACATTCACTTACTAATTAACAACAACCTCTAAAGCTACAAGGTTAGGATTATTTTAACCCACACATACATATTACATATAACTATAGCACTATGAACTTTACGAAATAACCATCATACATCATAAGAATACCACATAACATAATAAGATAATCAACGAAGATACAATCTCATAAACATTATCTTAATCCAATAGTTACATCACTCATTCCCAGAATGAGGCAATAGTACATAAGATTACAATTAAAAAATTCCACCTCATAAGCATAAAAGGGATAAAATAACTTATACAAACTGAAATATTACAATGCAAGGAACTACAGCAAGAACCACAAGCTGTCCATCTAGATGTTTCGCCACTGAGTATTGAAGATAGATGGGGACCCAATGATTTTGGTGCATGTTCCACCCAACCAATGTGGTACCCGAAGGCCCACCCCCCATGCTAGGAGATAGTAACAAAGTAACATAGACAAAGATTCTACTACCTCTAACCAAAGGCAGACTCATACTGACATAATGAAATAAATGAATTAATAGGTACAACTCATTCACTATATAAGTACGAATCAAGTACAACTCAAGTACAACTCCAACATCACTAACATAGGTCACATTGCTTCCAAACATAAAGTAGACCAAGTATGTTCACAGAACCATACATATAAAACAATTAACAACAGTTGTCCTAGATAGAGTGTTATTGCAAGGTTTGTCATGAGATCTCCTTTGGGCATTCTTCATAGGCTCCGACACACGTAATCCTGGTGGCCTCAACTGAATCCCGACACTCATACTCACTCAAGCAGAATCAACTACCTCTCGTAAGAACAAGATAGTTGATCTTGGCATTCCAGGCCTTCTCACTCATCCCAAGTCTAAACAAGCCCTTGTGTCTATGAGTGAGGAATAAATTATCTTGATTAGTGTGAATTGCATCCTAATTATCTAAGTACATTAATTTAATTATCACTTGATTAACTCACTTCTGAAGGTTACTCGATTTACCACTTTGGGCTCCGGCCCCTATCAAAAGTCACTCTTCTAATGGACAACACACTCACAACCAATCACAAAGGGAACCACAAGTGCATACCAACTAGGCATCATAATCCACTCCAACACAAGGAGGATACAAATAATAGAAACTCACTCCAAACATCTTGGAGGAAACAATCACATAGTCCACTCCTTTCACAAGAGGTACAAAAGATCTCACTCCAAACATCTTGGAAGCAACAACACATAGTCCACTCCTTTTATAGGAGGAAACAAATAAAAGAACTCACTCCAAACATCTTGGAAGCAACAAACACATAGTCCACTCTTTTCACAAGAGGCAACAAGATGAAACCACATACCAAGGTCACTCCATACAAGGAGACACGGATCTCATATTCTACTCCTAAACCAAGGAGGTACAAACATCCCTGTTCATGAAAACCGAGTAAAACTGAAAAGACACCATGCACTACCCAAGAGAAAACAACTGGATAGCATAAAGATTCAACAACCCTTATCCTCTAAGTTCTTCTGGAAGACTTATAATTTAGGACTAGCACTAAATCCCAAAACCAACAATGCAACTTGACGACATAGCAACAAAAACATTCAAGTCATCAATCAAATCTAATATTTGGATTTCCTAAATCCATACTCATTCAATAGGTAGTGTTGACAAAGTCAAAGACACAATAACTAGATCATCTAAAATAATCATAACCCCTATTTCCCTTTTCATTACTGAAAATATAAAACAATTAAACTTACTTCCCTTTACTGGATATAGAGAATTAAATCCTTTAAGATAATTATGAGGAAGATACTACTTTTAGATATACTAAATCCATATCTCATTCATAATCCAATCACAATGATTCAATTAATCTAAATAGAAATTAATTAAATAACATAATTGATTGCCTCATCAATAAAACTTCTTAATTTACTTTTAAATCGACACAAATCCATACAAGTAAACTCTTTCCATTTCCTAACCAATTCTTACATCTCATTCAATTTCTATTTAAAACATTCAATCACTTTAATATAATAACATATTGTTTCTCTATCCATTTTCCATATACACTAATCAATCCATTTTTAAATCTCTATTCAATAATATATTGTATGCATCTCATTAAAATAAAATACGATAATGAATTTTACACTTAATATATATATATGTTCCATATTATATAGACACCAAATATATATATATATATATTAATAAATTTAATTACATATATTCTTTAATATTCCATTGACAATGACTAGGTTATTCTATGGAACTAAATAAAACATAATAACTATTTGCCTTTTTCAATATAGATAGTTCCTAAATTTACTTTTAATGCAACCTAACACTATTGCCAACAATCTTTTCAATTTTCTATCTGGAGTCTATGTCTCTTCAACTTAGCCATTTAAAAACATGCAATTTCATCAATGTATAAAAATATCTTTTGGCTTGTCTATTTGGCCACGCATTCATATCGTTTCTAATTAAATCTCATTAATTAAAACAAACATTTAAATATAAATATTTCTATAATTCTTCAATATATTTAAATATCTTTTCCCTTATCAATTTTGACCATACATTCAAAACTTATCATTTAAATTCTTCATGCAAAGCTAAATTACACGCACTTAAATAAAACAAGGTAAATACTGATTGAAAATACTCATGGATACATATATACATCTCAATATATTTTCTTCAATCATATTAACAAAATAAATATTTCCTTTTAAATCAAGTAATTACTTCTATAAAAAAATATCTTTTCTCTATACATTTTCTACATATACTAATCATTTCTTTTAGAACACTAATAATACCCAATTTGCAAACAACAAAATAAAATAATATAAAATATTATTTATTCTCTCAAATGGATATATACCTTCAATATATATATATTAAATAAAAATTAATATATTTAAATATTCTTAATCATTAATATATCTTCTATTCTTTAGAGAATATCAAATTGTTTAATTCAAAATAAAATATCCCTTATTATCAATTTTCCAAAATATATGTATATTTTTCCAATTAAATCAAATTAATAATTGGACCTTTTACACATGAATTTAAATTCCACATTTAAATTTTAAATTATGCATTCTTTAAATCAAATATTTAACTTCTTCAATTAAACTTTAACATGCTATTTTAAAATAAACAATAATTTTCCCATACGTTTATAATTTTAATTCCACTAATCTAATATACAAATTTTATTAAAATAATATAAATAAATATAATACTTTAATATTATATATTATAATATAAAATATTATTAAATAATATTTTAATATAATAACAACAATACATAAAATATTAATATTTATAAATATCAATTTACTATTATTTTATTTTCAAAGCAGCCATAGGAAAATAACTTAATAGCAGTCTAATGTTTCAAGCATAATTCAAAAACTACAATCTGGGTATCTACGATGTTTTGACAGGAATAAGAAAATTTCAAAATACAAAAACCCTTTATATTTCTTGACAACCCAGTTTGTGAAAGTGAAGTTATAGGCGACGCAACCAGACCATTTTACCATTAAAATATAACTATACTGTAGATTTTAAAATCCGTTTTTTAATAATAAACAGAAGGTTTCATTTTCTAAAAACATTCTAAATGCATTGTTCAATCTCTATGTTTGATTTCAATAACAACAAAACCGATTTCCCCAAATAATTTAAATTCAACTAAGGTTTTCACAATTTTCACTCAAGAATTTTCACAAGCAAAGGCTATAAATTTGTTTAATTATTTTCTTCTAATATCAAATTTATTTTCTAAAACATATTTAATAAACAAATCTTTAATCATTACTATTTTAAAAAAAACAATCAAGAACAATAAAACACAAAGAGGAAAACCTGGTACAAGAAGTTACAGGAAGAGATGAATTTCTGATGCAAGCCTCCTCCAAGGATTTCCTGAATTTTCTTCAATCCTCCAATGAATCCAATCCAAAATCCAACAAATGCAAACAATATTTCCTTCAATCAATTCTACAATCAAACTTTTTTCAAACTCTTGTGCAAATTTTCCAAAATTTCTTCTCTGTTGTAAAAATGTATTTTTTTCTAAATCTCTTTCTGCTGCCCTAAAATTAAAACATGTATTCTTTATAAATCACAATTACCTAATACAACCCTAATTCACATTACATGCAAATTAGATATTTCAATTTCAATTTTAATTTTTACAACCCTAATTCACATTACATGTAAATTAGATATTTCAATTTCAATTTCAATTTTAATTTCAATTTCAATTTTTACAACCCTAATTCACATTACATGTAAATTAGATATTTCAATTTCAATTTTCGAAAACCCACTTTCAATTTAAAATGCAATTTGAAATAATAAATTAATTTCCAAAGTTGCAACTAATTTCTTAAATAAACATTTAATTATAATTTCCAATTTAATTCCCACACGTCTAAATTAAATTCCAAAATTAATTTTAATTCTTTTATTTCCTTTCATTCTCTTGTATCACGTTTAGTTAATTAATTTAATTATTTAATAACTAAATTCAACCTCTTGGATCAAATTTAATTAATTAAATAAACTAAATGTAATTAATTAATTTAAATATAAAATTTTATCCACATTGCATTATTTAAACTAAATAATTATCAACATGATTTAAATGCAATTATTCTAAATATCTATTTCCAAATCAAGAATGCTTCAGAATTAAATAACATCAAAGCAAAACAGACAATGACTCGACACACACAATTAATGACACACTAAGGCTAGGGTGTAAACTTGACACATGTTACCTAGCTACTATCTCCCATTCAACTTAACCGTTGGATCAACATGCTCAAACCTATGAAACCAGGTGGAGTCGATGTCATGTACCTGCAATCCTGCAACTAAGTAAACAACATCATACAATATATCCAGCATATAATACACACCGTGAAGAAGGAATTACGGATTCATAGGGCTTTCACAAGCAAGTGATGCGAACTCGTCCTCTTCACCCATACACTCATCAAAACTGGCACTTCCATCATAATTCCAATAATCTCATAATAATATCTCATGTTAACTCTACAACATCATTAATCCATAATGCATGTGAAACAATAATCAGATAACTACATCCCACAATAATAGTTGTCGCTCAATAGTAGTGATCAAAACATCATAACAAAATGTATCCAATCTCAAAGTAACTGCAACCAACCATAGCATAAAGCAATTTGAACCAGAAGCAAAACGGAGGGGTATTACATATAACAACCTACAAGGGATCTTATATTATGACGATAGAAAGGTATGAACTTCTCTTTTTTTTGACTCAGGGGTATCCTCGCAACCTAACCCAAGGCCCAACTTACCTTATCTAAGTCTTACATTTTTCCAAGTTGGGGTTAGGAAGGGGTTCCATGCTGGGGTGAGACTAGTCCCTTGGGGATGTATACAACTCACAAGGGGTCTTACATTTTGGCCACGATAAAAAGGTATGGACTTCTCTTTCTTATTTTTTCTGTTGACTTAGGCGTATCCTCCCAACCTAACCCAGTGCCCAACCCACCTTACCTTGGTTTTAAATTCTACCAAGTTAGGGTCAAGAAAGGGGTTTCATGCTGGGGTGAGACTAGTCCCTTGGGGATGTATACAATTCACAAGAGGTCTTACATTTTGGTCACGATAAAAAGGTATGAACTTCTTTTTCTTACTTTTTTTGTTGACTCAAGGGTATCCTCCCAACCCAACCAAACGCCCAACCCACCTTACGTTGGTCTTACATTCTGCCAAGTTGGGATGAGAAAGAGGTGTCACGTTGGGGCATGACTAGTCCCCTGAGATGTAATTAACAATCTACAAGGAATCTTACATTATCATGATGAAAAGGTATGGACTTCTCATTTTTTATTCTTTTTGTTGACTTTAGGGGTATGCTCGCAACCTATCCCAACACCTAACCGACCTTACCTTGGTCTTACATTTTTCCAAGTTGGGGTGAGGAAGGGGTATTATGTTAGGGAAAGACTAGTCCCTTAGGGATATATATAACAAATCACAAGGGGTCATACATTCTGATGATAAAAAGGTATTGATTTCTCTTTCTTCTTATTTTTTTTGTTGACTCAAGGGTATCCCCACAACCCAACCCAATGCCCAACTTGCCTTACCTTTGTCTTACATTTTGCTAAGTTGGGGTCAGGAAGGCGTGTTACATTGGGGTGAGACTAGTCTCTTGGGATGTATACAATAGCCTACAAGGGATCTTACATTATGATAGAAAATTATAGATTTCTCTTTCTTTCTTTTTTTGTTGACTCGGGGGTATCCTTGCAACCTATCCTAACACCCAACCCACCTTATCTTGGTCTTACATTCTACCAAGTTGAGGTTAAGAAGGGGTGTCATGCTGGGGTGAGACAAGTCCTTTGGGGATGTGTAAAAAATATTGTAAGGGGTCTTACATTCTGACAATAAAAAGGTTAGAATTTCTTTCTTCTTCTTTTTTCTATCGACTCAGAGGTATCCTGCAACCCAACCCACCTTACCTTGGTCTTACATTCTATCATGTTGGGATCGAAAATGGGTGTCATGTTGGTTTTACCTTTGAAGAGATCTTGAAGAAGTGTCATGTTGGTTTTACCTTTGAAGAGATCATAAGGTCCATGGTCAAAGGCATAGGGCAAAGGTTTCTTGGTCTAAGGTGTGAGGTCCAATTATCTAAAATATAGATTCTAAGGGATCACAATATTCAATAATAGTTTCTTGATCTAAAGTGCATGGTTGATGAATCCAAGCTATAACATATAGTGTTCATGGGTCCAAAGTTACGGTTCTAGGTTTAAGATCTAACTTCAAAGGTAAAAGGCATCAAAATAATGTGTCTAGAAACAAGGTTTGGTTCAAAGATTCAATCTATAGGGTCCATGCAGTCATTTTATAGTCTAAATTCTAGGGCCTAAGATCAAGTATTCAATGTGTAATATTCAAGAAGTCTTGGATTCCAAGGTTAAAAATCAAGGGACACATTATAATGGCACATACTCTACGGTTTGAGGGTCAAGTTCTTATGACCTAGGTCCAAAGGGTATAGTGTCCACATCTGAGTGTCTAAAGTTAAGGCTCTAAGGATGGGGTCAAATGTCAATGGTCCAATGATTTATGGTATAGGGTATATCTTTTCTTGTTGAGGGCACATAATGCTAAGGTCTTAGTGATCCAAAATCTAAGTTGTAAGAGTTCACAATAAATGGTATAAGTTTCTTGGTTAAGGGTTCATGATCTATGATCTAGGGATAGGGACCAAGGTCTAGGCTCCGAGTTTTAAGGTAAACATCTAGCATACAATGTTTGATTTCTCAAATTTAAGGTAAGATTAATTTCTATAATCTAGCATTTAAATTCTAGGGTCCCTTGGGGATGTCTTACATTCTGCCAAGTTGGGGTTAGGAAGGGGTATCATGCTGGGGTGAGATTTGTCATTTGGGGATGTATACAATTCATAAGGGGTCTTACATTTTGGTCACAATAGAAAGGTATGGACTTCTCTTTCTTATTTTTTCTGTTGACTCAAGGGTATCCTCCCAACCCAACCCAATGCCCAACCCACCTTACCTTGGTCTTACATTCTACCAAGTTGGGGTCAGAAAGAAGTTTTATGCTAGGGTGAGCCTAGTCCTTTGGAGATGTATACAATTCACAAGGGGTCTTACATTTTGGTCATGATAAAAAGGTATGGACTTCTCTTTCTTATTTTTTTTGTTGAGTCAGGGGTATCCTCCCAACCTAACCAAACACCCAACCCACCCTACCTTGGTCTTACATTATGCCAAGTTGGGGTCAGGAAGAGGTGTCACATTGGGGCGAGACTAGTCTCTTGAGGTCCCCTGAAGTCCTCTAAGATGTAATTAACAACCTACAAGGAATCTTACATTATGATGATGAAAAGTTATGGACTTCTATTTTTTCTTCTTTTTGTTGACTTAGGGGTATCCTCGCAACCTATCCCAACACCCAACTGACCTTACCTTGGTCTTACATTTTGCTAAGTTGGGGTGAGGAAGGGGTGTCATGCTAGGGCGAGACTAGTCCCTTGGGGATATATATATAACAACTCGCAAGGGGTCATACATTCTGATGATAAAAAGGTATTGACTTCTCTTCTTATTTTTTTTGTTGACTCAAGGGTATCCCCACAACCAACCCAATGCCCAACTTTCCTTAACTTGGTCTTACATTTTGCCAAGTTGGGGTTAGCAAAGGGTGTTACATTGGGCTGAGACTAGTCTTTTGGAATGTATACAATATCCTACAAAGGATCTTACATTATGATGATAAAAAATTATGGATTTCTCTTTTTTTTTTTTTTTGTTGACTCAAGGATATCTTTGCAACCTAGCCTAACACCTAACCTGCCTTACCTTGGTATTACATTTTTCCAAGCTCGGGTCGAGAAGGGGTGCCATGTTGGGGCGAGACAAGTCCCTTGGGGATGTGTACAACAACTTGTAAGGGGTCTTACATTCTGACAATAAAAAGGTATGGAATTTTCTTTCTTCTTATTTTTTCTATTGACTCAGACATATCCCACAACCCAACCCACCTTACCTTTGTCTTACATTTTATCATGTTGGGATCAAGAATTGGTCTCATGTTTCTTTTACTTTTGAAGAGATCGTGAAGAGTTGTCATGTTGGTTTTACCTTTGAAGAGATCATAGAGTCCATGGTCAAAGGTTTCTTGGTCTAAGATGTCAAGTTCAATTATCTAAAATCTAGAGTCTAAGGGATCACAATATTCAGTAATATTTTTTTGATCTTAAGTGCATGGTTGGTGAATCCAAGCTATAACATATAGTGTTCATGGGTCCAAAGTTAAGGTGCTAGGTTTAGGATTTATCTTCAAAGGTAAAAGGTTTCAGGATAATGTGTCTAGAAACAAGTTTTGGTTCAAAGATTCAATCTATAGGGTCCATGTTTTCATTCTATATTCCAAATTCTAGGGCCCAAGATCAAGTAGTCAATGTGTAATATTGAAGTAGTTTTGGATTCCAAGGTTAAGAATCAAGGGACACAATATAAGGGCACATACTCTATAGTTTGAGGGTGATGTTCTTATGACCTAGGTCCAAAGGGTATAGTGTCCACATCCTAGTGTCTAAAGTTAAGGCTCTAAGGATGGGGTCAAATGTCAATTGTCCAATGATTTATGGTATAGGGTATATGTTTCTTGTTGAGGGAACATAATGCTAAGGTCTTAGTGATCCAAAATCTAAGTTGTAAGAGTTCACAATAAATGGTATAGGTTTCTTGGTTAAGGGTTCATGATCTATAATCTAGGGATAGGGACCAAGGTCTAGGCTCCAAGTTTTAAGGTAAACATCTAGCATACAATGTTTGATTTCTCAAATTTAAGGTAAGATTAATTTCTATAATCTAGCATTTAAATTCTAGGGTCCTTTGGGGATGTCTTACATTCTGCCAAGTTGGGGTTAGGAAGGGGTTTCATGCTAGGGTGAGACTTGTCCATTGGGGATGCATACAAATCACAAGGGGTCTTGCATTTTGGTCATGATAAAAAGGTTTGGAATTCTCTTTCTTATTTTTATGTTGACTCAGGGGTATCCTCCCAACCCAACCCAACACTCAACCCATCTTACCTTGGTCTTACATTCTGCCAAGTTGAGATCAGGAAGGGGTTTCATGTTGGGGTGAGACTAGTCTCCTAAGAATGTATACAATTCACAAGGGGTCTTACATTTTTGTCACGATAAAAAGGTATGGACTTCTCTTTCTTATTTTTTTTGTTGACTCAGGGGTATCCTCCCAACCCAACCAAACGCCCAAACCACCTTACCTTGGCTTACATTCTGCCAAGTTGGGGTTAGGAAGAGGTGTCACATTGGGGCGAGACTAGAACTCTAAGGTCCTCTAAAATGTAATTAACAACCTATAAGGAATTTTACATTATTATGATGAAAAGGTATGGTCTTCTCATTTTTATTTTTTTTGTTGACTTAGGGGTATCCTCGCAACCTATCCCAACACCCAACCAACCTTACCTTGGTCTTACATTTTTCCAAGTTGGGGTGAGGAAGGGGTGTCATGCTAGGGCAAGACTAGTCCCTTGGGGATATCTATAATAACTCGCAAGGGGTCATACATTCCGATGATAAAAAAGTATTGATTTCTCTTTCTTCTAATTTTTTTTGTTGACTCAAGGGTATCCCCACAACCCAACCCAATGCCCAATTTTCCTTACCTTTGTCTTACATTCTGCCAAGTTGGGGCCAGGAAGGAGTGTTACATTGGGGTGAGACTAGTCTTTTGGGATGTATACAATAGTCTACATGGGATCTTACATTATGATGATAAAAAATTATGGATTTTTTTTTTCTTTTTTTTTGTTGACTCAGGGGTATCCTTGCAACTTGGCCTAACACCCAACCCACCTTACCTTGGTCTTACACTCTGCCAAGTTGGGGTTGGGAAGGGGTGTCATGCTAGAGCGAGACAAGTCCCTTGAGGATGTGTACAACAACTTGTAAGGGGTCTTACGTTTTGACAATAAAAAGGTATGGACTTTTCTTTCTTTTTATTTTTTCTATTAACTCAGAGGTATCCCGCAACCCAACCCACCTTACCTTGGTTTTACATTCTAGCATGTGGGGATCAGGAAGAGTTGTCATGTTGGTTTTACCTTTGAAGAGATCATGAAGAGGTGTCATGTTAGTTTTACCTTTGAAGAGATCATAGAGTCCATGGTCAAAGACATAGGGCAAAGGTTTCTTGGTGTAAGGTGTGAGGTTCAATTATCTAAAATCTAGAGTCTAAGGGATCACAATATTCAATAATAGTTTTTTTTATCTAAAGTCCATGCTCGATGAATCCAAGCTATAACATATAGTGTTCATGGATCTAAAGTTAAGGTTCTAGGTTTAGGATCTAACTTCAAAGGTAAAAGTCTTTAGGATAATGTGTCTAGAAATGAGTTTTGGTTCAAAGATTCAATCTATAGGGTCCATGCTTTCATTCTATAGTCCAAATTATAGGGCTCAAGATCAAGTAATCAATGTGTAATGTTCAAAAATTCTTGGATTCCAAGGTTAAGAATCAAGGGACACAATATAATGGCACATAGTCTACAGTTTGAGGGTCATGTTCTTATGACCTTAGTCCAAAGGGTATAGTATCCACATCTGAGTGTCTAAAGTTAAGGCTCTAAGGATGGGGTCAAATGTCAATGGTCCAATGATTTATGGTATAGGTATATGTTTCTTGTTGAGGGCACATAATGCTAAGGTCCTAGTGATCCAAAATCTAAACTCTAAAAGTTCACAATAAATAGTATAGGTTTCTTGGTTAAGGGTTCATGATCTATAATCTAGGGATAGGGACCAAGGTCTAGGCTCCAAGTTTTAAGGTAAACATCTAGGATACAATGTTTGATTTCTCAAATTTAAGGTAAGATTAATTTGTATGATCTAGCATTTAAATTCTAGGTCCATAGTCTAGTATACGTGGTCTTGGATCCAATCTTTAATCATCTAATAATCCAAGGTTCAATATTGAAGTTTGAAGCTCTAAGGTCTAAGGTTTAAGGCCTAGGTTCTTGGGATCTAATGCCCATGTTCTATTGTCTGAGGTCAAATATCTAGTAGCATAGTGTAAGCACTAGGGTTCATCCACAAGTTTAGGTAAAGGGTAAATAGTAATATTTCTTGGTCTAGAGTCCACAAGTACAAGACATAGCCTCTAAGGTTTAGGTTTCAAAACTTAAGAGTCTAGGATATAAGTGTTTAGGTTATTGGACAAATGTTTGTCAATCTAGGGCCCACAACCATGGGGCTAGGGTGTAGATCAAGGTCTATAGGTCAAAAAATTAAATTCTAGGGTCCAAGGTCTAACCCATATAGAAAGAGAAAAATAGATGGAAATAAGAAACAAAGAAATAGAAATAGTAATGTAGAGAAACATTAAAAAGAAATAAAGATATTTAGATAATGATAGATAACAAGAATTAAATAAAATTAAAAGGAAAAAAGATATGCCAAAAGAGAAAGAGAGGTATAAAGACAGATGCGAGTGAGAAATACACTATGAGAGAAAAAAGAGAAAAAATATAAGAAAAATCCATATAAACATAAAATAAAATAAAATAAATTTTGATAAATCTGAAAAATAGGGAAAAATAATTATGAAATTAAGAAGAGGGAAAGTAAAAACAAAAGGAAAGAACAAAAATCATCAAAAGAACAAAAGTATATATATATATATATATATAGATAGAGAGAAAGAAAAATAGAAAACACTAAGGGAAGGAAAGAGCCAGATAAACTGATACAAAGAAAGAAAGGTAAGAGGGGAAGAGGGAGAGCATATTTTAATTGTGTAATTTTTCAATTGACGTTTTAAATTACATTCAATGATGGACAATAAAAGAGAAAATATGATTGAAAAAATATACAATATAATTAAAATTAAAAACTCTTATACATCTAGCTTAATATCACTATATTTTGTAAATCTTTTGTGTATTGCATAAAAACATCGAACAAACAAATGCAAATTGAAACTTTCTTATATTGAAGTTGTAATTTACTTCAAAAGACAAAATTTTGATATTTACATAAAATTTCATTGCCTCTTTCTACATTCACTATAATTTAGATTTATAGGCAAAGTAGGCATCCTATTGTTTAATTTTGTCATATGTTTCATTTAGAGAAAATGTGTATATTGGGAAAGAGAAAAACCTGGGATGGTGAGTGTTCTAAACAATATTTTGGCTGTATTTTCTCCATTTATATCCATCATCCAACACATCAACCTCGCTCATGGTTTGGAAAAGAACCTCCGTTCTCTTAGCTTTCTCCTTATTTTCACCTTTTTCATTTTCATACAATTGACCGAAGCTCCTCCCCACCTACAATCAAAACCAAAAAGTATATTAAACTATAACAGAAGCTCCTCCCCAACTAAAACGAAAAGTATATTAAAAAACATGTAATCAAATGACAAACGCATTATAGTGATCATGGCCTCGTTAGGTTTCATTCCTACAAACTATAAAAAAGAAAACAATTATTTTTTGTCATATCAAATAGGTTTTAAATCCAAGCATCCTAAAATTATCTTTACTGCTTAGAATGTTCATTTCTAGTGCTAGGGGCAAATTCACAGAACATTTATAAACAAGGGCACAACTACAATTACGTAGAATATTGTGAATGATGGATACTAAATTTCAATCACATATCCTATGTAGATATAAGACAAAATAAGACTGAATTCTTTTAAAAATAAATAAATAATAGAAACATATTTGCACAGAAGATATTGTAAGCGAAGGATAATCTACCTATATATATACATATAAATTACTGTAGAAGCATATATACAATAAAATATATAAAAATAAATCCAACTTTAATTTCAATGCAAAATGTGCAGCAGTCTGCCACATCTAATGCCTACACAAAATTAAGGGTATACACTTCCATTACATCTATATGACATCAATATATTGATATAAACATGATTAATATGCTTGCAACTTTACTATATGAATATAAACATGATTATTAGTAATCAGAATAAATAAATTCTTGAATTAATTTATAATTCTGAATCACAATCACAATAGAAAATAATCAAAATAAATAAAACCCATATCAATTTAAGAATTATATTTTCAGAATCACAATAGAATATGCTTTGAGTTTGTAGATATTATTTTTATGCATTTAAACAGATAAAAAAAAATCCAAACAGATGAGAAAAAGATAATCCCTATTTCATGTAATAAAACATTGTATCAATCCCGATTGTAGTAATTAGGGCAATGGTTACAAAATTAGCATAAAATGTTAAATTTTCACAAAGTTTGCTATATATACTGAATAGAGCAGCCCTTTGCACTAGAAAAATCAATGTGCATTAAAGAATTGGAATTTCAAGAACATATTATTGCTGACTTCATATTTTTAGCAAATTGAATGATCCTTTCAGATTCACATAGAGAATACCCTAGTGTAATGGTAATGGGGATGCTAATAAGAGCATGACCGAAGTAATGCCCTCACCGCAATTAGGAAACCCAAAAGCCTTATAAGACGATGACAGAAGCAATACCCTCACTATAAAATCTCAAAATGTGATGTTGGTTTACTTTGCAACTTAAGAAAGGTTGGGAAAATCCTTAAGAAATATGAGTGTAACTAAAACAAAGATGGTAAAACTAACCAGCATGTGATAAGAGTCAAGACAATGGAGATTTTGAGCTCTTCCATGGGTAAATTCTCCTGCAGGAATATACACTGGTTCAAGAGGTGTACTACCCAAAACGCATGCCCAAAGTATTTTGTTTGTTGTGTGACAGTAACAATTATTTGGCGTTTACAATGTCAGATCCTCATATTTACAATGTCAGATCCTCATATTTACATGTCTCAGATCCTCCCTTCACACAAAGCAAACTTGCATAACAATTATTTGGTGTTTTCTATAATGACTCATATTTACATGTCCGAGCACTCCAGCAACCATGCTCTAGACTGAACCTTATATGGTCGATGCATACCCCAGAAAGCATTTAGATGACCCATGACCTCACCCAAAATTTATTAAGAAAAATAGAAAAACAATGTTCGAGTAAACATTTAAGCAGGGATACATTACCCAAATTCTGTCCATCCCCTGAAACACCGATATCATTATGAGCTTGACTGGATGATTAACACCGATATCCAACACACTCAACCTAGGGGCTTGAAAGCTATTTTCTCCTAAATTACTAATAATAAGATAGCTTCTTATACACATCATCCAATAACAAACCAATCTACTGCGCACCAGTGATGAAGGCAACTACTGCAAATTAAACCACAAGACCGAAGATCTGTTCACCAACTTTCTACAGACAAATAAACTTACCATCAATAAAAGCAATTTAGTTTTCTTTCTTCAACTTTTAAATATCTGAATATCACATCCTGAAATTCATTACCGAATCTATGAATGGTGGGAAGAAATCAACTCTATTCAGGTATGTGAGATGTACACGTTTGTGTACAAACTCAAACTCTTAAATTAGAAGAATTAAGTAGAGTACTAACTTAAACTCAATTTCAAACTCTAACCAATTATTCTAGATGATTTGCTCAGGGCAGTGGGAGAGTCTAGGAAAATAAAAAAGTTGACAAGGTTTTCAATACCCCTAATTTGGTTCCAAGTCCCAGGCAGGTGGGTACTAACTCGTTCAAAGCTTTCCAACTCATTTCTCTATGTAAGACAATATTCAAAATTATTTTATGATGCAGGAGCATCAGGACAACTTATGGTTCCATAAAGCAAATCTTGAAGGTTGATTTAATCATGTTGATTTTTCAATGTTCCAAGGTCATTCAGACCATTTATCACATGTAGGAGTTATTTGATGTGTATTTTGCAAAAATGTAAAAGGTTGTCAACAAACATTAGTAAAATTGCAAAAAAATGTAAAAGTTGCACAAAGCAACATTAGGAAGTTGAAAGGTCATTAGGTTCTGAACGTTGGTAGGAAGTTAGAAATCAGTTAGAAGTTGTAAATTCATGCCTGAATTCCTTTAAAAAGGCTTTGTAGACACTTTTGTACATGTGGGTGAATGAATTCATGTTTTAGATCAATGAGAAACTCTGATTTTGTGCATTTTCTTGACAATTTCAGTGGTTTCAGGCCTATGTTCGGAATTGTACGGGCATAAATGGATGCTTAATTGGTTGTATGTGGTAATGGTCTCAATCACCTTCCCTACATATTTTGTCTCATGCAAATTTAAGCAGTTTTGAAAGAGATATCGAGTTTCTCCTATAAACAGATAAAACCCTGTTCTAGGGTAAACAAAGTTATTAAAAATTTTGTTTCTCCCATTTTATTCATTGAAATTGGCTAATATTTGGTGGAGGAAATCTTGGTAACATCTTCTTTAATATTATTGAATTTTTAGACCGTTTGGATAAGATCGTTGTGTGGAAAGTTGAGGTGTAAGTCTTCAAATCTGTGCTACAGTCTGAGAACAGAGCAATCAAGGTAGTTATCACTTAGGGTTTGTAGAAATATCTTGGTAAATGAACTTTTGAAGGTGAAATAAGCTTGTACAGGTCTAATAATGAATTTTTGAAGAATTGGTCGTGAGATATTGACTTTGGAACTAGAAGAATCAATAAGCCCTATCCTGACTTTGGCCTAATGAGCCTAATTTGCACGTTACCAGTCCAGTTTTGAGCACTTTTCATTAAAGCAACAAATATTTAATTTTGTATATGTTTTTAAAACATTGAAATGGGTACTCAAAATTATGATTACAGTCAGGTTTAAGGGTTTGCATAAAAAGATATGTCTGACAGTCCGTAATGGTATGGTTACTAGGAAATGAATGAGTCAATGAAGTAAAGGGGAAAAGGATGTGAGGGCAGACCTTGAGGAGTGTTTAGTTGTGTTGAGTTAGGGCTCTTAAAGGATGAGGAGGTCTTGAAAATTCAGGTTTGGGCCTGAGAAGCTAAAATCCAAAAAAATTGTGCCATTGTCAAGGTCAATGTCTTGATTTATGATGAAAAGGGGGAAACTTGAAAGGGCAGTTTATGTAAAGGTTTGTGTAGCTTAAGTTTAAGATTTCTAAGAAGATTGAGGGTCTTGGGAAACCTTGCTTGGGTCAGGAAAGTAAAAACTCAGTTTGTGCCTTTGTAGAGGTTATGCTTCATTAAACTGAGTTTGAATTGAGTTGATCCTCTGTGCTTGCATTATTTTCAAATCATTTTGGAATTTTCCAACTCTTACTGCATGAGATAATATCACAGTCTCAGTTAGAGTATAAGCAGCTTTGGGACAAAATTTCTGCTCAAGAGATTAAATGCTAATTAACAACCTAGAAGATAGAAGGTTTGCATTTTAAACTAGATATGTCCGAAGCCTCTAGTCAGGCTAATTAGCAATTGATCATACAAAAATTCTGTCTTAAGCAATGTTAATTAGCCAGTAGCAATTGGTCGCACTTCATATAATGGATACAGAGCTGCATAACTCTCCTATCACTACCCCTTACCTGTTCATCTTCCTTGCAGAAGATTGAAATCACCTGCCATCAAAAGTCAACAAAGCAAATGAAATTCACAAATCATTGGCCATCCTTCAATAAGATAGATACTCACACCTTCAATTTGTGGATGACATAATCTTATTCTCCACAATAATCCAATGTTTTCCGATTCATCACAATAATCCAATGTTAAGCGTGACAATAGAAATCGTTCCTCACCATCTTTTGATAGGCTTTGGGACAACAAATTATCGAAGAAAAGCTCTTAACTTCTTCAACTCTTCTCTCAAGGAAGAGAGCAATAATGTGGATTCTGGAATTTAAAGAAGCGTAAATGGCTGCCAAATACTTAGGCTTCTCATTGAGGAAGACACAGTGGAGCAGAATGGTTTGCCTTGACAACTTGAATTAAGTTCCAAAGCAGCTAAGTGGTTGACATTAGTAGGTAAAAACAGAACTATTGAAAGAGAAACTACAGGCAAACCTAGAATTAGACATTAACCAATATCAAAAGGAAGTTTATGTGTAGAGTGCTATCCATGAAATTTAAATATCCACAAAAATGATGTGACAAAATAACCAACAGGAAGTCTCAATGTTAAGGATCCAAACATGTTTAATTAGACACTGGCAATGAAACTGGCTTGGAGGCTTCAAGAGCAAGGCTAGAAAATTGGAAAAAAGTAATCTACCTGAGGTGCATAACTCATAAATGGAACTTCTCTACAGAAATATGGGAAATCCTCCATATGGCAAAATGTCAAAACAGGGCTACATCTCCTAAAATAACAAATCTTTTGCTATAAGACTAGCAGCAGGTTAGTTAATTGTGCGTTTATTTATAATATTTATTGTGTTTTTTAATTTATTCTTATCTTTTATTTTTATTTTTATTATGACTGTTGCTAAAATAGAAAATCTTTTGCTATAAGACTAGCAGCAGATTAGTTAATTGTGTGTTTATTTATAATATTTTTTGTATTTTTTAATTTATTTTTATTTTTATTATGACTGTTGTACAGGGCTAGTATTTTTTTAAATTAGTTTTTATTATGACAGCTGGATACCCAAGATAATATAAGAACAAGAGGTACCTGGACCTGGACCAGTGCCGGTACCAGAACTGTATGATACGGGTACAGGGACCTTCAGGGAAGAACCTTGTAATTTAGTTGACAACATTGAGCAGACTCTTCCCTCCTGTTGTCAATAAAGGCTAAATTTTTAGGAGGCATGTTTATTTCTGGTTGAAAATTGTTTTGAGAATAAATGGGGCCTCACACCAGATATCCACCTAACAGAATAACTCAAATTCACATTTATGGCATATGTTAATCAATTTATGATTAAAAAAAACATAAATCAAATTCCCATTTATGGCATATGTTAATCAATTTATGATTAAAAAAAACATAATTCAAATTCACATTTATGGCATTAGAAATCTTGGAGGCTTAAAAAGGGAAATTTTCCATGTCTCCACCATTTTGACTGTCAACTTAACAATGTTGATGTTTGTGAAAGGCTTGGGCACAAGCAGTCTTCTCAATGTAGTGAAGGTCTGAAGACCGAATGACATAAAGACAGGGAATATCTGTAATCATGAGATTGCAACATTCAGAAGAGCTCATTCAAGGAGCAAGGAGATTCACCATGTGTAAGAAAAATGGAAATATGAATAAGGCACTATTAATGGCTTTATAATTGCAGGGGATAGAAAATATTCCATTTGTAGTACCTTTTTATTCAAAATACAAAATAGGGTGTGTTGATACTTCTTTCGTGGTGGATCAAACTCTTTTTAGAGACGGGGAATAAATTGAGGATGGCAGATTCAAAATGTAAGAAATTAAAATAACATACAATGTGTAATTGGTATTAATTTTCCACAGTCCATCAATAAGAACAATGTAGCAGAAGCAGTGGCAGTAGTGGTGCTTTTTCCTTTCGTCAGTGACTCAGGAAATACACATCAGTGTTTCACTAATTATGATTATATTTATAACCAATCTTCTAATATAAACTTTAACAACTTAGAAGAATAAAACCACAAAACATAAACATCTCTGCTGCTAATTTTGCTACAAAAATTCATAATATTAATAGGATCAAACCTATACTGATGTGGTTCTAATGATGTACAATTACACAATTCCCTGACAATATGAGAAAAGAAAGCTCACCTCAAGTTTTGTCACCTTGTTGAAACTAAATGTTGCTTGATAGTATGATACCAAACAGGGGTTATGCATTTCTCTATAAATTACCATAGCTTTTTGTTTCCCTTGTTGTAGCATGGATCATCCTTTTTATGATCAAGGTCCTGATGGCAAGCTCACATCCCGAATACATATCAAGTGCAAACTCCAAGATGAATGATATTGCAAATAAAGTCTCTGAACTGTCTACAATCCTTATGAGTATTGAGCTACAATTTGAACTCAACTATTACAAGGCCTCTACTAATGAATGCTTAACTCTAATTCTGATCACCTTCAATGATAGACAATTCCAGCATTACATGATGTTTTTCCAATGCGTATTTCATCCAATTCAATCTTGTGTCTATGATGGCGTGATTTTCTAGCAGTAGCCAAGGCGTCACTGATATGAGTAGTAATCTGAAGCGTACACAACAAAGCTTCAATCTGCTCAATAATCAGAACCCATTTCTGTGTGGCAAAAAACAATTACTATGAACAAATTTTGAAATGGTAACCAAATAGTGGAGTAGTATATTCTTTAAATGCTATTTCCAGATTTGAGCAGTCCAAAATTGGCCTAAGAATCACTAGCACATAGGAAGTCTTACCGTCTGGGATACAATCCCTGGCAAGCATACGATATATGATCTTGAAACCAGCATTGAGGTTGCCATCCTTGCAGAGGAAAAATATGATACTATAAGTATAATCATCAGGTATGTACCCTTGCTAGTGCTTCTCCTCTTCCCTCCGAGTGCATTGCACAGAGCACAATATTATATGTAAATATATCTGGAGCACAGCCTTTCACAGCCATTTTATCCAGAAGCTTTCTTGTCTCTTGGGACCTCCCCATAATGCACAGAACTAAAATTATAGTATTATATGTAACAACACCAGGCTTAATGCTCTCTGCTACCATCTTTTCAAGCCCACTGATTAGTGCATTGAAAATCAGAGTACCTCGATAAAGCCCATTTCACCGCATCTCCTCTAAAAGTTTAAAAGCCTCCTTCATTTTTCCCTACTTGCAGAACCCATCAATCTGAATATAGAGACTAAATTTGAATTTTCTATCCAATTAGCTTTTTATTCTCCACAGAAATTTGAATTGTCTTTTTTACTGTCAACGGCTATCTTGATTATATTCATGTGCATCGACATAAAAAAAACTAAAATTTCAATATATTCTTTTAACAGTAAGCGATTAGGACTAGAGGTTTGCCCACATTCTTATTTCCTATTTTTTTGGTTTTAAAATAGCATTAAAAGAATATTCAAAGCTTTAAATATTTATTAACATATTTTTTGAAAATTGGTTTCAATACATTACGTTTTTATTACAATATCATTCTTTAGCTTTTTTTATTTTTGTTTGTTGTTACTCATTTCTATTTTTCTATGTTTTTGTTTGTTTTTACTTTTTTCTATGTTGTTATTAACATAGTAATTGTTTTATTGATATGAAATGAATTTGTATAATTGACATACAAATAAAAAATTATGATCTTGATATAATAAAATTTATCATGGTATATTAAAAAAATTTCTCAACATGTACTACTTTAGATTCTAAAAGTGGTCTATATAAAAATTTAATATTTTTTCATTTTTTTAAATAACTATAGATAAAAAGAAATTTCTTCTACAACTATAAACCACATCCACTCATTCTATTTGTTCTTTATTAATCCTTCTAAAAACCATTAGTCGTTACCTTTAAAATATTTCAACATGGAGCACATTGTTGTATTTTGTGTTTGTCCTTCATAATGTTGACAATCTTACAATTTTTAACATAGGATTACAAATAAAAAGGAAGTTGTCACTATGTAACTTTTATATATTTTCATTTGTATAGTGTATGAATTACATTAAATCTATATAACATGAAAAATTACACATATCAATGTGTGGAAAGTGTAGCAAAATTTAATTGTATATGTTTTCTTAGCTATATGTAAATGAGATTAGAGAAAAATTTAAAATAGGAATTAATATTAAAAAATCAAAAGTATCGTCATATTGTACTTGCACTCCTATTCATTCAATAAATAAAATTGTCAAATACTCATATGTCAATTAACAAAAAAAAATGTGAACACTTACTTATGTTATTAAAAAATAAAAATAAATTAAGTTTAAATTAACATTTATATCAAATTATAACAAACCTCTCAAACACAACACTATTCTCCTATAGATTAAGTACTTAGTGGCATAATAGAACCCCTGGTTGAAACTTATAAAAATATACATTTTGTCCAAATCTTTTGTCACATCCATGTCAATCAAGGCTATGAAAAGAATAAATAAATAAAAAAAGGTAATTTATAAATTCCTTTCAAGGTAAGAAAAAGGATTGGGAGAAGACATCAAAGAAGCATTTATGGAGGTGATTTCCTCCATTCGACGACAAGAGACAAGTTGAAATAAATGGGCATGGACTTGACTATGGCCAACAAATTGTAAGGCATGGTGCCCCATTGCCTGAGTCATCCAAATGGCAGGATGTGAGAAAAAAAAGGCATTTGGGAAAATCTTTAAACCCCCACGACCCCCTATCAACTCATTCAACCTCTAATTTTGAAGGAAAATGGGAGTGAAAAGGGTAGAAGGAAAAGGAGGCACATAGAATATGCAGATGGAGAAAGAGGGGACTTTAGATGAAGGAGAAATGGAGGAATGGCAAGAGGGAGTCACTTTGGATAAGGAGGGAGAAACCGCACGGGGGAAGGCAAAGAAACACACTGGAATGAAGTTAACCAGAGTTTAGGGAGGATTGCAAAGCAATGAAGTGTTGGAAATGACATATTGATGACATTTTTACAGGTATAACATCTCACTGTCAAGTTAGGTGTTGCTCATTGGGTTTTTTTCTTAGCAATTGTAATGCCCTACCACACAACCCTAGAGGAAGTTGCAATTAACTACTTAAACAGACTATTTTTTTTTTTTGTTTAAGCACAATTAACAAGCAAGTTCACTTCCCATTGCAAACATCCCCTAAGGTTATGAGGCTGAGAATACTTAAACCCACAACAACATAAATGAATCCATAGCATTTTATTACTTAACAAACTAAGAATGCATACATTCCATACAAGATAAATTACATCCGCCATAATAGTTACAATACAATCATAAATAACAATAATTTAATAAAGAGATTACACCACTCATTTCCCGAATGAGGTGAGTCCAATAAATAAGGTTACAATTTACATCTTTCCACCTCGATAACAAATGAGGGGTAATAAATTACAAGATTCAACTGAAATGAAGAAAAGCATGAACTGACATTGAATCCCACGAGCTCTCTAACTAGAAGTCTCGTCCACATGAACATGAAGAAATCCCAACAGATTTAGGTGCATGCCACCCAACCAAGTGGAACCCAAAGGCCCACCCCCTGTGCTAGGAGATAGTAACAAGGAATTCTAGCCAAGACCCTCTACCTCTAGACATGGGCTAACACAAAACTGAACCAAACTGAAACAACCAATCACATGTGCCACACAAGTACAACACAAGTACATAATGAGTACACTCAAGTACAACTCTAACACCACATAAGTACAACTCTAAGATGGTCACATTGCTTCCAGATATAAAGCAAGTCAAGTATGTTAAGAGAACCATACACATAATAATCAAATACCAACTATGGTCACATCAGGTATGTTAAGGAAACCATACCCATAAAAATCGAATACCAACTGTTGTCCTAGACAGAGTGTCATCAAACAGTTCGTCATGAGTTACCCACTACAGATCATCAAGATGGTGGCCTCAAACCTATCCCCGGCCCTCATACTTACTAATGCGGGATCAAATACCTTATGTATAGACATGATAGATGACCTTTGCATTCCACACCTTCCCACTCATCCCAAGTCTAAACGAGCCCTTGTTTCTATGAGTGAGACAATTATCTTGATTAGTGAGAAGTACCACCTAATCATCTAAGTACATTGATTTAATTATCACTTGATTAAACTACTTCCGAAGGTTACCAAATCTTACCTCTTCCGGGCTCTGGCCCCAAACGGAAGCCACTCTTCTACTTGACAACACACACACCATCCAATCACCAAGGGTAACAAAGTGCAACAAACAAGATAACACGACCACTCCTTTCTCAGGAGGTGACATAAGATAAAACCATCTCCAAACATTAGAGGTAACAACATTAACAAAACCACTCCTTGCAAGGAGGCACAAATCACATAACCCACTCCTTCCACAGGAGGTACAAAACATCCCCGTTTGTGGAAACCGGGTAATAACAATGACATAACTTCATGTACTACCGAAGGAAATAACAAATGGTCATCATTACAAAATGACAACCCCAAACCTCTAGGGTCTTCTGGAAGACTTACAGATTAAAGACATTGTTAACCACTTCCCCAAACAAGAACATGAAGGAAATGTTCATTGAAGGCAATTGCGAGGAAGTAAACTAATTTGGATATATTAAATCCATTTTCCTTAATAGAATTCAATAATTCGTTACACTAATAAAACCAATCTAATAACGTCTCTTCTAGACAAAAGATAAAATTTAAACAAATATCTAATCCCTCATTGCATGAAAATAATAATAAGGTAAAACAAATACTTCATTAATTCATAATAAATCGTTTAAAATAATTATTTCTTTTTGCAAAACTATATCATCTTAATAATTTGTTAATTTCGCAATAAAGACACAAAACCCTTCTTCTCATAAAATTTGTTCTTTCCAAATAAAATTCTTTCCAAAATAAATTAATTAATTTTAACTACTGCACTTGATCTAAAATTTCATCATTATATTTAAAATATGAAATTATTTTGCTCAACCACTTTAAATCTATATATATTTAAATATATACCTATTTATCAAATTTATCTTCCCAACTATACAATTGTGCAACTCAAAATATTATAAATTAAATTAATATTATAATATTACATACCTATAATATAAAACATTAAGTATATTTATACATATTAAATATATATATATATTTAATATTATTATAATATTATAAATACATAAAATATAATATTAAAATAAATTTATTATCTATCCTTTTTTTCTTGTTTGAAAAGAAGCCACTCATGTGCCTCGGGCCATGTGCCAACCCTAAGGGTTGGGCGGTTGTCTCGGGCCACATGCAATGCAAGGGGCGAAGGGGTTTGGGCATTGGCCATGGTTTGCAGGCGGCGGCGGTGCTAGGTCGGGCGTTGACTATAATAGCCGACGCTTATGGCAGCTGGTAGCACAACTGACCACCTCTGTGGTGGCGGCGATGCCAAGCCACCGTAGGCGCGATGGCGGGAGCGGTTGGCGCGGCTCCCCACAACGCTTCCCATGGGGGCGCCTGTGGGTTGAGCCCCAGCCCCCAACAATAAATTTAATTTTTATTTAAACAAACAAAATTTTGAAATAAAAGTTTTTCTTGGCAATTTTTTATTTTTATTTTTAAAGAAATTTTCCTACGGATTTCGAAATCTGTGCCCTCATTTGGGGGGTTTTTTTTTTGAAAATTTTGACAACACAATCCTTTGAGATGACATTTTAAATGAAAAGAATAGGTTTAAATAGATAAATATATATATATAACAAAATATATATTTATATATGAATATACATGGATTCAACATCCTTTTAAAGAATTGAAAAAATAAATTGAGCAAATAAGATTGAAATTACAGCCAAGATCATTTTCTTTTGTTTGAGAAATATAACTTTCAATTCAAAGTTTCAAGTTTTGAAAACAAGATTCAAGATGGGTTTTCTTTGCAACTAATCAGAGGATTTAAATGTCTTTAAACAACAAATTTTGCAACCAACAATTCCAAGAAAAAACATGAACCTTTTCAAATTCAATAAACAATTTAAATAACATGAACTTGGTAAGCAAGAGTTTGAGAAGATCCAGATGGTGGACAGATCCTTGCATGGATTCCCTCTTCAAATCAGCAATTTCCTCAAATTCAAACCCAAAACCCACCAACCCAACAATTCCTCCTCTTTCTAATTTAATCTTTTTCCAAAATTCCATGAACCCCAAAATTGTGAAGCAAAATTCAAACATAAGGGAAAAACCCTAAAAATCCTACAACCACCCTCATCAATTCTTCAAAACAGAAATGCAAATATCTTCCTCTTTCAATTTTCAATTCAATTTTCCTAAATTGACTTTTTAAAACATTTTCTTTTATTTTCAATTTTCAAACCAAGTATCCACCAATTTCGAAAATGAATAATCTAATTCATTTCGACACAAATAATTTAATTTAACACAATCTAATTTAATTAATTAATACAATAAATCTTCATCCAAGATTAAATCATTTTATTAATCAAATTAAATTAACTAATAAATTAAACAACATCTCCAACATTATAACTCAATTAATTTAATCCATAACTTTAAATACATAAAGCAATTAATTACCATTTTCTAACTTGGAATTAAATTAAAACAAGACAAATTGAACAATGTAAAACAAATGGACCACACCAGGACTGATGACACACTAGGACTAGGGTGACGATTTTGCACGGAAAATCTAGCTACTATCTCCCAATCGAATACCGTTGGGCATGGACATGATCAAACCTATGAAACCAGGTGGAGTCAATGTCATGTACCTGTCAAATTGTGAAGAAAGAGTGTATCCACATGCATACATATGTCATAAATAAGGCACACCGTGAAGAGGAATTTACGGAATCGCAAGGCGCTCGCAAGCGAGTGATGCGATCCGTCCCCTTCACCAATACAATATTACTAACTGAAAAATCCAACATAGCAACATGATCAAAAGCATGGAACATCATAAATTTAAATATCCACTTATGCTAATTTAGAACATGCCATAATAATGACATCAAAATATAGTATCATCACATCGAGATACATCACGGTAAAATAGTGATCAATTGTAACCAAGTACATAGTCAAGGTACTAACATACAATAAGACCTAACCAAACAGAAAACTATTCGATCAAAAGAGGAAAATGGAGGGTTCTTACAACAATAGCTATTTAAAATTGCAAATATATTAATTAGCTGCAATTTCCCTACCTTCAATGCCTAAGGATTTTATTTTCTTCTAATTATATTATGAAAAGTAGTTGTAAAGAATTTTAGAATTGTATGTAGGTCTAAGAACATCTTACAATTTGTTTGATTTTATCCAATAAGCCTTGAAACCAAAACCAATTGAAACCCACAAAGGCTTTTTCTTAAAAATATCATCATAACATGAATTTTTGTTTTAACGTTACACTCATTCATAATTGCATGGAGAGTAGATTTTATAACTAATTTTACTATTTTTGTTTTAATGTTACACTCATTCATAATCCAATAACCAAGAAATGTTACTACTAATTTTACCATCATGAAATGAGATTTTATAACCCCAATAAATATATGAAGTCTACCACTGATAGAAGGAAAGGAGCAGATTGCTTCATTAGTAAAGGTATTAATTAATAAAAGGAACTATGAAAGGTAATTATGACATTAGCACTCAGTTGAAAAGAAAAAGTTTTAGCCCTTAAATTAACCAAACAAGTTGCCCTTCACTTGCACTCATAGTTTTCAAACCAATCCCTTAATAGTATGGTAAAAACCTTACAAACAAGAGGTTAGACCAAGTTATGAAGAATATGTTTTGGTTTTAAATTGTTAATCTAAGTCTACTCGTTAGGCCATCTACAAGGATAATATTATTGCAATGAGGCTATTTGTCAAAATTATTAGTGATATAACATGTTTCAAACGTTGGTTCACTGTTGGTTATCTTTAACTGCAAAGTTAAATGCTATGCAGATAATAAACAATCACTATTGTATACTTACTAGTTCCTTATGAATATACTCTCTAATGCTGGGATAGATTATCGGTGAGCTTGAATTTATAACATTTTCAACAAGAGAGGTATTACCCCTTCAAGGAAAGAGTAGCCAAATTGAAGGTGCTCAAATAAATTTTTTATAGACCACAACTATGCTTAAAAAGGTCTTGAATTACAAGATTCATTAACATCACAATAAATAAATATTGATTTAAATATTTATCTAGCACACTATGGTTTAGTTCAAGGTTATCACTCATGCTTACATTTTCACTATGACATAGCATCTTGGTTTAGTGATAAGTATGATTTATGCAAATAAACATAATTTCATGTTAACTAATCATCCTAACCTTTGTATCATGGAAATGAGCTTATAGGGTGCTTTGGAATATTTATTAACTAAGAACTCAATATAATCAAGGGTTAAGTATTTAGATACTTTATGCTTGAACTTTAAAACAAATAAGATGACAAGGAGACCTAGATCAAATATTTAGCAGCAAGATAACCTTACAATATGAACCAAGAATCATATATAATAAATATGACCCTTGACACTTGATTGCATAATAATTGCAAGCGTGACTTCATTTAGTAGCACTGAGACCATGATACATTATTAAAAATATTTTTAATGTTGAATCTTGGTATTTTTGATAATCCATTGATGTCATGGTAAATATTTTATATGATTGTATGATGTCTATAAATATTTTAGATATGAGAAATTTGATAATGAATTTATTATTATAGCTATAATGAACCTCACTTTAATTTGATACCAGATGAAAGATGATTATTGTTAATTTGACAATGTGGTTGAGATCAGGTTATGAGAGAAATCCTTGTAGCAACTCTTGATACCTTACTAATGATCATCAATGCCAGCATTAGACTAAATGATGAGCATGATTAAACTATCTAGTATATTAAATGGATTATCATGAGAATGTGGGGTGACACCATAACATAAAATAACTTAGAAGATCAAGAGTATTATTAAAGCAATATTATTAATGGGACTATATTTTCATATATTGGTCTAATTGATATAGGGTTTGCAACTTCCTTAAGTAGGATTCAAAAAATGATTATAACATAAAACCAACTCATAAGTACATTTGTATTTCTTGTAAAGGAATATATTTATCCCTTGAGTATATAAGAACCTCAATAGTGATCCTTATGTTGTAACTAGCACATATTTTCCTCTTGAATCTCCCACTCCATTTTTGGTGTAACTCATATTATATGGGCATTGGTACTCCTTAGAGCATTGTATTATGGTGGATAATGTTTTTGACCCCTTTGACATTGTTGTTTTGGCATTGATGTGAAGATAGGTTGTCACCCTGACACACTTGTGAAAAGCATGAGACATCATTGGTTTGATGTTTTGGGTGACTATGAATTAACATTGATAAACTATTAATGCAAAATTAGTTCATATATGGACATAGACCTTGATTTAACACTTGGTGCACTTGATGTTTTAGCTGGCATAAAGTATTGGTTATTTGGATTTGACATCATGATGTTTATTAAATGCATGAAAATAAAGGTTATGATATTAAAGACTAACACAATGATATGTGTCTTGTTTTGCAAAGTGAAAAGGTATGATGAAAATTTTGACACATTGTTTTGTTATCATTTGACCTAAATGATTATCATCTTGCAAATACAAGATATTGTTAGAAGGCTAAGTTAGGGCTAGATGAAGCTTTGAGAGATAGGTGGAATGACAGTTGCAAGACATGGTTTTACTTTGGTCATTGTTTGCACAAGTATATTTGAAGATTTTAGTTGTTTATACATTAATATTATTCCAAGGTGATTTGATGTTAACATGATTATTAAGGGGTTTGATGTGACTATGCTCGAGTTACTGTGGTTTAGTTGAGTCTTTGCTTCAACCTAGTAGTGGTTGAATTAGGTTATGTAATAGTTTATTTTTGTGATGATAGAGTGGTTACAAAATGTGGTCTTCAACATTCGACTTCACCGGGTGATATCTATCCTTTGCAAAGTTTAAATCAGGCTCTTTTAGATTAAAACCCCAGTTTATGATTTAAGTGTAATGCAAGGTCTTGGTTGAGTTTTTCTCATTTTGCATATGGGTTTCTAAAGACATTGCGTAGACAAGGTTTTACATTGTTGATAAGGTTACAATGAAAACATTTAGGTTGGTTGACAATTATGAAACCATATTGTTGTATGGTTTTTTTTCATTCATGAGGATAGGTTATCATGATGTATATAAGGAGTTGACATAGTCACTATGTTGCTTTGATGCATATGTGAATTACTTAGTAATATCATTAGTGTTTCAATATTATGCTTTAATGAAAAACCTATTTTGAAATGAGAAGCACTTTAAAAGTGCAGATTGTATTTGAAAACATTGAATTATGAATTCTTGAGTCTCAAATGAAAGTGAGACAATCAAGGAATGCTTTGTAATGAACTAGAGATTATACTTTGTCTTTTTATTTTCAAAATCATTTTGATGTGAAAATATTTTTCCAATGAGGCAGTTGTATTTTCCAGTGAGGCATTTGTTAACTTAAAAAGCTAGTGAGGTTGTAACAACATTGAAAATACATTGAGGTAATTTTGTAACTAGTGAGGTTTTGCCAACGAGGCATAAAAAGTAGCCAATGAGTCTTTGTAATCAGTGGGAATTCATTAAGCTAGAGAGGAATTTTCTCAAGTGGTTTTTTATCCCTATGAGGGTTTTCCACTCTTAAAAATAATGTTATGTTTGTTTTGTGTTATTCCTTTTTGAGGTCTTCACGTGGTTTAAAGATCTAATATTGGCTATCACATTTGAGTAAACTCTTGAAACTAAAATTTTCATGATTAGTTATGTGTTTTGAAAAATAATTGAATTTGAATTTGGTTAAATTGAAACACTAATTCACCCCCCTCCCCCTCTCAGTGTTTCCCATAGGGTGATCCCAGAAAGTTGGTTTACAATTTCTGGGAGATTCTGATTTTTGCTGAAATCATATATTCTTAGAAAATATAATGATTTAAGCCTTAAAATACTCCATTTTAAGGATTTCAATTGAATAGGGTTTGATCAAACCACCTTAGATTAAACTCCTTTGGATAGAACCCCACTAGTTTTAAACCATATTGACAAAAGAGTCTCTTTTACACCTATCAAAATGCTAATAAAAAGTCACTTTTGATTTAGCTTTTGGGGGATGAAATGAATTCATTTAAAATTTATTTAAAATGATCATGGTAGTCTTCAGAATGAGCTATCCAACAAATATAATTTTAATATGTTTTGGTTTTATTATATATGTTTTTTTTAGTTTTATTAAACATAGGTTTTTCACTGAAAAATAAATCTCTTTGTTCTACACATGTGGAAAAATAGCATATTATCAAGATAATTTTTTTAAAAATATGTTCAAGTTGGGTATTGGTGTCCTTGATCCAGTAAAAAATAAATTGAATTTTGATACATACAAAAAAATTTATGTTGTATACAGTCCGCCTATGTTTCAATTGTAATTGGTTTGACTTCAAAAGTTGATTAAGGAAAAAATATTTAATAAAACACTATGAAACCAAATGAAAGTGCTAGAAAAAGATCAAGTCCAAGATTTTATAAAAAAATCTAGCCAAAAAATAGAAACAGATAAAAAATAGTACACCAACCACGGACAAACAAAAGAAACACAAAAACATAGACCTAACATTAGCTAACTGGCATTATCCCAATTTTTAGACAAGAGGTCCACGACATCGTCCTCGAACCACTCTTGGTTATCCTCAACATTCTTACCCTCTAGCTCATATTTAATCACCGTGGATAGAGTGTTGGTGATGAAATGGACCAACTTCATAGTGAAGCAAGTTAGGCCTCTGAATCTCTTAGCCAACTTATACATTGTTTATTTTAGCACACATAGCTCCTCTCCCTCATCAGTGACCTTCAGGTCCTCAACATGCTCAACATCCAGTGGGTGCGCATACTAAGAGGTCGAGTTCTCTTTCAGCTCATTTTTGTTGTCAGGGATGGTCTGGGGACCTTTCACATTTTTCTCTTCTTCCTCCTCAGACATCTCCTCCTCCTCATACTCTTTACTATTTGTCTGATCCTCCTCCAAGTCCACAATAACCTATCTTTTTTTGTTATTTTTTGCCAATCTCCCGGACCTCCGAATAGTGGTCTCTCCACTAGTCATAATTATTGCCTCCATGACTATGTCACCTTTGGAATCCCTCCCCACCATATTTTTTCCTTTTCCCTCTTTCGCCATAGGCTCCATTAAGCCTTTCTTGTCATCTTTTCCCTTTTTATTTGGAGTGGCTTTGTACGCAGTTTTGGTCGAAGTGGCCTTGAGCTCACATAGACCGGTCATGGCGCTTGTCTGTGTCTTTCCCATGCTACGTTTGAGCCTTTTTGCAACATGTTTGGGTTTGGGATTATCAGTAGTACCCAAATGGGGTTTTCGAGTGGGGCTTTTAGATTCAGTAGGGGAGATCTTAGCAACAACGAGGGGTTCAAATTCCTCCACACAGACAACATAAATAAGCTTAGGTGGACATAAAGAAAGGTGGAAATGATAAAGCATCATAGTAAGCCCTTAGTGGAGAGGTAGAGGAATGATGCCATTCGGGTTAAGGCTAGCAGTTTCCTTACATTTTTCCATCGAATTTTCCAAATCCATAAGCAGAAAAATGGAAAACTTAACACAAATTTTTGCCTAAGATGATTCAATAGAGGGAAGTGGTAGAAAAAGTAGGTTTTAAATCTAATTTTGAGCATCACATATTTCATGAGGGCCAAACAGACTTCACCCTAGGGCTGCGAAAGGGCCTCCCATTCAAAGCCCGGCTGGTTGCGGAACGAATCCTCACTCCCCACAAAGAATGCATTCATGTTGTCATTATCCTGAGTCCAAGTGTGTTTCAGATACTTTTTCCCCATGCACTTCATCCCAGTAGCCTACGCAATCACCTCTTTGGTAGCTTCAAAATATATGCCACCCAACATCACTCTCCATCCTACCAAGAATTGAAAAATTGACCGGAAAAGTTAGGGTCATGACGCACAAGATTCTCTATTAGAGGAGCTAAGCCACCCTCGACATAGATGTGCCAAACCAACAGATTTTTGTGGAATTCACTACAGTTATTAGACTCAGTCCGTAGATGATGGCCACCCATGATATTAACCTACAAAAGAAAAAACCAAAGAACTTTTAAAAGAGAAATTTTAGAGATACCAACTAAGCAATAGGATTTCTTCACATAATGGATATTTGGAGGAATAAAGCTTTGTTGGTTAATCAAGGCAGTGTGTAGATCACATGCGTGAAAAGGAAAATCGCCTATCATAAGTTTAGCAATATCATAAATGTGGATCTTAAATCGATTGTGGCTAGGTAAGCAAGATATGATGGAAGAGAAAGGTTCATTGGCCACATTGTATTTGCACAAAAAACTAGGTAGAATGGTCACGAGGCCAAATTTAGCAATACCAAGGAAAGCGGGTTTAGGACGTAGACTTAAATTAGCGGAAGCAGAAGAGCCAAAACAATTAGAATTTTATCGAAGTTACATTTTTAAATTAGATATCATAGTTAAAGTGCTAAATATCATAGTTACAAATCTAAATTCAAAAAAAAAGGAATTTTATCCTTCATACAAAAAAACTATGTTGTATATGGTAACTGTCACTCCTTAAAAATGTTATTTTTAAAAAAATATAGTTTTCAAAGGAGATGGAAAAAGAAGTGTAATCTGATTCTAAAATTTTAGAAAAAAATAAATTTAGAATCTATAGACAAAACATCACAAATCACTAGTTTGCATCATCTTCAAATTCCTCACGGTTTAGCTGCTATAGGAGCCTGAAAGTGAAGATTTAGTTAAAAAAATCGGTTCAGAGTCGAGTTTCCCAAAAAATTGTAAACTAGTATTGTGGGATCACCCCATACTCCAACAAGTGGTATCAGAGCCATACCCTTGCACAAATTCTAACCAACTTAGGGGTTCTTGGTAGTGCAGTACTTGTTATGGAAAAAAGTAAAAGAAAAAAAAGAAAAAAAAGATAACGAGTAGAATGTTGAACAACACACTATTTTAAACTAGTACAAAAGATTATCTTGTAGTGAAGAGTGTAGAAAAAGAAGGAGATCACTTAGTGAGTGATTTTGAACAAGAGTATTTTGAAGATGATTGTGAAATTGATTTTAAAGGTGAACTTATTTATTCTCTTAATGAGATTGAGAAACTTAGAAAGGAGAATCGGGATCTAAAGTTGCAACTAGTAGAGTATAGAAAAGATGAAGAAGTAACTTGCATGAAGCTGCAAACCAAAGTAGAATATTGTCAAAACATAAAGGTTTAAGTGTTGTCTCTAAGAACACAACTAGAGGAAAATTCTCTGTTAAAGGAACACATTGTAAAATATGAGTTGATTTTCAATCTAAAATTAGGGACTAAAGAAAACAAGAGGATAGCAGATATGACAAGGTCTGATCTGGAAGTAAAAATAGTTGAATGTCAAAAGCTTCAAAGAGAAATAGTCTCTTTAAGGAAAGATTTCGAGAATTTTAGAAAATAGTTAGAAAAGAATCATAAATTTGTTGAGAGAACCAACAAGTTGAATGAGATGTTAAGTAAGAAGAAACATCAAAAGGACGTTATTGTTTTGGACTTTCTAGAAGGACAAAGTTCTGAAGCTATAAAAACACCAAGAACGAAGATAGATTTAAATTATCATTTTGTTGGCCCTAAGAATACTGATGGTAGACAGTTCAAGGACATCAACAAAGGAAGAAGAAGTAGAGCCAACCGGTTCACAAGATCTCCACCTACTTAGCAAGATCAATCAGTGAGGTATAATTATTCATTTCTTGGTTATTGTTATTTATGTAATGGTTATGAGCATAAAAAAATGGGTATGTGCAGGATCATGATGGGATAAAATGTGACGATATGATGGGTATGTGTAGGGTATGTGGCCGATGATTGTTTTTACCCAAAATTGATCAAACAAAAAGGGTTTTTTAAGGATATTCTCATCTTTCCACCAATATAAATTATGCTTTACTTTGAATTTAATAAACAATTATTATTCATTTTCTATTTTATTTATGACTAAAGTCTTGATTGATAGGTTGATTGAAAAACGTTTATAACTTTCAAACAGTATCACATTTTTTGAATCCAAAACATGCATCACATTCTATGCTTCGTATAATATAGGATTTAAAAAAAAAAGAATTTCATGAAGTTTTGACCAAGTTAAGGTGGTCAGACATATAAGTTTTTATATTTTACAAAAATTGTAATAAAAAAATCATAATTAATTATTTACTTGGAAACAAAATTGCAAAAAAGATGCATCACATCAGGACATGAGTCCTCTACTTATATATAAAATCTTATAAAAAAATATTATCATTTTATTGTGGTTAGGGTGGTCAGACAGACGCCTACTTCTTATTTTTTCCTGAAATTTAAGTGCTACTACATTGAAATTTCAAATTTTCACTAAATAGATTTTAAAAAAACAAAAAAAAACTAGTAGTTTAGAAATTACATTCAATTTTATATAGATTCCATTGTTACATATTTATGAAATAATATAGATAACTTATTCAAATTTTTAGGTCAAGTTTCCTAAATCTGATTTTTTTGAATTTTTTGCCACTTAAGGCCTTGTTTTTTCCATGATAACCCTGCACATACCCAAAGCTATCATAGAAGAAAGTCTAAAGGAGTCAATATGAATTCTTTGGGAACATGAATGTAACATGTTATAAATTTCATAACCACGGTCATGTTGCAAAGCACTGTAGAACTAGGTTTGAGAAACGAGAGAAGAAATTTTGGAGAAGGAAACATCCCAAGAAGATGATCATTCAGAAGGTTTGTAGAAGAAAGTAAAACTAGGAGAAGGATGAGTCTAAGCTTGTGCATGCTAATAGGAGCTTGAGTTGAGGGGGAGATTCTTTTAGAGGTATTATTCAACCCCCTTAGATAACAATAAAGAGGTTGTGTCTCTAGAGTAAATTGGTGGTTTTTGGTTTAGAAGTTGGTGATAGTCCTTGTTTGATATTTGAAGTCAATATAAAGCTCATACTTCTTCATGACAGCGTTAGTGGTTGTGGAAAGGTACCTATTTCTTGGATACAAGGTGATTGTGTTTATTATAGGGGCAGTAGTGGTATGTGTTTACACCATATCAGATGCATAATGATATTCTTGTTTGGTTCAAGTTATTTCATGTGTGAAACAAGGTATTGGTACAATGGAAAATACTAGTTTTGGGACTTTATGATTATCTTCATTCCTCTTTTGATGGTGCTTGATGTCAATTCAATTTCTTGTGAATGTTATTTGTTTGTTATTGGCTTGAAGATAGGGACAATGCTACTCAATCTCTTATGTATATGTGATGGTTATGATAATTTTACAATTTTTGAGAGTAGTATTTGAGTGGTGATGTGGTCAAGTGGACAGCAGTCATCATTACCTGGCAGTAATCATCTTTTTAATAATGTAATATGGCGTGGTAGTTTGCTTCACTGACAGTGACAAAATTAATTCCCATGATAGTATCATATGAGATAAGGGCTTCAAAGGAGAGGATAATCATTAATAGTGATCTTACATCATTCATCAACTAAAAGAATATTATCTCTGTTAGTGTCATGCCTGTAGTATAAATTATATTTCCTTGAGTGAATCTTGTTATTGTGTAATGTCAATCATGATCATATTGACAGTGATATGTATTTTAGTTGCTTTGTGAGACTCTTGTTTCGGGTATCTACCAACAATGCTATGATTGTTTCTTAGTGCTACTATAGTGATCTTGATATGAAATGGTTTGATGGTTTAGTTGCATTACTCTCTTGATTTGGTAGCATACTTTATATGCAACAGTTTTTGTTAGGCAGACAACACTCATCTTTTTGATACTTTATAATTTGTGTTAGAATAATATTTCTTGATGGTGTGATAGTGATATTATTCATGAGAAAGAGAAAGGCCTTTTCTTGAGTTGATTCTTAATGCTCATAAGTTCCTTTGGGATGACCTTTGTGACAATGCAATACTAGTTTCATGACTGAATTGACAACATTGGTAATACCATGCTTTCAATTGTAGAGAAGTTAGTGATTGTCTATGTTCGGTCTTTGCAATAAGAGTCTTTAAATTGATATGATTCTCACTTGTAAAGATGGAAGTTTGAAATTATTTCTTTTCAATGAACTTAGTCACTTTTGGGATGTTTATTCATGTCACAGTAGTATTGTTATGCATTCACATTTGTGTTTTGCATGGTGATAGTTTGGCTTCTTATGCAAGGTCATTAGATTGGAATTCAAGTAATGTTTGGAATCTCATGACATAAACATGTCTTCCTATGTCAAATTCAAAGAGTTACTTCTCTTTAATGACAACTTCTTGAAAATGGTTTGCATTTGGTATGTAGTGGCAATGTTTACAAATTCAAATACAAGTTTCAATATTGTAGAGTTTGGTTGGTTCATGCTTGGTACTTAGTGTGGATGGCGAGTTCCTTGAATACCTTGGACAATGATAATGTGACTATTTAGACTAGAACATTTTGTTTCAAGCCTATATAGTAACATACCGACACATAGTGTAGGGATAAAGATAATGAACAATGATAAATGAGAACTTAATAATCCTTTCAAGTTCAGACAATGTTGTATGGTTGGCTCACTTATTTATGCACTTAGGAATTTATGATTTTGACATTCTTTTATTCACTCGCATTGGTGTTTAGCATGATGATCACTTGATTTCTTATGCAAGTGTTGTGATCAAGTACAATGATAATGCTGCATTATAGTCTATCAAGTCATCCTTGCTTCTATAGTGATAGTGAGGTTTCATTTAGATTGTGCACAGTGTTTTTGAGTTTGGATAGTTTTTTTTTATTTTGGGAATAGTGGACTATGATCTTTCAACATTTGAACTTGCAACTTGGTATTTTAATTTTCTTCCTCTACTATACAATACAATGTTGTAAATGCCTTAACTGGATTTAAGATAGTGTTGTGAATACATTTTTTTTACAAGTAATAATTATTGTCAAGTAGACTCTCAAGGTGGTTTCTTTTAGTCCTTTAACAAGTGTTCTTAGAATATTTTGAATACAATATGAATGTGAAATGATTGTGTACATGTGCTTCTCCTTGGATCATGATTTCATAGCAGTATTGATTATAATGAGAATGAATTCTTTGTTTAGTCAGTGTGAAGGACTGGTTTGTTTGCAAGTTTGGATAGTGACTTAGAATTTAGTTGTTTGGTACTCATACTATTCTTGAGAGTGATTTTATATACTATATGTTATTGATTTCTTATATGGGAAGTAATGGTGGAATTGGTACCTTGATAGCAGTAATATGTGAAGTGATGGTTTGACGGTTGAGTTACTTCTGGACAGTGAACTGTGAGTAATAGGTAGTGTGATATGCTTCATTACATTTGTTGCAATGCTAGCCTTATAACCATGCATTCTTCTTGGAAATGATGTTTTAATGATTTCTTTGTTAATATATTCAAGATAGTGATATAAATGCACTTTCTAGGATTATACCAGTGTTGGTGTATACATTATTTATGTATAATATATATGGATGGTCTACATGTATGCAATGGATAAGTTTTTTTTAATACATTGTTTGAGTTAGTCTTGTTTGGTTCCCTTACAATGTTAACTCAACTTTCATATTATCAGATAACATCTTGAAGTATAAAGCACAATACAAAAAATTTCTTTAAGATAGCATGGTAGAGTGCCTTGTTGTATAATGTTTTCATTTCGTGAGAATTGGCAAATATGCACTCTCTTGTTATCAGTTTTATTTCACTGTTACTCTAAAGGAGAGAATATGATCTTCTCAGTTGCATGGTTTCATAGTTTTAGGGGGATTTTCATAGATTAAATCATTCACCCCTGGTGGTTCATTATGTTTCTATTCCACTTCTATCTTCAAATAGTTTTACTTCACACTATATATGTGATGCTTTGGTATAGTTCTTCTCATGTTTTTGCATCATGGATATTTTTCTATGCCAACAATCTTCATGGTTGGCATTTATGATCAGTATTCTAATACTCTAGCAGTCACCATGCTTCATTATGACTGTGCTATGTTTTATGGTTTCTTTATTTTGATCTGATGGTTTTTGGTTTTAACTGTGACAATAGTTTAAGAGGTTTGGATAGTTGGTTTCTTGATGCTTAATTATTCTATATAGGTTGTGTTTATTATATCTTTCTTTCATAGTTTTTTATCTTCTGCAGTGGCCATTTATTGATTTACTACCCATTTGACATTTGGTGTTGTTGTAAAAAGGGGGAGAAGACCATATTACATTCACCATAGAGGTTCAGGGTAAGTGCACCAATCCATGACACAATTTTGGCTCTTAAGATGCCACTTTTTTTCTTCTTCTGAAATCAGCAAAATCCGATTTGCACAAGAAAATAAAGATAGTTATGCTCAAAATTTCAAAGTGCAGCAAGAACAAAAGTTTAAGTGCTCAGATTCTAGTTTCTAAACTACTATTTTTTTTTAAATTAATGAAGATTAAGGGTCTCAAGAAGGGGGGGAGACAAAATAGGTCTTGTGTTTATTAAAAAAAATAGCATAGCGCCTGAGGGCTCCCCCCTTTTTGATTGACTTTGTTTTAGAATTTCAAAAATCCCAATGGTGAGAAATTAGCTAACACCATTTAGTTTATCCTCATTCTTTCGGATAATTTTTTAATGAATATATAATATTTTATGAATTTTCAAAGTGGACACATCCTAAAAAGCTAAAATTTGAGCGTGCTCCCCCTAAATGTTTTGCAAACTAATCAAAAATTGATTCTTTTTTTTCATCATGTGTAGAATGGAGTCTAGTTTCAAAAAATATAATTTGTTTCACGTTTCGATGAACGGGTAAAAATCTATCATAAAACTAGCACATGTTGGTTTTTGACCAAAAATGGAGGCATTTACAATAGAAGCCATGGATCAAAACCTTAACTAAATCAAAATGAAAAAAGAATTAGATATTTAGATAGCTAAGAGAGAGGTTAACTCTATCACGGTTGTTTTATAAACTTGCATGGGTATGTGTAGGATCATGATGGGCCAAAAAGTGGCGATATGTAAGTGATATGATGGCCCATGTGACTGATGATGTTTTTTCTACCCAATATAAATTATGATTTACTTTGAATTTCATAAATAATTATTATTCATTTTCTATTTGAATTATGACTAAAGTCTAGATTGATAGGCTGATTGAAAAACATCATTAACTTTCAAACAGTATCACATTTTTTGAGTCCAAAACATGCATCACATTCTATGCTTCATATACTATAGGATTAAAAAATAAGAATTGAATTTCATGAATTTTTGACCAAGTTAAGGTGGTCAGACAAAGAAGTTTTTTATATTTTTTAAAAGTTGTAATAAAAAATTTGTAATTAATTATTTACTTGGAAAAAATTACAAAAAAATATGCATCGCATTGGGACATGAGTCCTCTACTTATATCTAAAATATTATAAAAAATAATTATCATTTTATTGTGGTTAGGGTGGTCAGACAAACACCTATTCTTATTTTCCCTGAAATTTGAGTACTACTGCATTGAAATTTCAAATTTTTACCAAATAGATTTTTTTATTTTTTAAATAAACCTAGTAGTTTAGAAACTACATTTTAAATTTGCTATAGATTCTATTCTTACATACTTTTGAAATAATATAGATAAATTATTCAAATTTTTACGTCAAGTTTCCTAACTTTGATTTTTTGAATTTTCATCGCCACTTAAGGGCCTATTTTTTTCATGTTGATTTTGCACATACCCGCATTCAAAGATGTACAAATGAGACGGGGAGCATAAACGAAAATATGATGAAATTTGAAAAATCCTGTCAATTAACATGTCCAAAGTAGGCCATTTGGCAAGAGCCAAATTTGGCATGCGCCAAATGTGATGAGTCATTTGGCGAGCGCCAAATTTGGGGCTCGCCAAATGGCCTTCTTTGCACAAAACCATAATTTCCCTTCTTTGGTTTACAACTTTGATAATTCTTAGAGTGCACAGTTTATGATCGTAGATGGATAGTCGAGGTTTTACCTTTTATACCTTCTCTAACTCGTTACCATAATTGGATAACTCTTTGTCCCTCTGAAGTCTCTATCTCTCAGGTCTCACTCCCTCCCATTCAACCTAGACTACTCTCTTAGTCCAATCCCCTCTCTCACGTCTCTTTCCCTCCCATATAGGTACCTAAATAAATCTATCTCACTCCAACCCCCTTTCTCACTCTCCCTCTCTCTCTCTCTCCCTCTTTGGTCTTTTTGTCTCTATCACTACATCTCCATCTCTTAGGTTGTTATCTTTCTCTCTTTGTCTCTCTCTCTCAAATCTCTCCCTCCTACCCCCTCTCTTAGGTTTTTCACTCACTCCTTCTATCTCTCTCCCTATCTCTCACTCTCTCTTGGGTATTGCCATCCCCCCTCTCTCTTTCTCTCACACACACACTCCCTCTCTCTCTCTCCCACTCCCTCTCTCTCTCTCTCTCCCACTTTGACTCTCTCCCTCTCTCTTAGGTCTCTCCCTCCCACCCCTTCTCCCCCTCTCTCTCTCAAGTATCCTTGTCCTACCCCCTCTCCCTCTCTCTCTTTATCAAGTATTCCCCTCCTACCCTCTCTCCCTCTCACAGTCACTCCCTCTATCTATCTTAGATCTCTCCCTCCCTATCTCAGTCCCTCTATATCTCTCCCTCTATCTCTCTCCCTCTACCTCTCCATCTCTCTCAAGTATCTCCCTCACACCACCTCTCCCTCTCTCTCTCATGACCTCTATCTCTCTCCCACTCTCTCTCCCTCTCCCTCTCTCTCAAGTCTATCCCTACCACCCCCTCTCCTCCCTCTCTTGTCTCTCAAGTCTCTCCCTTCTACCCCTCTTCCTCCTACAGTCTCTCTTTGTCTCTCACACACACTCCTCTATCTCTGGCTCCCCAAATCCCTCTCTCCTCATCTGTCTCTCTCCCATCCTCTCATCCTCTCTCTGATCTCCTTCACCCCTCCTCTCTCACTCTCCCTCTATCTTAGGTATCTCCCCACACCCCCCCTCTCTCTATCTCTAATTCCCTCCATCTGTCTCGAATCCCTCTATCCCGAGTACTCCCTCTCCCCCGAGTACTCCCTCTCTCTCCCACCCCCTCTCCATCTCTCAAGTCTCTCTCTCACTCCTTGTATCCCTCCCATCCCTCTATCTCCCACTCCCTCTCTCTTCTACTCTCTTAGGTCTCTCCTTCCCACCCCATCTCTCCCACTTTGTCTCCCTCTCCTTCTCTCTTGGGTGTCTCCCTCCCACCCTCTCTCTTAGGTTTTTCCCTTCCACTCCCTCTCCCTCTCTCTCTCTCTCTCTCTCACTCTCTCTCCATCTCTATGTCTCTCCCTCTCTCCCCCACTACCTCTCTCTCTCACTCCCTCTATCTCTCTCCCACTTTGTCTCTCTCCCTATATCTCACTCCCTCTCTCTCTCTCCCACTTTTTCTATCTCCATCTCTCTCTCACTCCCTCTATCTCTCTCACACTTTGTCTCTCTCCCTCCAACCCTCTCTCCCTCTTTCTCTCTCTCAAGTATCTTCATCCTACCCCATCTTCCTCTCTCTCTTTGTCAAGTCTCCCCATCCTATCCCCTCTCCCTCTCACAATGACTCACTATATCTCTCTTTCACTCCCTCCTTCTCTCCCTCCCTCTCTCTCTCTCTCCCTATCCCTCTCCCTCTCTCTCAAGTATTTCCCTCCCACCACCTCTCTCTCTCCTTCTCTCTCTCTCTCTCAAGTAGAGGGTTTATAGATTAAGGGTTAAGGTTTGAGGGTTGAGGGATTAGGGTTTAAGGGTTAAGGGTTGAGGGATTAAGATTGTAGAGGGGTTGAGGGATTAGGGTTTAAGGGTTGAGGGGTTGATGGATTAAGAGGGTATAGGGTTTGATGGATTAGGGTTTAAGGGTTGAGGGTTGAGTGGTTGAGGGATTAAGAGGGTATAGGGGTTGAGGGATTAGGGTTTAAGAGTTGAGGGTTGAGGGTTGAGGGATTAAGAGCGTATAGGGGTTGAGGGATTAGGGTTTAAGGGTTGATGGTTGATGGATTAAGAGGGTATGGGGGTTGAGTGATTAGGGTTTAAGGGTTAAGGTTTGAGGGTTGAGGGATTAAGAGGTTATAGAGTAGAGGGTATAGGGGTTGAGGGATTAGGGTTTTAAGGTTGAAGGTTGAGGGTTGAGGGTAGGGTAGAGGGTAGAGGATTTTAGAGTTTAAGTTTTAAGGTTTTAAGGGTTGAGGTTAATCCTCTACCCTCTATGTCTCTCTCAATCCATCTCTCCCTCCCTCTATATCTCGATATCTCCCACTCTCTCCCATTCTCTCTTTCTCCCACTCTCCCCCTCTCTCCCTCCCTCTCTATCTCCCTCTCTCCCACTCCCTCTCCCTCCTTCTCTCCCTCTTTCTCTCCAAATCCCTCTCCCTCCCACTCTCCCACTCTCCCTCCCTCCCTTCCTCCCTCCCTCCCTCTCCCTCCCTCTGTCTCCCACTATCTCTTTCTCTCCCACTCTCCCTCTCCTTCTTTCCCTCCCACTTTCTCTTTCTCTCCCTCTCCCTCCCTCCCTATCTCTCCCTCTTTATCTCCCGCTCTCTCTTTCTCTCCCACTCTCCCACTCTCCCTCTACCTCTTTCTCTCCCACTCTCCCCATCTCTCCGTCCATATCTATCTTCATCTCTCCCATTATCTCTTTCTAACCCTCTCCCTCTCCCTCCATCTCTCTCTTCCTCCCTCCCTCCCTCGCTCCCTCCCTCTCTATCTCTCTCTCTTTCTCTCTCATTCTCTCTTTCTCTCTCATTCTCTCTTACTCTCCCACTATCTTTGCCTCTCCCTCCCTCCCTCCCTCTCCCCCTCCCTCTCTCTCTCTTTCTCTTCCACTCTCTTCCTCTTTCTCTCCCACTGTCTCTTTCTCTCCCAATCTTCCTCTCTCCCTCCATATTTCCCACTATCTCTTTCTAACCCTCTCCCTCCCTCTCCTCTCTCTCTCTCTCTCTCTCTCTCTCTCTCTCTCTCTCTCTCTTTCCTCTACTCCTCCTCTCCTATCCCTCCTCCCTCCTCCTACCTCTCCTCCCACCCTCCCTCTCTCTCCTCTTTCTCTCCACTCTCTTTCTCTCCCTCTTCCTCTCCTCTCTCCTCTTTCTCTCCCACCTATCTTTCTTCCCTCTCCCTCTCTCTCTCCCTTTTTCTCTCCCACTCTGTCTTTCTCTCCCACTCTTCCTCTCTCCCTTTCCCTCCCTCCCTCACTCTCTCTTTCTCTCCCACTCTCTCTTTCTCTCCCACTCTCCCTCTCCCTCTTTATCTCACACTCTCCCCCTCTCTCCCTCCATATCTATCTCCATCTCTCCCACTATCTCTTTCTAACCCTCTCCCTCTCCCTCTTCCTCCCTCTCTCCCTTCCTCCTCCCTCTCCCTCCCTCCCTTCCTCCATCCCTCTCTCTCCCTCTTAGACAAAGAGGGAGAAAATAAATATATTAAGAAAACCATATTTCATATAACGCATGCACATTTTGAAGAAGTAGAGATGCTACCATTTTAGGAAGAAATAATGTGCTCGCATTATAATGTGAGGGCTTTTTGTATTCCACTAAAAATGTTAAAAAAACTGAATATACCCATGATTTCAAGGCCCATAGTTTGCATATTCTCCTAGTTCTGCATGTGCTCTGACAAAAAAGTAGCCTTTTGATGATGTTGTGAAGTGTGCAAGCATGTTTTTCACATTCCATCACCTTTTCCATGATCTTTCTACCACCTTTGTATGAAATAGAATTATTTAAATATTGAAAGACATATAATATCAATTGAAGTTTGAATTCCGTTGAAAACTGATATAGAATTGAAGTTTGGAGGGGAACAAAATTTTGAACAAGTCAAATTTTTGTGGAGTTTGAAGAAAGAAGAAGCTAAGCCTACATAATTGGGTTGAACTCCTCCATTTGAAAGTCTGGTTTTTTAGGTATGTGAAGTCTTTACACATTTTCTTTCATTCTATTATGGCTTGCTTTCAATTTTGTTTGTCATTATAACCTTACGTTGTCAATGCACATTTTAAATCTCCTAATGATTCCCATACATGGAAAATATCTTAATGACCCTCTTCTGACATGGAGATACCCAAAATTGAATCAAATTTTAAAATGGAAGCATAGATTCTCAAGGTGCTCCTACACCACAAACTTGTCACTCACAATGCCATCACACTCATTATGATTGTAACTTACATGATATTTATCTTATTTCCCTTCAAACTCAACTCCTCCAACATATATAACTATTTTTGTAACTTCTTAACTAACTTATCTCTTCACAACTTTGCCAAAAATTGCAATTTTTTGCAAATGTAAATGCTTCCATTTTGAGCCTATCTTGCAATCATGGCATGCCACGTTACCACTTTTCTTTATTGTATTCTGGATTGAAAAAAATCATGTCACATTTATCTATGTTAGGTTAAATTTTGTACAAGATGATTGTAAGTATTATTTAAATGAAGCCTTGAATGACATATATTTTTCAAGTAACTTGAATGGATACATTTTTTAGGAACTAATATTCGTCTCATTACCATGGTACAGATAAAATTATCTGCCATGACAAAGAAAAAGACAAAGAGGAAACTAATAGATGAAGAGAATGAAACCTTGAAAGAAAATGAGAGAGTTCGTGTGGCGGCATATTGTGAAAATAAGAAATTGGAAATGATTGACGAAAATAAGCCAATTGAAGAGGAACCTCAACCGTAAAAAAGAGAAGGGAATTGGTAGCGCAAAAGGAACAAATTTGAAAGAATCATCATAAGATAGATTCAGATACCATAGTTGGAGACACACCCTCTACGACAAGTGAATATGAAGGGACACCATTAAGCACAAGCGAATATGGAGGGAAACCATCTAGCAAAAGTGAATATGGATGAACACCATCTAGTGCAAGTGAATATGGACATCATCTACCTCAAGTGAATATTGTTAGACACCATCCAACACATCTCAAGTTGAGATTACATCATCACTCGGATTTGATGAAGAAGGTATGCCATCATCCCCATGTGAACCTCAGGTATGTCTTCTAATCCACCCTCGATTGAAGGTATGAAATCTATCCCACCTCAATTAAATATTGATGAAATTCCTAATGTTGAGATGTATGTACTAAGGAGAACACCACATAGAATTTTGTGTAGAAAGCCAAAGTATTTGATTAATATTGATGATGGGATTTTGCAACACATGGAAGGTAAGATTTCAACACACACTTGTAGAAGATATGCTAAGAATATTTGGTAACAATTCTTTGAAAGACTAAATGAGACTGCAAGATGTCAACTATTTGTTGAAATGATGCGGGGTGTAAAGTATAGGGACATCATGAAGACTCTTGTGTTGAGAACATCGAATACATCGAGTGAAGACACTATTGTGAAGAATCTAATGGATTCTTATGAGAGTGTGGGTAAGACCTCACACTCAAAGGATAGTAATGTCACCTGACATGTCATTACATCGACTTTGGTAAGCTGTCAAATAAAGAGAGCTCCTCTCGTTAAAAAGATGAACACATGGGAATTAGTATAAAAATTTTATCAAGAGCCATTCAAAGGTGACAAAGAATTGAGGGAAATGATTCAAATGAATTATGGGAATTCTTGGGGAGACTGTCATGAAAATATAAAGAATTTTTTGAAGCCTTGAGAACACTAATTGAAGAGTATTGTAAGAATAACACAAGGCCATCTCCAAATCAAAGGGATGTGATAAGAAGGAGAATCGATAGTCAGAATCATGAGCCACACCGAAAGCATTTTTTGGATATGACTCAAACCCAATTTTTTCAAAAATTTTAAAATGATTATCCTCAAATTAATATTTCTCAAAGATTTTTTGAAATGCTTAAACCTTTTTATCTCAAGGTAAATCACACACGTACTACTTGTCGTTGTAGACTACATATTGATTTTTCTAACCATTATGATGTTTATCGTTATATATGTGTAGATTTACATACTAATGATGGTTTGCAGGATTGTGGCATAGAAGCCCCACCAAAATCTTCAAGAGAGTTCTTATCAAAAAAATTTAGTGAAATAGAGGATGGCCAAATATTCTACAGGACAACATGCCTAGATGATTCATGCGAGCGTTGCGGTGGCTTCCAGCGTATGCCAATATGTCAACATATAGAAAGCACAGATGAGGTGGGACAAAAACTAGTAGAGTTTAGGAAGTATAAAACAGTGGCATATGCTACAAAAGATGGGTCTCAAGAAAAAAGGTGTGATTTGGTTATTGAGAAAATTTTAGTGTACCAGTTTATATCCATGTTTCATGACAATATATTTTCTGAGTATGCAATGCATACCCATAGAGCCTAATGGTTGGACACACAATTCAAGCTATGCAAGGAAACCTTTTTAGTTGGAAGCATAGTATCAGTGGTTGAATTTGTGGAGAACTACACTCTGCAACCACAATATGAGATGCAGTCACAGTATTACAACTCCACACAAGTTTCAATATTTGTGCACATATCATTCATTCATGCATCTGATAGTATAGATGACCAAAGGAAGGTATTGAGGGAGTACCACTTTTACATTAGTGATG
>CM021109.1:208823233-208903729 GCA_007115665.2 Sequoiadendron giganteum
TCTCTCCCTCTCCCTCCCTCTCCCTCTTTCTCTCCCACTATCTCTTTCTAACCCTCTCCCTCTCTCTCTCCCTTTTTCTCTCCCACTCTGTCTTTCTCTCCCACTCTTCCTCTCTCCCTTTCCCTCCCTCCCTCACTCTCTCTTTCTCTCCCACTCTCCCTCTCTCTCTTTCTCTCGCACTCTCAACTCTCCCCCTCCATATCTATCTCCATCTCTCCCACTATCTCTTTCTAACCCTCTCCCTCTCCCTCTTCCCCCCTCTCTTCCTTCCTCCTCCCTCTCCCTCCCTCCCTTCCTCCATCCCTCTCTCTCCCTCTTAGACAAAGAGGGAGAAAAGAAATATATTAATAAAACCATATTTCATATAATGCGTGTGCATTTTGAAGAAGTAGATATGCTACCATTTTAGGAAGAAATAACGTGCTCACGTTATAACGTGAGGGCTTTTTGTATTCCACTAAAAAGGGTAAAAAAACTGAATATACCCATGATTTCAAGACCCATAGTCTGCATATTCTCCTAGTTTTGCACGTGCTCCGACAAAAAAGTAGCCTTTTGATGATGTTGTGAAGTGTGCAAGCATGTTTTTCACAGTCCATCACCTTTTCCATGATCTTTCTACCACATTTGCATGAAATAGAAGATTTTCCATATTGAAAGACATATAATATCAATTGAAGTTTGGAGGGGAATAAAATTTTGAACAAGTCAAATTTTTGTGGAGTTTGAAGAAAGAAGAAGCTAAGCCTACATAATTGGGTTGAACTCCTCCGTTTAAAAGTCTGGTTTTTTAGGTATGTGTAGTCTTTACACATTTTCTTTCATTCTATTATGGCTTGCTTTCAATTTTGTTTGTCATTATACCCAAAAACTGAATCAAATTTCAAAATGGAAGCATGGATTGCCAAGGTGCTCCTACACCACAAAATTATCACTCACAATGCCATTACACTCATTATGATTGTAACTTACATGATATTTATCTTATTTCCCTTCAAACTCAACTCCCCCAATGTATATAACTATTTTTGTAACTTCTTAACTAACTTATCTCTTCACAACTTTGCCAAATAATGCAATTTTTTGCAAATGTAAATGCTTCCATTTTGAGCCTATCTTGCAATCATGGCATGCCACATTACCACTTTTCTTTATTGTATTCTCGATTAAAAAAAATCATGTCACAGTTATCTATGCTAGGTTAAATTTTGTACAAGATGATTGTAAGTGTTATTTAAATGAAGCCTTGAATGACATATTTTTCAAGTAACTTGAATGGATACATTTATTAGGAACTAATAAATGTCTCATTACCATGGTACAGATAAAATTATCTGCCATGTCGAAGAAAAATACAAAGAGGAAACTAACAGATGAAGAGAATGAAACCTTGAAAGAAAATGAGAGAGTTCGGGTGGCGGCATATCGTGAAAATAAGAAATTGGAAATGATTGACGAAAATAAGCTAGTTGAAGAGGAACCTCAACCGTCAAAAAAAGAACGAGAATTGGTAGCGCAAAAGGAACAAATGTGAAAGAATCATCGTAAGATAGATTCAGATACCATAGTTGGAGACACACCCTCTACGGCAAGTAAATATGAAGGGACACCATTAAGCACAAGCGAATATGGAGGGACACCATCTAGCAAAAGTGAATATTGAAGAACACCATCTAGTGCAAGTGAATATGGAGGGACACCATCTACCTCAAGTGAATATTGTTAGACACCATCCAACACATTTCAAGTTGAGATTACATCATCACTCGGATTTAATGAAGAAGGTATGCCATCATCCCTATGTGAACCTCAAGGTATGTCTTCTTCTCCACCCTCGATCGAAGGTATGAAATCTATCCCACCTCAATTAAATATTGATGAAATTCCTAATGTTGAGATGTATGTACTAAGGAGAACACCACCTAGAATTTTGTGTAGAAATCCAAAGTATTTGATTAATAGTGATGATGGGATTTTGCAACACATGGAAGGTAAGATTTCAACACACACTTGTAGAAGATATGCTAAGAAGATTTGGTAACAATTCTTTGAAAGACTAAATGAGACTGCAAGATGTCAACTATTTGTTGAAATAATGCGGGGTGCAAAGTATAGGTACATCATGAAGACTCTTGGGTTGAGAACATCGAATGCATCGAGTGAAGACACTATTGTGAAGAATCTAATGGATTCTTATGAGAGTGTGGGTAAGACCTCACATTGAAAGGATAGTAATGTCACCCGACATGTCATTACATCAACTTTGGTAAGATGTCAAACAAAGAGAGCTCCTCTCATTAAAAAGATAAGCGAACACATGGGAATTAGTATAAAAAAATTATCAAGAGCCATTCAAAGGCGACAAAGAATTGAGGGCAATGATTCAAATGAATTATGGGAATTCCCGGGGAGACTATCACGAAAAGATAAAGAAGTTTTCGAAGCCTTGAGAACACTAATTGAAGAGTATTGTAAGAATAACACAAGGCCATCTCCAAATAAAAGGGATGTGGTAAGAAGGAGAATCGGTAGTCATAATCGTGATCCACATCGAAAGCATTTTTTGGATATGACTCAAACCCAATTTTTTCAAAAATTTGAAAATGATTATCCTCAAATTAATATTTCTCAAAGATTTTTTGAAATTCTTAAACCTTTTTATGTCAAGATAAATCACACATGCACTACTTGTTGTTGTAGACTACATATTGAATTTTCTAACCATTATGATGTTTATCGTTATATATGTGTAGATTTGCATACTAACGATGGTTTGCAGGATTGTGGCATAGAAGCCCCACCAAAATCTTCAAGAGAGTTCTTATCAAAAAAATTATGTGAAATAGAGGATGGCCAAATATTCTACAGGACAACATGCTTGGATGGTTCATGCGAGAGTTGCGGTGGCTTCCAACGTATGCCAGTATGTCAACATATGGAAAGCATAGATGAGGTGGGACAAAAACTAGTAGAGTTTGGGAAGTATAAAATAGGGGCATATGCTACAAAAGATGGGTCTCATGAAAAAAGGTGTGATTTGGTTATTGAGAAGATTCCAGTGTACCAGTTTATGTCCATGTTTCGTGACAGTATATTGTCTGAGTACGTAATGCATACCCATAGAGCCCGATGGTTGGACACACAATTCAAGCTATGAAAGGAAACCTTTTCAGTTGGAAGCATAGTATCAGTGGTTGAATTTGTGGAGAACTACACTCTACAACCACAACATGAGGTGTAGTCACAATATTACAACTCCACACAAGTTTCGATATTTGTGCACATAGAATTCATTCATGCATCTGATAGCATAGATGACCAAAGGAAGGTATCGAGGGAGTACCACTTTTACACTAGTGATGATCGCACACATTCTCTAGATTTCGTGCAAGGTTGCTTCCAAATTTTCTATAGTGCTTTGGCTCAGAGGGGCATAAAATATGACCGACATATAATATGGTCTGATAATTGTGCAACACAGTTCAAGAACTCATGCATATTCTATTGGTTGTGCAGGCTGCATGTAATTACAGGTGTTCAACATATGTGGAACTTTTGTGAGGTAGGACATGGAAAGGGGGAGCATGATGGTGCAAGAGCATACGTGAAAAGAGCATTAGCACGAGAAGAGTTGAAGTATAAAGACAATGCAAAGTTGATAGATGCAAAATCAATCGTCGAGTGGTGTAATGCTTCAATGGGTCCAAGTAATGAAGGCATGTCTTTAGTTCGTAGATTTTCTTGGTTGATGGATGATACTAACATTGCACCATATGAGAACTGTTTTACACTAACAGGATCAAGTGAGGTACACTCTTTCCTTAGCTCAAATGCACGTTCATGGAGTATCGATACACGAAAGATGGCATGCTTTTGTTCTTCATGTACAATGCAAGCCTGGAATGATTGTGAGTCAGGGGAGTGGGTTGACATATGGTTGAAAAGTTATCTTAGCCCACTTCACATGTATCGCCCTCCGATGACATTGGAACTGACACAGATGGAATCATGAGTCGACTTTGACCACATATCAGATATAGTTCAACTAGGTGATATATCTACTTTCTTAGTTGTTGAAATTCCATATTGTTATCTTACTTTGTACTATATTCATAATGTTGACAAATTTCAAGATAGTTTCTGCACATATCAATGTAGGGCATGTTTATGCAATTATTGCAAATGAAGACAATGAAGAGGGAACAAACTATTACTTGTGTCATTGTTTTCAGGCTAAAAATAAATTGGAAGCCCTAGTTATAGAGGGAGAAAATATTGAAAACCCTACATGCTCAGTTGTGGTTGGGTGATCCCAGAATAGTGGTTTACAATTTTTGGCCAAACTGGACATTGAAATTATTATTTTTAACTAAATCTTCACATTTGGGCACCTATAGCGGCTAAACCGTGAGGAATTTGAAGATGATGCAAACTAGAGTCTCATCAAATTTTTTCTGCAGATTCTAAAAATTATTTTTTCAAAATTTTTGGAATAAAATTGCACTTCTTTTTCCATCTCCCACGAAAACTAATTTTTTTTAGAAAACAACATTTTTAAAAAGTGACGCTCACCGTATACAACATAACTTATTTTGTATGAAGGATAAAATTCTAATGTTTTCGAATTTAGATTTCCAACTACGATATCTAGCACTTTCATTTGGTCTTATATATTTTTATTGAATATTTTTTCCTTAATAGAGTTTCAAAGTCAAACCAATTGCAATTAAGACATAGGTGGATTGTATACAACATAAAGTTTTTTGTATGTATCGATATTCAATTTTTTTTTTTTAATGGATTAAGGACATCAATACCCAACATGAAAATATTTAAAAAAAATTATTTTGATAATTTGCTATTTTTCCAAATATGCAAAACAAAGAGCTTGATTTTCGGTGAAAAACCTATGTTTAATAAAACTAAAAAAAAAAAAATACATAATAAAACGAAAACATATTAAAATTATATTCATGGGATAAATCATTTTGAGGACTACCATAATAATTTGAAATAAATTTTAAATGAATTCATTTCATCCCCCAAAAGGTAAATCAAAAGTGATTTTTTATCAGCATTTTGATAGGTGTAAAGGAGACTCATTTATAGGTATGGTTTAAAACTAGTGAGGTTCTATCCAAGGGGTTTTGATCTAAGGTGGTTTGATCAAAGCCTCTTCAATTGGAATCCTTAAAATGAAACTTTTAAAGGCTTAAATCATTATATTTTCTAAAAATATGTGATTTTAGCAAAAATCAGTTCCTCTCAGAAATTGTAAACCAGCTTTGTGGGATCACCTGGTTACTGGAACATGGCTTAGAAGGTACCCACATTCGAGTGTTAAACATTGGCTATTTTAGGACTTTGCCACGCATCGTAATATTCTTCATTACTCGAACGTTATGTGGCATCCAATGTTTGTTTGACCAAATATGGGGGTAGACGTTTGAAGAAGACCTTGTAGAAGGTCCGTGAGTCTAACCATGAGGCAATACTTGACACAATAAAGAGTATAGCAGACTCGGATGGTTCATTGGATTAATTTGTAAGTATATGCACATTGGTTCTTATTAATTTATTTGATACCAATGCTATCATCTTCTTTTAATTTGCGTATTTGTAAGTAACATACTAAACTGTGATTGGTGTCCCCTTGCAAAAAATGTAGATATATGAGCCATGCAAGAGAATGTTAGCCATAAAAGTAATGCAACATCCTTATTTTGATGATCTTGACAAATCTCAATCATGATTTTAAGCCATTAGAAAAGTTTGTGCAAAGCTTGGTGAGGGAATTTCAAGTTATACATTTGAAGTTAACCTTATCATGAGCATCTATGATGTAGACATTGTAAGAGTGTCTAAAATTTCAACTTACTCTATTCATGAGAGGTGTTGTGTGCAATAGGTATGTTGGAATTCCCAGTGAAGATTTATGACCAGGAGTGACTAAGTTGTGAGACCTGCATGCCTATCTGTAAGTTCCTTCCATCTATTTTTATTTAATTTCCATTTTGGATGCTCTTTTTTTCTCTTTTACTTTGCGTATTTGTAAGTAAACTACTAAAAATTGATTGATCTCTCATTGCAGAAAATGCTGATTTATGAGCCATCAAAGAGATTCTCAACCAAAAAAGCAACACAACATCCTTATTTTGATGATCTTGACAAATATCAATTTTGATTTCAAGCCATTATAAAAGAGTGTGTGATACTTAGCGAAGGAATATGAAGTTACTCAATTGAAGTTAAGCTCATAATGAGCACCTATGATGTAGACATTTAGAGAGAATCTTGAATATATGAGTTACATTGTAAAAGATTTGTGAGAATGAAGAGCCTAAGGAATTGTAATGAGATTTACTCAAATATTGTAATTTTGGAGTTCATGTTTGGTGTTGTAGCACCTTGTTCTGTAAATGCCTTCAATAGACAAATTTTCAAAATTTGAATTTTGAAATGTAAACAATGTGAAAAAGGTCATGTAAAGGTCATATTTAATGTATTCAAAGTCTCAAAGAGGTCATTAGGTGATTAGAGAAGTTATATAAAGCATGTCAGTAGGTGATTAGAGAAGTGGTATAAAGGATTTTGTTGGGCCCTTCTACAAAAACCTCTCTCGGTTTTGGCTATCTTGGAGTGATTTTCCCGTGGAGGAGGATTTTCACTTGATGGAAAAAGTGTCAAATTCAAGTTGTGCAAAGTTGCAAAGTGGTGCAACTTTCGCTCTGCAACTTGTGTGACCAAGCTAACTACTCCAATGAATCTGAATAGGTATTTCTACACTAGGCATGGTCCTCTATCATACTGAAACACACAGAATCGCTCTTAGCTATGTTCCTCCGGATCGATCACTTAAGGGTCCAAAGTGCAAAATGGTTGCAAACTTCAAGATGCTATTACTTGGATACTGTGATGCTTAGAAAATTATTGTGTAATCCTACAGGATTGCATTGGGTCCCTCTACAGAAACCTCTCTCAGTTTTTTCTATCTCAGAGTGGTTTTCCTATGGCGGCGAGTTTTCACTTGATGGAAAAAGTGTCAAATTCAAGCAATGCAAAGTTGCAAAGTGGTGCAACTTTCGCTCTACAACTCGTGTGACCAAACTAACTAATCCAATGCATATGAATAGGTATATTGATCCTAGGAATGGCCTTGTTTCACACCTAAATATGCGAAATCGCTTTGAGCTATGTTCCACCGGATCGATCCCTTAAGGGTCCAAAGTGCAAAATGGTTGCAAACTTTAGCATGCTATTACTCGGATACCATGATTCTTAGAAACTTATCATCTAAACCTAGAAGATCGCGTTGGGCCCCTCTACAAAAACCTCTCTCAATTTCGGCTATCTTGGAGTGGTTTTCCTGTAGCAGCGGATTTTCACTTGATGGAAAAAGCGTCAAATGCAAGCAGTGCAAAGTTGCAAAGTGGTGCAAATTTCATTCTGCAGCATGTCTGACCAAGTGGACTATTCCAAAGCATCTGAATAGGTATGTTTACGCTAGGCATGGTCCTCTTTTGCACCAAAACACACAGAATCACTTTGAGTTATGTTCCACCGGATCTATCACTTAAGGGTCCAAAGTGCAAAATGGCCGCAAACTTCAACATGCTATTACTTGGAACCATGACACTTAGAAATTTTTTGTCTGATCCTACATGATTGTGTTGGGATCGTTTACAAAAACCTCTCTTGGTTTTGGCTATCTTAGAGTGGTTTTCCCGTGCCGGTGGATTTTCACTTGATGGAAAAAGTGTCAAATTCAAGTTGTGCAAAGTGGTGCAACTTTCACTATGCAACTCGTGTGACCAAGAAGATTGTTACAACATGTTCAAATAGGTATTTTTATGCTAGGAATGGTCCTTTTTTGCACTGAAACATGCAGAATCGCTCTGAGCTACGTTCCACTAGATCGATCCCTTAAGGGTCCAAAGTGCAAAATGGATGCAAACTTCAACATGCTATTATTCAGATACCATGATGTTTAGAAACTTGTCTTCTTATCCTATAGGATTGTGTAGGGACCCTCTACAAAAACCTCTCTTAGTTTTGGCTATCTCGGAGTGGTTTTCCCGTGGCAATGGATTTTCACTTGATGGAAAAAATGTCAAATTCAAACTGTGCAAAGTTGCAAAAAGGTGCAACTTTCATTTTGCAATTTGTGTGACTAAACTAACTGCTCCAACGCATCCCAATAGGTAGGTTTACACTAGGCATGGTCCTCTTTCTCACCCAAACACATGGAATTGATCCAACTTGTGTTCAAACAGCTTGATCCCTTATGATGGCATGCAAAACACTGGAAAAGAGAAACATACAAACAACGGTTGAGAAGTTCGAGTATTCCACACAAAAAATGTATGATCATTGGTGCCGAGCACCTTGTTCCTCCATTTGATGAAGAAGGTCTAGTTCAGTGGTTTTAGTGATTATCTGATGGTGAATAGGTTGGTCAATAGGTTGTTGTGGGTATTTTGAGCATGCTTTGTCTTGAATAGCATCAATTAAGACCATTAGGTATGTTTTAGGGTGACTTTTGGTTCTAGTGATGAAAAATGTGAAAATTTCAATCGTGCACTAGAAGTTGTCTTTCTAGCCTTTGAAGGAAAATTTGTGAATTTGTATATGATTGTGAAAGAATGGACTTTTTTTGATGTAATAAGGCTATTTGTATGCCATTTTTGTGGGTTTAGAGGTAATTAGATGTACTCATTAGGTTGGAAGAGTCTAAAGTTGCTTAAAGCAACAAATTTGAAATGCAATGGTTACTTGTTTTGAAAGTTGGTTTTTAGTTAGTTGAGGGCATGGATCAGTTACAAAAGGGTGTAAAACACTATGTAAAGCATTGAGAGGCTCGAATGGAGGTTGTTGATGAACTTTTGGAGAAGATCTAATAATAATTATTCACACTATTCTCTATTTTTTAGATTTTTGATACAAACTTGTTGATCCCATACTTGGTACGACCTCCAGCTTTTAGATAAAGAACATATTGGAATCTTTTTATGAATCATTTCATGGAATGCCAATTGTAAACATTTTTTTTTTCTTTTAGATAAATTTGTTTAGCATCAATCAATTAATATTCAAGACAAATCATGAAGGAAAACAATGATCAATGTTAGGGCTAACCAATTAATAATTATACACATGAATAATTCAAGCATGTACATGTCAATAAGGGAAGCACAAGTACTAAAAAACACGTAAGCCTCAAAAATTATACACACGAATACATAGTATACACAAATTAATACAAAGTATATGCACAAATACAAGGTATACGCATGAAAACACGTAAGCCACAAAGTATACATTTGAATGCACTTAAATCACAAATTATACATGTAAGTTATAAATTATACACTTGAAAACATGTAACTCATATCTATTGAACCATCAATTTAGAATGCAAATATGGATAGGCATCGATAAAATATATTTGTATTAACCAAATAGCTACGTAGGAATACATCAATATATGTCAGTATAAGTATGAAATATATGTACAAATTAGCCATATAGGCTTACAAGAATCCCATATAGGCATACAATGTCAAATATGTCCAATAAAAATATGTAAAAAACTGCCATGTAGGCATACAATAAAGGGCTATGGATTCAAAAGTCATTGCTCTCCATGCCTTGGAAATAAATTATTTCCCTTTCCTTTTCGATCGGATGGCAATAGGTCTTTCACTCATTTTTTCTGCACTCGAGGAGTGCTCCTACTCCTCCTCCTAGTGTTTAGTTCATGGTGAATTTTTAATTGTTACAATAAGAATTAAATACTTGAATATATAGAAATTACATTATAAAAAATGATATATTTGACAAAATAATCACTTACCGCCATCTCATGATCTCTCTCCATGGGAAAAATATTCTCACGCCCATGCTTAGGCATGCTCAAGCCCTGTATAAATCATACAAATAGAAATTAAACTACATGAATAAATAATGGTTTGTTTTTTCACTAACTAACATCTATAAGAACAAATGGTTTGGTTTGTTGTTGTCGAGCCTTAGGTTCGGCACATCGAACCAATAACACACACGCGTTATTGCATTTCAAAAGTTTTTTGAAAGGTGTCCACAAAATTTCTACCCATTTCCATGCACCTGCCCAAGATTGACTTACTCAATTTGGTAAGTATTTACATAACCATGAGGTATTTAAGGGACATATGCATTTAGAAGCCTTTAATTCTTAGGTTTAGTGGAGAAAATATCAGATTCATAAGGACAAGTGTGCTTAGGTATCTTTTGTTCTTGGAATTTAGGCGGAGGAAATATAGCTATAATTAAATAATAATTTTATTTAATTATTTTAGCCATGTGTGAGGTGGAAAATAGGTGTAAACTATATTTATTTATTTATTTTATTGCGAGGTGAGATGGAAAAGGGGGATAATTAAATTATAGGATTATTAATTAAGTGAGAGACTTTAGGTGAGGAGACTTTTATAGGTGATGTGTTTGGTCAATTAGGACTAGGTACACTAGAGAATATTTAGGTGTCTACATTTATTCCCTCTTTGATATAATCTCACAACTAATTGTTCTTATGCCAAACAATAAAAAAGATGATGTAGGAGAATTTGAGGTCACAAGCAATCTTGCATCACCAAATAAATATTTTCCTTTCATGTTTAATATTTTTCATTTTTTGTGTGGGATTGAGATTCAATTGAAGATTGTGAAGTTTTTATTTGTGAGGAATTTATTTTCATTTCATACATCAAGGTCAAGCAAGGTGTTTAATGTGATTTACAAAATTATGCAATTTCAAGGTTCTAGAGGTTGAAATGGTCAATTTACCATGGTTGAAGGAGATTTTGAAGGAATATTAATTAAAATTAATTAATTTTCTCAACTTGGACACCTAAGAAAGTATGCATAAGATAAGTGACTCTTGGCATTCTATTTTGGTCTTATTCTTTCATTTTTGGTTCCTAAAATGGAGAAAAAATTACTCATTTTTGGAACACAAATAAATGACTCTTCAATTTCCAATTGGGGGTGAATGCACACGAGTTGGTTATTTATTTTATTCATTTTAAAATGGAATATACAATATAAATGCATTGGATGTGGTTCAACAACTCTTAATGACACTTCTAGGAGCAACAAAATATATGTTTTATTTCATTTTTTGCAAGAATTTTAAGTGTCAATCAAAGAGAAGATTTGGAAACCACTTTTTTGGGTTTCCACATAGTTCAAACCCTCTTTAAATAAATCCTTTGATGGTGTTAAGAGCCAAAAATCAACAACAACAAGATTGTAGAAAGATATTGTAGGTTGCTTGTGAGAGTAGCACAAGGAGTGAAAAAATATCAGCTTGTGAAGAGAAGAGAAATATAAGAAGAGAAAAGGGATTTTGGAGGTGTTCAAAGCAACCATGAGAGTTGTAGTCCATGAAAGGAATAAATAATATTTACAAAGATTAAATCCAAGGAATTTGAAGGAAAGAGACCTTGAATATTTCAAGGCATGAAGTGCTTGGAAACCCTTGTAAAATTCCATAATTTAATTTCTTTTTGAAATCCTCAATATATGTAATTGTTCTTGAGGAATTTTCATGTATGGATGTGTATGAACATTGAAATAAAGAAATGTTTTAAAATGAATTCTCTATTGTCAAATATTAATGTGGGTTGGATGACATGATAAGGTTGCAAGATTGGGTAGTTTGATAAGACCCCCCAATCTTGACTGCATCAACTAGTATCTGAGCATGTATGATGCTAGAATGCATGTGGAGAGAAGGATTTCAGATTTGAGAGAGATAGGGTTTGATGAGATATGATGATTTTTTGTGTGTAATTGATTTGGTTTATCCTCCAATAGAGATAAGATTGGGTAGAAGGTGTACAAAAATCCTCCAGTATCTGAAAGTGGGTAGAAGGGTGTTTTGAGAGGTACATATTCTATAATCTTTGTTGGGTAGATGATAGTTATGGTTTTGTGTATGTTTCGTTGCAAATTGTGAGTGGGTTGCAAGTGTTTGTAGAAATGTCAAGGAAGAAGAGTATGAGGTTGGCCTTGGGTAAGGATGTAAAAAATTCTTTTATTGAGAGGAGAGAAAAAAATTTAGAGGAAGAGATTTGGGCTATTTGGAATAAGTGTATAGAAATATCAAAGAGGTTGGATATCTTGAAGGAAATTATTTTGAAAGAAAAGAGGAAAGAAACAGAAAAGAAGATGGGATAAGTTGAATCCTATAATTTTTCTAATGCCTTTTCATGTGTAGGTAGAATAAAATATGAGGCAAAGAGTCCAATAAATAGTAATGAAGAAGAAAACATCTTGAAAGAGGAAGGAAAGAATAAGCTTGCAGCGAAGACATACCATGAGGAAGGCATGGAGAAAGAAGAAAAAAATGAACAAGAGGATGCAAGTGTAGAAATAATGATGGTAGAAGAGAATGAATATGCATATATAACGGATGTGATTGTAGGGATGGAATATGAAGAGATTGAAAATGGTGAAGACAAGGATGACTTAATCCTACAAATTTTAGTAGTAGAAGAAGAGTGGTTTGGTAAACCTGCTAATGGAGGAAAGAAGATGACTGTTGCAGCAAAGGAAAAAGAGTTAGTCTATGAATATTTTCATTTCATTTGTGATTATTCTTCCATAGTGAGAGTAGAAGAGGATTTTGTTGTAGAGGATAAATTTGAGGTTGCAGAGTCCTATGTAGATGCTGCATTTTTTGTGTGTAGAAATTGTAGAGGATCTTGCAAGTAGAAATTGGTGGAGGTGGTCATTTTGTGGTGGGACGGATCCCAAGAAGGAGAAGAGGAGAGGAGAAATCCACAAGAGGAGAGAAGATTAGTGTGAAGAGTTGTAGGAGAAGAATGGTGAATGTTTCAAAAATATGTTGGAAAAGAAGATGAAAGAAAAGATCACAAGGATACCTATGAAAGAATGAGTATGCTACAAATAGTTTACTATTTGAAAGGGTGTTTTAAACACTCAACTCCATTTTGTTAGCCATGGTCACAAAATTCTTACCTATTGTGTCTAATGAAGGAGCATCTAGGCTCACAAGTAATCGTACATGGTGGATGCAAATCCACAAGAGGAGAGAAGATTAGTGTGAAGATTTGTAGGAGGAGAATGGCAAATGTTTCGACAAGATGCTGGAAAAGAAGATGAAAGAAAAGACCAAAAGGATAACTATGAAATCATTGGAGTATGTTGCAAAGAATTTACTATTTTAAATGGTGTTTCAAACACTCAACTCCATTTTGTGAGCCATGCTCACAAACTTCTTACCTGATGTGTCTAATGCAAGAGCATCTAGGATCACAAGCAATCTTGCATCACCAAAAATATATTTTCCTTTAATGTTCAGTATTTTGCATTTTGGTGTGGGATTGAACTTCAAGAGAATATTTTGAAGTTTGTATTTGTGAGGAATTTATTTCCATTTCATACGTCAAGGTCAAACAAGGTTTTTAATTTGATTTCCAAAATTAGGCAATTTCAAGGTTCTAGGGGTTGAAATGGTCAATTTACCATGGTCAAAGGAGATTTTGAAGGAAGATTAATTAAAAACAAAAAAAAATCTCAACTCAGGAACCTAAGAAAGTGTGCATAAGATAAGTGACTCTTTGAATTCCATTTTGGTCTTATTCTTTTAGTTTTGGCTCCTAAAATGGAGAAAAAACTATTAATTTTTGGAACACAAATAAATGACTCTTCAATTTCCAATTTGGGGTGAATGAGCATGACTTGGTTATTTATTTTATTAATTTTCCAAAGGAATATACAATAGAAAGACATTTTATGTGGTTCAAAAACTATTAATGGAACTTTTGGGAGCAACAAACTATGTTTTTATTTCTTTCTCTTTTTCAGGAATTGTAAGGGTCAATGAAAGAGAAAATTTGGAAACCACTTTTATGGGTATTCATATAGTTCAAAATTATCTTTAAATAAATCCTTTAATGGTGTTAAGAGGAGTAAATCAACAATAGAAATGCTGGATAAAGAGCTTAGAGGTTGCTTGTGAGAGTAGCACAAGAAGGAGTGCAAAAAAATCAGCTTGTGAAGAGAAGAGAAATAGAAGAGAAAAGGGATTTTGTAGGTGTTTAAGGAAACCATGAGAGTTGTAGCATGAAGGTAATAAATCAGATTTAAAAAGAGGAGTGAATCCAAGGAAGTTTAAGGAAAGAGAACTTGAAGATTTAAAGGCATGAAGTTCTTAGAAACCCTTGTAAAAATTTTGAATTTTATTTTTTGTTGAAATCATCACTATATGCAATTATACTTGATGAACTCTCATGTATGTATTTGCATGAAAATTGAAATAAATATATGTTTCATATTATTTCTCCATTATTATGTTAATATATGTTGGATGACATGATAAGGCTACAAGATTGCATAGTTTGATGAGACCCCCAAATCTTGATTGCATCAAAAGATTAAGATGGAATGGAGTGAAGATTTGGTGATAGGTTTCCCAAATCACTTAGGGATGATGATGGAAGTGATGCCCCCTCAAGATAACTTTTGGGTGAAATACATCTTAGGAGGTCTCTTGAAAAGATAAAGGATGATGAAAAGATTTACTAAGTGGAATAAAAGATAACTTCAGAGAAATCATATTGTGATGATGTACATTCCATGGATATAAAGTTGATGATGGATGATGAATATTGGGAACATTAATTAATGTTTCTTCGATGATGATAATATTAAGGAAACAAAATAGGTAACACAAAAATTAGTAAATAAAAGAATTTTAAGGGCATATCAACAAACATGCAAGCCCCTTGCAGAGCTATGATGATGCAAAAACCTCTTTCTATTTTACCTAGATTTGTAGGATTCTCACCTCTTATGCATTATAGACTTATTTATCTCTCTTCACCTCACTACATCAAGTGAGGGAAAAATCTCTTGTAAAAAGAAAATAAGTCAAAATAAGGAAATAATAAAAAGAGCCTATACGTAGGTGCCACTCAAATTTTAGGGTTTCTAATGTTTTTATTTTAATTTATTTATCCTCATTAAAACCTGTGGAAGTGTGTATAGGGATGGAATGAATCTAATATTCCTTAGAAATATGTGTAACAACACGAGCATAAATATCATAGCGAGACATCAGTCGAAGCACCAACCCAATAATTAATTATTATTTTTTGGGAATACTACTATACATTTCTTATGATAGATAATATACATTTATATAAATTAGTGGTATGAAAACATGGAATAATGTATATAAATAAATAAGATGTATATAGTTAGTTATAAACAATAAAGGATGCAAAATAAGTGTTAAGAAATCCTCTTACATGATCTGTGTTATATATACTTATTGTTCTTGAAGTAAAATTATGTATATAGTGTAACAACATGAGCATAACTATCATAGTGATAAATTAGTAGAATCGCCAATCCAAAAATTACTTATTATTTTTTGGGGTACTACTATAAATTACTTATGATTGATCATATACATTTATATAAATTAGTAGTATAAAAACATGAAATAATGTATATAAATAAATAAGATATATACATAATTAGTTATAAGCAATAAAGGATACAAAATAATTGTTAAGAAAACCTCTTATGTGATGTGTGTTATATATACTTGAAGCACAAATTTTTGAGCCCTCTTGCACCTCAAAGGTTTTGCACCTAAAAGGAGAGGGAAAAAGATCTACAATTCATTCAAGAACAAACCCTTGAGATTTTGCACCTAAAAGGAGAGGGAAAAAGATCTACAATTCATTCAAGAACAAACCCTTGAGATATCAATGCAAGAGGAGATTGAAATATGTCAAAGGGAGAGTTCTTGGGGATTAAAACAGATAGAAGGGGTTCACCATCAAGTGTAAACTTGGAAAACATAGAATTTTTGAAAATGCAATGTAGTATGCAAACATATGCTAAATGACCTAGAAATGACTATGAAACAAAACATAAAACTATAGAACTGAAGATGTGCACTTGAAAATGTGTTGGGAACTAGAATGGAGACTAGAAATATTGTTGATTTTGGAATTTTGACCTATTGAGACACTTACGCCATTTTGGGCAACTTACTCCAAGATCAGGAAAACTGTTTTGAAGCCTGTTTCAGGAAAATGGCTATTGAATCTACAAAAATCTCTAAAAAACATGTGCAGTGGGACTAATTCTCCACTAATGGTGACTTAGTCCACTCTGACTTTTTTGAAAATCTGAAAGTGGAAATAGAAGCTCTCGATCTGCACTTTTTGTTCCTCTAGGTATTTGGATTTGAAACCCCAATCTTCAACATTGTAAGTGAATTTTTGTGAATGTTTTTCGCTAGCCAACAAGGAGATGTCTTCAACAAGTTTGCAACCTATTCTTCAATGATATCCAAGCCTTCAAAGTACCTAAATCTGCAAACACACAAAGAGAGAAAGAGAAATGTTGAATGTTAGGGAATAGGGATCTGCCTTGGTCAAACCCCTTTTAGGTAATTAAGCCAAATGAAGAAATAAGATGAAGCATGAACATGAAATGAAGGGATTAGAAAATTTCCATGGTTATTGATCTTGAATTTCTAGAACAATGGATGAAGAATCTTCCCTTTAATGCTTCTTGATGACTTAGAATGCTAAAACCCTAGCTTACTTGAGAAGAATGATGAATGAATCAAGAGAGAAGAGAAGAAGAAGAAGATAGAATCTCCCAAAATGAGTGGAAAACCTCATATTTATACATAATTATTCCCTCATTCCCAAAAAATACATCAAAAACTGACTTTAGGTCTTAGAAAATAAAAACTTAACAGGATTTTGAACTTGTTTTGATTTTTGAGCCAAATGGGACTAAGTCGCCCCAAGTGGCGACTTGGTCCCACTTAGGTATTTTAAGTGGGTGTTGGGGATTAAGATATATTAAATGATGTTTATCAGGCTTATTCTCAAAATACACTTAAATAAGGCTTGCAAGTGTAAAATGGGGCCAATTAAAGGCATAAGAAAGGTGTAATTATTAATGACAAGCCTGAAAAAGTGTGAGATTTTGTTACAAATACTTACAACACTTTGAAATAAGGTTTAGTAAATGATAAAAAGAGGTTATTTAAGTGAATTATAATAAAAGGGTCCTAGAGAAGTGTTAAAGTGGGTTACAACACTTCACAACACCTTTATAAAACATCATAGAATTATTATTGATTTAAAAGGGTTGAAGACCTAACGTGAATGTGTTTACCACATTACAACATTAAATCTAGAAAAAACTAGTCTGAAATCCACAAGAAAGACTCAAATGAGAATAAAAATGTCAAAAGTTAGATGTTTTTTCTGAGACATTTAGCCCCCACTTTAGTGAGAGGATGAACTTTCTTCAAACTCACACTAAATTAGACATTTAAGAGGGGTCCAATTGTACCAATGCAGATGGTATAGGATGACAAAGATGAAGGAGGCCTGGTCAAGCTGCTAGGATCTAAGATCCTAAGTCAAACCATCATAAGCACAAAAGGACACACACAAGGTGAATGATTTACAGTAAAACAAGATACATGATCATGCAGTGGCAAGAACTAGAAGGAAGAGAACAACAAAACTAAAAAAAGGTGGATCAAGCTTCGACCATTTTTCCAACGCATTGTGGATCAGATCTAGGTCATTTGTCCAAAAATGCAAAATCACTCTAAGGCAACATAACTCTTGGTTGTCCATCGGGTGAGAAGTCCAAAAAGGAACATACACTCATGGCTGGTATACACTCACACACATATGTGGCTATGGGGAAAGTAATGCCTCAGAATGGGCTTCCTGCTCAACCATACTAGAGTTATACCTCCTGATAACTTTAATAAGGCACCACACAAAAATGAGACAATGTAATAGTGTAAGGTTTGTTCAAATATATTTTTCTTATTTCGTGCAAGGTCTCACCTTAGAGAACATCATGCATAATGTCTCCAAGAGAGGATAAGTGAAAAATGTCTCATCTTGTTTCCAAGAGAGCAAAATTGAAAGGTCTCATCTTGAGCAACATTGTTCCTAATGTTTCCAAGAGAGGAAAAGTGCAAGGTCTCATCCTGGGCAACATTGTACCTAATGTTTCCAAGAGATGGAATCACAAGAAAAAGTAAATCACACAAAGAAAAATGAGTGTTGATGTATGCCCCCACTTTAAAGTGGTTGCTAACACCATTACTATGAAAAATTGCTTTAAAGTAGAAGAAGACACGAGAGCTTATTCAAAAAGCCTTATGCTAAGTGATATGTTTCCAAATGAAGACACACCATGGAAAAGATAGTATGTCACTTGCAAGTCAACTTAAGACATGTCATCCACATCCCAAGCTTTCTCTTATATGTTCATGAAAGGTTAACGACTAGCCAAAAGAGACAATGAGGAGTGACATACGAGGACAAGGCTACCTAACCCCTTTCCCCCATTACTGTAGGGAAAAGGTGAGCCTAGAATGGATGATGATATGTTGCTCCTTGCAATAATGAGTATGCTATGATCCTACAACTATTACATGGAAAGGAGCAACAACTAATTTTATTTATGTGGATAATGAATCAAAGTTTTTTCTTGATACATATTTAATGAGGTATCTATCAGTTTAGGATGTACCAAGGCAAAATTTTTCTTGGAAGAATTGTTTGTGACAGTGTTGGCGTTGATTGAAGTTTTGTGTGATGGTGGGTAAAGGATGATTTGAGGTTGAAAAATATTAACATCCCATAGCGAATGAGAGGCTAATGTTGTCTCTTCATCTTCTTCTAAGGATACAATATGATTATTGTCAATGTTAGCCTTGTCATGTATCATTATATCCTCCCTAGGAGGAAGGGTTTTAGGAGAACTACAAACCGAATACTCTTGACAATCAATGGTTGGTTCTTCTAAAATGACTTCATCAAAAGTAGGGGAATGATCAATGGTTGAATTTTCTTGTCTAGTAAGGGTTTCTCTAGGTAAAGGGGGACAATTAAGATTGTCATGACCTTCATTGATTCTGTTTTCTAATATCAAAGCATCTTATTCAAAACTATGAGAGATACTAGGAGAAGAACAAATGTTATTGTAATGATTACTTATGGTTATGTTCTCTTGTTTATTAGTGTCTTTTCCACTAAGAGATGTAAGAGGAGAGAAACAACTAGGATTCTCAAATCTCTCATTGATTGGTTCTCCTACCAAAATATCTTCATCACCAATAGGAGAGATATTAGGAGAGGAAAAAATATGATCATTAGGAATGGCCAAGGTTGTATTCTCTTTCACTACAACACTCTCATAGGGAGGGGATAGGAATTTTTTCTTGGTATGTCTAGATATGTAAGACACTAACATTTTTTGAAAAAAAATAAAAGCACTTGTAACCATTTCATGCAATGCTTCAGCAATACAAACAATGTATATCCAAAGATACAAAATATTTCTATCCAATATATGCAAAGCCTTAAGAATGTAAACAATGTATATGCAAGAATAAAATCAATTTTATCAAACTTATGCAAATTTTTATGAATAGAAACATCATGTATGCAAAATTTAAAAGGAATTTTATCCATCTTATGCAAAATTTTAGAAATGTGAGCATTTTCAGATCTAATGGTGAAATGATTTCAAGAATGACTACACTAAATTGATGTTTTTGAGCTAGAATAATGAAACTGAGAGTTTATGATGATGCTATAACAAATAGTGAAAAATCTAGACTGGGACTAAGTCACCCAAAATGGTGAATGAGTTTCAGTTAGGGTTTTATTAAAAGTTTCCTAAAATTTTCAACTGGTTTTGATGATTTTGATGTTTTATGAAGAAAAGAGGAAAGGTAAATGCACATTTTATATGATTTTTAATGATTTGAGATAAAAAAATGTAAATGATATGCACTTTCATGAATGCTAAATTTTGAAACCCTAGAATGCAAATTAACTAATGCAAACTCCTAATACAAAGTTAATGCAAGTTAAATATAGGTTGAAGAAGAACTCCAAAATTTGAAAAGAAGGTATTCAAAATTCGGGTTCACCAAAATGAATCACAAATTTTTGAACCCTCTTGCACCTCTAGGGTTTTCCACCTAAAGGGGGATGGACAAAGATCTCCAATTCATTGAAGAACAAATCCTTGAGATTTCAATGCAACAAGAGATTGAAATCTGTCAAAGGGAGAGTTCTTGGGGATGAAAATAGATAGAAGGGGTTCACTACCAACTATAAACTTGGAAAACATAGAATATTTGAAAACACAATGTAGTATGCAAACATATGCTAAATGACCTAGAAATGACTATGAAACGTTAAAAATAACTATAGAACTAAAGATGCGCTCTTGGAAATGTGTTGGGAACTAGAATGAGGACTAGAAATGTTGTTGATTCTAGAATTTTGACGTATTGGGACACTTATGCCATTCTGAGAGATAGTCCCAGATCAGGAAAATTATTTAGAAACCCATTTCAGCCTAATGGGTATCTGAATCTACAAAAATTTATGAAAAATATTCACAGTGGGACTATTTCACCACTAATGGTGACTTAGTCCACTCTGGCTTTTTCAAAAATTTGAAAGTGGAAACAAAATCTCTTGGTTTGCACTTTCTGTTCGTCTAGGTATTTGAATCCGAAACCCCAATCTTCAACACTATAAGTGACTTTTTGTGGATGTTTTTCCCTAGCCAACAAGGAGATGTCTTCAACAAGTTTTCAACCAATTATTCAATGATCTCTAAGCCTTTAAAGTACCTAAATTTGCAAACACACAAAGAGAGAAAGATAAATGTTGAATGTTAGGTAATAGGGGTTTGCCTTGGTCAAACCCCTTTTAGGTAATTAAACCAAATGAAGAAATAAGATGAAGCATGAACATGAAATGAAGGGATTAAAAAATTTCCATGATGATTGATCTTGAATTTCTACAATGGATGAAGAATCTTCCCTTGAATGCTTCTTGATGACTTAGAATGCCAAAACCCTAGCTTTCTTGAGAAGAATGATGAATGAATCAAGAGAGAAGAGAATAAGAAGAAGATAGAAGCCCCCAAAATGAGTGGAAAACCTCATATTTATATACAATTATGCCCTAATTCACGAAAATACCACATCACAAGCCGACTTTAGGTCTTAGAAAATAAAAACCCACCAAAATTTTGAACTTGTTTTGATTTTTGACCCAAATGGGACTAAGTCGCCCGAAGTGGTGACTTGGTCCCACTTAGGCATTTTAAGTGGGTGTCAAGGATTAAGATATATTAAATGATGGTTATCAGGTTTATTCTCAAAAAGATAATTAAATAAGCTATGTAACTGTAAAATGGGGCCAATTAAAGGCATAAGAAAGGAATAATTATTGATGCCAAGCCTAGAAAAGTGTTAGTTTGTTACAACTCCTTACAACACTTTGAAATAAGGCTTGGTAAATGATAAAAAGAGGTTATTTAAGTCAATTATAATAAAAGGGTCCTAGAGAAGTGTGAAAGTGGGTTACAACACTTCACAACACCTTTATAAGACATCATAGAATTCTTATTGATTTACAAGGGTCCAAGACCTAATGTGAATGTGTTGACCATATTTCAACATTAAATCTAGGCAAAACTAGGCTGAAATCCACAATAGAGAGTCAAATGAGAAAAAAATGTCCAAAGATATATTTTTTTGCAACACAATACTTATCAAGTTTTTGAAGTAAAATTATATATGTATAGTTTTAATATACGAAATTGAAGTCGTTTACTGCAGTATAATGGGAAAGGTCAAAAATAATATTAGTTCCGCTAACAAGAAGAAAAGAGGAATGATATTAATGTTACTAATATTAAATGTCAATAATTTTATCAAGAGTAATATTAATATTAGGATAAGTTTTAATATCAATAATAATATTATTATTAATATGAAAGAGTGGTATTAATGATTATTAATATTAATATTATTTGTAATATTAACATTAATACTAAGTGATTTAAATATAAATAATCAAATTATTATTATCTCTAGGTCAATATCAATTGTCATATTGTTATTCACCTAATTTTTTCACCGCATGATATTAATATTAAATTGGAAATGAAAATTAGTATTAATAATTTGGTAGGATTTAAAATAATCATTTTAATGTTAAAGTGAATCAATATTAATATCATTAGGGTTAATAATGATATTAATATTAATAAATGAGTGTGAGAATTAATTTCATGAAGAGTTAATAAGATTATTAATATTAACACAAAGATTAAATATTATTATCAAGGGGGTTATCATTAGAGATTTTATTACTAATATGGGTATGAATGATAATGCTAATATTAAGAGTATCATCCTACCAATATTTTAATTCTACTAAATCATTGATGAAACAAGGTATGGTTAATTGATGGTGTTTTAGGTATAGGCGAGCAATCGTAATAACATAATAATTTAATAATTACTCCTTAGGGAAATATCATTTTCAAACAAAACTCCTTTATAACTCTCCCATTGGATGGTAAATAAACATGCTCAAGTCTATCTTAGGTCGCTAGGGTTTCCCTTCATCAATTTAGGGTGCACATGAGGGACTTTGTGCACCTGTCTACTCTTACCTCCCCATCCCCCACTCTTGGGCGAAGTGTTGATGTTGATGTTGCAAAAGAAATGTCATCTAATGTGTGTAGTAGTGTTACCATGTCAAGTACGGTAGAACATTTTAGATCATATTTACATATATGTATAAAAAAATTGTTAGTTATATTCTTCCCTTTGATCAAGTTTAGGGCATTACACATTATCCTACACCAAGGGTTAATCTTCTATTTGTATCACCACTTCTGTAATGGTCCGCCAAGTAAACTTAAAGGAAGTTGCAATTAACGTCTTAAACGAACCAAATTTTTTTTATAAACTGCATTTAACATACACATTCACTCATTAATTAGCAACAATCTCTAAGGCTACAAGGTTAGGATTACTTAAACCCACACATACATATTACATATAACCATAGCATTATGAACTTTATGAAATAAACATCATACCTCATAAGAATACCACATAACATAATAAGATAATCAACCAAGATACAATCTCATTAACTTAATCCAAAAGTTACATCACTCATTCCCAGAATGAGGCAATAGTACATAAGATTACAATTATAGAATTCCACCTCATAAACATAATAAGAGGGATAAAATAACTTATACAAACTGAAATATTACAATGCAAGAAATTATAACAAGAACCGTGAGCTTTCCATCTAGATGTCTCGCCACCAACTACCGAAGATAGATGGGGACCCAATAGTTTTGGTGCATGTTCCACCCAACCAAGTGGTACCCAAAGGCCCACCTCCCATGCTAGGAGATAGTAACAATGTAACATGGACAAAGATCTACAACCACTAACCAAAGGTAGACTCATACTGATTCATACTGATATAATCAAACAAATGAACTAAACAAGTACAAATCTAGTACAACTCAAGTACAATACAAGTACAATACTAGTAAAATTCAAGTACAACTCAAACATCACTGACATAGGTCACATTGCTTCTAGACATAAAATAGATCAAGTATGTTTAGAGAACCATACACATAAAACAATTAACAACAGTTGTCCTAGATAGAGTGTCATCGCATAGTAGTCATGAGATCTCCTCTGGGCATCCTTCATAGGCTCCGGTAATCCTGGTGGCCTCAACCGAATCTCGGCCCTCATACTCACTCACACGGCATCAAATACCTCTCGTACTGACAAGATAGATGACTATGCCATTCCAGGCCTTCCCACTCATCCCAAGTCTAAATGAGCCCTTGTGCCTATGAGTGAGGATTAAATTATCTTGATTAGTGTGAATGCATCCTAATCATATAAGTACATTAATTTAATTATCACTTGATTAACTCACTTCTAAAGGTTATCCAGTTTACCACTTTGGGCTCCGGCCCCTAACAAAAGCCACTCTTCTATTCGACAACGCACACCCAAACAATCCACCAAGGGAATACAAGTGCATACCAACTAGGCATCATAATCCACTCCAACACAATGAGGAAACAAATGATAGAACTCACTCCAAATATCTTGGAGGCAACAAACACATAGTCCACTCCTTTCATAGGAGGCACAAAACATCCCCGTTGATGGAAACTAGGTAAAATTGAAAAGACGCCATGCACTACCCAAGGGAAAATAACTGGATGGCATAAAGATTCAACAACCCTTATCCTCTAAGTTCTTCTGGAAGACTTATAATTTAGGACTAACACTAAATCCTAACACCCACAATACAACTTGACGACATAGCAACAAAAGCATTCAAGTCATTAATCAAATCTAATATTTGGATTTCCTAAATCCATACTCATTCAATAGGTAACGTTAACAAGGTCAAAGACACACTTACAAGGTTAACTCAAATAATCATATCCCATATTTCTATTTCCATTATAGAAAGTCTCAAACAATTTAAACTTACATCCCTTTACGAAATACAGAGAAAGTAGAACATTTAAGGCAATCACAAGAAAGTTACTATTTTTGGATATTCTATATCCATATCTCTTTCATATTTCATTCACAATAAATTAAATGCTCTAATTGAAATAAAATAAATTAAACTAACTATTTGCCTCATCAATACAAACAACTTCTTAATTTACTTTTAAATCGATGCAAATCCATGCAAGTAAACTCTTTCCATTTCCTAACCAGATCTTACATCTCATTCAATTTTCTATTTAGAACATTCAATCACTTTAATATAATAAATATTGTTTCTCTATCCATTTACCCATATACACTGATCAATCCATTTTAAATCTCTATTCAATAATATTTTGCATGCATCATATTAAAATAAAATACAATAATGAATTTACACTTAATATATATATATATATATACTCCATATTATATAGACACCATATATATATATTAAATTATATTAATAAATTTAATTATATATATTCTTTAATATTCCAATCACAACAATTAATTTGCTCTATGGAAATAAATAAAACATAATATATGTTTTCCTTTTCCAATATATTCATTTCCTAGATTTACTTCTAATACAACATAAACTATTACCATTACTATATTCAATTTCTATCCAAAATCTATATCTTTTCAATTCTCTATTTAAAAACATCAACATCGTAGTGTATAAAAATATATTTTGGCTTAACTATTTAACCATGCATTCATATTGTTTCCAATTAAATCTCATTAATTAAACAAACATTCAAGTATAAATATTTCTACAATTCCTCAATATATGTTTAAATATCTTTTCCCCTATCTAATTGCCCTTGTATTCAAAACTTATCCTTTAAAATCCCCTTTCTCAATAATATTAAACTTTTGCCTTTTCAAGATAACTGAGATAACTAAACAAGTGCATTTAATTTACAACATATGAAATACTAATTTAAATAATTTAAATTAAATTCAATGTTTTCTTTAAAAACCAACTTAAGTCCTCTACAAATAAATCCTTTCAATTTTCCAATTACACCACACATTTATTTCGAAACAAATACATTGTAAATAAATTATATTTAATAAAGATATTTATCTAAATATAATTTAAATTAATTCATTCAAAACAATTCACATTTATTTAATTACACATTCAACCTAAAACTTATATAAAATATTAATCCAATATATATATACACAGATGTATACACTTTATATTTATATACTATATAAGCCAAATTACACATTTTAAACCTTATACAACAATTATATATATATATATATATATATATATATATATATATATATATATATAGGTATATATAATTATATATTTCCATGCATTAATATATAACTATATATCAAATAAATCATTGATGTTCAGGATTTTAAAACCCTCATAAAATAACTAAAATTTCCCCAAAGAAGGGCGGACGAAGTCAAGATCCGAAATTTGCAACCAAAAAAAAAAAAGTTTTAATAATGGGGAGAGGGTCGGCCATTGCCAAACCCCTGCCCCCATGATCCATCGCTGCCTCCACCCATACACGGCCTGTTGGTTGGGAGGGGTTGCGCTGTCATATGGGGCAACACTCCCTCCACTATGTGGAGGGCGCTGCCTCATAGGACAGTCGCAGCCTCCTCAAGAGGGGCGGTGGGGTGTGTGTAGCACCCCCACCCAATACACAGCATAACCAGCAAATGGAAGAAATTCGCTTCCTCCGATTTTAACAAACAAAAATAGATTTAAAAAAAAGGGTTTTGTTTCATAATTCATCGGCCGTATGGCGGTGAATATATATCAAAGGACAATATATTTTAATATAAATAAAAATTGTATATATATATATATTATATATATATATATATATGTATATATAATATATATATATATATAAAAGAATTTATCATGATGAATAAATTGAAGAAATTTTGTGAGATAATCACCTACAGGCAAAATTGCAAAGTTTTTCCAGAAAAAGCCAAATTCCAAAAGACTCACAAATTAATTATCTTAAACCATTTTCTCAAATTCTTGAACAATAAAGTTAAAAGATCGCAATTAAAACTCAAAGTTCTTAAAACCCTAAGGTTTCTCCCAGTTAATTTCCATAGGAGTTTTTCAAAGTAAATTTGATTTCCTACAGAGGTTGATTTCCTACAGAGGTTACATTTTCTAAAAACATTCTAAATGTATTGTTCAATCTCTATGTTTGATTCCAATAAAAAAATAATCGATTTCCTCAAATAATTTAAATTCAACTAAGGTTTTCACAATTTTCACTCAAGAATTTTCACAAAGTAAAAGCTGTAAATTCATTTAATTCTTTTCTCCTAATAACAAATTTCTTTTCTAAAACAGATTTAACAAACAAATCTTTAATCACAACTATTTTAAAAGTAACCAAGAACAATAAAACACAAAGAGGAAAACCTGGTTCAAGAAGCTATAGGAAAAGATTAATTTCTAATGCAAGCCTCCTCCAAAGATTTCCTGAATTTTCTTCAATCCTCCAACGAATCCAATCCAAAACCCAAAAAATGCAAATAATCTTTCCTCCAATCAATTCAACAATCAAAACTTTCTTCAAACCCTTCTTTGTGCAAATTTTTCTAAAATTTCCTCTTTGCTGTAAAAATGATTTTTTCTAAAAACTTCTCTGCCCTAAAATTAAAACATGCATTCCTTATAAATCAAAAATACCTAATACAACCCTAATTCACATTACATGCAAATTAGATATTAATTTCAATTTCAATTTTTGAAAACCCACTTTCAATTTAAAATGAAATTTCAAATAATAAATTAATTTCCAAAGTTGCAACTAGTTTCCCAAATAAACATTTAATTAAAATTTCTAATTTAATTCCCACAAGTTGAAATTAAATTCCAAAATTAATTTTAATTCTTTTATTTCCTTTCATTTTCTTGCATCACATTTAATTAATTAATTTAATTATTTAATAACTAAATTCAACCCCCTTGGATTAAATTTAATTAATTAAATAAATTAAATATAATTAATTAATTTAAATATAAAATTTTATCTACATTGCATTATTTAAATTAAATAACCATCAACATGATTTGAAATGTAATTATTCTAAATATCTATTTCCAAATCAAGAATCCTTCAGAATTAAATAACATTAAAGTAAGACAGACAATGACTCGACACACACGACTGGCGACACACTAAGGCTATGGTGTAAATTTGACACATGTTACCAAGCTACTACCTCTCGTTCAACTTAACCATTGGATCGACACACTCGAACCTGTGAAACTAGGTGGAGTCGATGTCATGTACCTGCAAACCTAAAACCAAGTAAACAACATCATACAATATATATCCAGCATATAATACACCCCATGACGAAGAAATTTCGGATTAGTAGGGCACTCGCAAGCGAGTGATGCGAAACTGTCCTCTTCACCAATACACTCAATAAGAACTGACATTAACATCATAATCAATAATTTCATAATAAAATTCCATGTTAACTCTACTAACAACATTAAACCTTTAAATCATGTGAAACAATAATTAGATCAACACATCACACAATAATAGTTGCCGCTCAATAGAAACAATCAAAACATCATAACAAAATGTATCCAGTATCAAATTAAATGCAACCAAACATAGCATAAAGCAAACCGAACAAGGAGCAAAACGGAGGGGTATTACAACTTCTATCTACCACACTTATGATTAATCCCCTATAGTTTAAAAATATTACTCTTAACTCTAATATCCCCCTTTTTTGTTGTCTCAATCATCCACATGAGACTTCGAAAGAAAAATATTGGTTGCTATAGTAAAAGGTCTAAAGGAGATTATGATGGCTAAGAAACCCTTATATGTGAAAGTAAAAAATGTTGTTTCTTCCAACTCTAAGGGTATGGAAAACACCCACCAAATACTTAAGAATAAGAGATGCATTGCTAGGCTCTCCTCCCAAAAGCCTAAGTTGAAGAAGACTCCCATACATGAGATCATAAATGAGGTTAGTTCTAGTGGAAATGAAGAACTTAAAATTATGGATGATAATATGAAGTCTAATGGTAGTGATTTCCATGAAACCCATTATGAGATTAATCTTAGATTGGACTCTATCTCTAATTCCATGATAAATTCTATTAATAAAAAAGTAAAGAATAGAAAACCATCGCTACTATCAAATTGTCAACCTTAATAAGCCCATTGAAACCTCAACTAATATAAATTCCAATCTACATCTAGAGAGGGAGGAAATGATAGTAAAAACCTTGAAAGTAAGAAGAAAGGAAAAGAATCCCAAGAAGAAATAACTAAGGAATAATGGAAAATTGAAGAATATGAAAAAACCAATGGGTGGTAAAGATACCATGGTCATAAATAACAACTATGGGTCTCCTTTTCCCATAAGTCATAAATAGGATCAAAATGGATCTACTATAGATGGGCATATAAAGAAAATTCTAGGAACTAAAAATTTCTAGAAATAAGATCATTAATCTAAATAAGAAAATCCTTAACTCCACAACAAGTAGCTTTAAAATCCTCCTAAAAGAATAGGAGAAGAAATAAAAAAGGGAAAGATATCAAAGAGGATAATGGGGAATGTTTGAAATCTCTTAAATTTGAGCATCATAGGCTTTAAAAAGAAAGAAATTCTATTATGGACTTAGAGATTTGTCTAGATCCCCCACTCAATAAAGGTTGTGATGTTATTCTTGTTTTGAGTTGTTAGAGATTTTGATTTTGATTTTTTTTTTCTCTCTTTTTCTTTGAACTCTCACCATTGGAACTTGTATGGGTAGAGACACATATTTAACCTGTTTTATCTTATAAAAATATTAAAATCCATATAAAAAATTAGAATACTTTCAAACCATTTGATCTTTAAACTTCTCTCAAAAAATAGATCAACTACATATATCTCATGATTATTCATTTTACATAGAATGGAATATTTCATCTTAGAAAATTATATATCTTTACCATCAATATAAAATATGTGTCTTATATTTTAGACAAACCCACTCCCATATCCATACTTATATCCTCATAATATTTCTCATAAATAACTAATGGTTGAGATAACCTAATATTTTTTCTACTCGCACTTTTAATTAACACACTATAACTCTAAATAAATATCCTAATGTACTTGTATATTTGTTGCCAAATTAGTTCTCAATTATCAATTCCATTTATCTAATCTATCCCAAAATGACCTTAGTACTAAACTACTACCATATTTTTTCTAAAGTTATATTTATTGTTGGATTCCTTTGCAACTCCTTCTATATACATATATCTTCATGTTCGAAATTTGATTGTAATTTTTTTGAGTAGATATCAATGTAGCTCTGTAGGGTTGAAATGAAAGAAATCCAACAAGAGAGAGAATGTAAAACCATGCTAGTATTTATTCATTTTTTTTCATAATTACAAAGAGTAAATATGTATACCTTTATTCTTCATATTTTATAACCTTTTTTTAAAAACAAAAATTCTTTGCAAAACTTTTCTATGTTTTATAGATTTTCTAACCTATACAAAATGCTTAGAAGTATATATATAAACCCTAAATTGCAATTCGTTGGAGCCATCACCCCTAATTTCATAGATATTTACTTGTTTTAGATTTATTTAATGGACGTAGACCACTACAATGTACACCAAATATCTATTATTATTTTTATTAAATATGGAGTTAAAACTTATATATATATAAGCTACATAATTGAATCTTAATAATGATACCATAATTTGATACATTGTGAAAAATGCCTATCAATTATCATATATATAATTAATTTGAAATTTATGAAACCTTTTTGATTCACTTACCTCTCAAAAATATAAACCATATAAATTAGTGTTAGGAAAAACAAATTACAAAAAAATATATTTATAATATATGTTATATTAGTAAATTTTTTTTTTTTTAAATTACAAAAATTTGTATTTATAATATATGTTATATTAGTAAATATTTTATTTTTATAATAATATATAAAATTTATTTATATAAATTTCTTTTAAATGATTTAAATAAATAGACTACATTTATTGACTAATGTACTATAAGGAAAAACTTATTTGGAATAAATATGAAACATATATCAAAATCATTTTAAGGAAAAAGCATACATGTATATAATTTGACGTATAAAATAAGAAAAAAATTGGCATGTGAAGGATAATGGTGAAGAATATGTTGTATGAAAAAATATTTAATGGGAAAAGTTAACCATCAAATTTAGGCCTTGCTCACACCCATGTCAAAGTATTTTGAGCTCTAGACCTATAAGAGTTGGTGTGCTTACTTTATAAATAATTAATTTTATCTTCCCCAATAATCTAGTCATCTACAACATTATTGACTTCATCTATGCTACTAGCTCCATCTTTAAGTGTGATGACATTTTATTTCTTCACTTACCCTATCTTTATCTTTCTCATTAAAACACACCCTCTTTCTTCTTGTCTACTAACAATGTGATCTTAGGGCCTTGTTGTCAATGAGTCACTTGTAACTTTGGATTTTTATTGCACTTATATAATTAGCACAACCTCCTCATGCACAAGCAAACAAAAAGATTCCACACCTCACTTTCATTATGAGATTAAAAATAGCAACACATGCTAGAATGTAGATTAATGCAAGGGATTATGGCTAAAGTAATAATTACTACTCTTTTATCAAAAGCTTAGTTATCTATTGGATTGGAATGAGATGTCAAATCTAAAAGTGTCTCATTAAAAATTTACTCCAATACACACTCGCACACTCTCTAAATGGACCATGAGCCCTTCAATTTACCTAAACAAATCTAAGGTTGTAATCATAGGTCTATATAGTTTCAAACATCCGAAAGACTAATACATATAATATTTAATTAATGGACCAAATTTGATATTGCAATTATGTATGTACTTATAGCCAAGAAAATAACATAAAAAATTCAGCAACCCTTTTTGTTTGTAATATTGTGCAACCTCCTAACAACACTAACAATAAATATGTATGTAGGAAAGTGAAGTGTAGAATTTAACAATAAAGATGCATTAAAAGAAACCAACATGTGTAGTTAGAAACCAGATTTGACTTTTATTATGATGTTAAATATGAATTGTTGACCTAGTACTTTAATTAGAGGTTCATGTGTTCATGTTGTTGTGGTTGTCAACCCATAGAATGTGAGTGTAGGTAATAAAATGCTTGAAGCATTAGTATTTCAATTTCTAAAGCTTTTCATGTTGTGGAATGCTTGCACAAAACACAAGTGCCAAGATGGTTGTGTTGATGTAAGTGTCAAATGTTTAAAAAGGTACAAAACTCTTATTTTTCCTAACCTGCCTTGTCATTGTGTGAATTTTCAATGTCCAAAACTAGTCATAATATTTATTTTTAGTTATAGGTGAAAAGGTTTGTTATGTATATAAAGTACCATATGTTTCATTATAGGCACATCAATGCAAGTTTGAATCAAGCGTTAAATTCTTTATACAAAATATTATGTTTAATTCCAATTAAATTCATAATGTCCAATGGCATGGTCACTAGTACCTTGGTGTGTCTTGGAAGGACTTAATATGTGTCCAAAGTAATGGGTGGACAATCTCCATCTATTGAAGTTTGTGCAAGTAAAATGTAAAAGGCCAATTTCAAGACATCCAAAAGGGGAAGTTTTTTAGCCCAAATTCTCCATGGGCAGTGCTCTAACAAAAAATATAATTAAACTATAGATCATATGCTAAATTGTAATAAATTTCTAAAATCTCCATGCATACCACTTAGAATTCTCAAGATTAAGTCCCCAAACCTTCATGCCATTGTAATATGTCTTTTGGGAAATTCCTAACTTTAGGATTGTAAAACAATAATAATCATGAAAAACTGATATTAGTAATAAAAAGTATCAATTTTATGGTTATATTCAAATTAATACATAAAATATTAGAATATTGAGAGCAATACATTATAGCTAAAACATCACAATATTTAGATCAATAGTTCATAATATTATCCATATTTGAATTCAAAATATCTTAACATTGTTAATGATTATTCCAAGGCATATTCCTATAGCCAATCATAGTAGGAATTCACTTGAAATTGTTGCAAATCACAATCTCAAGGATGGTTGTACTTGTATTGCAAGAGCATAGGTGGATCCCCATTAATCCATCTCAGGGTGGCGTACTTGAGAAGACCTTCAAGCCTAGGAGCACTCAATCGCCTCCTAGCCCACAAACATAGTAGGATCTCAGGTCCACTCCATCTCTCAGTCCACCTTGGAGGTGCACCATCCTCCTTGATTAAGCCCAAGAGCACTCATTTACCTTCCAACGCACACACATGGAAAGATCTCCAATCCATCCATCTCAAGGTGGCATGTTTGATAAGATGTATGAAGATTACCTTCCTGAACAAGCCCAAGAGCACTCATACGCCTCCTAAACCATGAGCCTACATCTTGGAGTGGCATGCTTGATGAAAGAAATGTCAATACTTCACCTCTCATGAAGGCGAAAGACTAGTTGTCATTATTTGCAAGCCATTTCTAGTAAATTCAAAACCAATTATTTATATAAATTAGCTATATGATTTTTCTGTTAAATACTCTTAAAGGGAAATAAAATTAAATTAGTTGCAATTAGCAATCACTTAATTTATACAAGGAATGTCTATGAATCTATTTATTTGTAATCTAATATTATTCTTAAACTTATCTCACAATATTATTAGTGTTTAAGACACTATTTATTTCTAAATTAGGACTCAATTTATTTTTTGTTTTCCAATTTCCAATCCGATCCACTTGCTCAATTGATATTTGAGTGTGTGTTACTTGGATGAATTGATCATTAAATGATTTGATGATTGAATGATTGGATGCTTGAATAATTTGATGATTGAATGTATTGATAAAATTATCGATGTTTGCTTGATTAATTTTTTTGATATTTCAATTTTTTGATTTCTTGATGGATAGATGAGTGATGATTGCTTATCGATGGTGAATTGATTTACCCTTTATATCCATTTCTTTAAGGATTCACCACCCTTCACCAATAAATAATGAGTCACCACCCTTCATAACAAAGGATTCACCACCCTTCGTTGTTGTATTTTCAGAATACTACTTTACCTCCAAATTGATTAAAATATTTATTCCCATTTTGATATATTATTATTGAGGGAGTCACAACCTTTCACATTTTAAGAGTCACAACCTTTCACATTCAGAGTCACATCCTTTCTCACATCATCACTACTCTTGAGAGCATACTTTAATTTACTTGCAAAGCCACATAAGGTTCTATTCTCAATTGAATTTGATGATGTTATGGATCTCTTTATCAAAATCAAATTCTCTCCCTTTTATATCTCAAGTTTGAGGGAGTCACACCTCTTCACCTCAATAGGTACAACTATGTATCACTACATTTGGAGATAATAATTTAATTTTAAATAAGTTAATTTGTTAGAGCTGCTATCTATTACTTGCAATCAGTCCTAATAATTATTTCCCTCCCTTTCCTTCTAGATCTACCTTCTTTATGTACCTTATTTGCTCAAGTGACACAACCTTTCATATTCATCATTCTTAACAACTTAGTCTTTATTTAATGGTAGTTTGGTGTAGTATTAAATAACACTTGCACCAAGAGGGGTGCAATGGGTACACCAATAAAGAATTATACATAAGTTAAAATGGTAAGGAAGTGTAGTTTGCAGTGTCTATATAATTTTTTTAATAGAAGTTGGAAATACATAAAATCTTGTTTGAAACATTTATTAAGTATTTGAATTATATATTTTCCTAGAGCAAATTGAAGGAAAGAATCACAATAATTTAAAGTTTGAAGCTTTTGTAATCGATGATTTCATGTTATTGTATGGAATGATCCAACACAAAGATTTTTGGATGTTCATTCATTTTGTTCCTACACATTCTAAGAAAAAGTTAGCATACTTACATCACAAATGATTTGTAGGTTTTATGTAAATCGTACAAAGTATAGAAAAATGAAAGCAGGTGTTAGAGGAAGGAACTATAAAGGAATGAGAGTTAAATTGGAAACAAAATATTCTACTTCATAAAAGGGATTCCACAAATTCACTGATATATCCTCTAAATTCATAATAAACACCTTTAAGAGGTATTGAGCTTGGATTTTACTCACCTAATTCAATACCTACACTAGGTTCAGGGTTTTAATAAACACCTCTAAGAGTTTATCGAGATTGGATTTTAAGTACTTCACTTACCTCAATCAATCCCTTTCGTAATAGTTGTTCACAATGATTAATGACAAGATACCTGGGTGTCAAATACAAGGCATATGATGTAGCGACATTCTTTATTTGAAGATGCTCTTGTAAGGCCCCACCTTGCATGTGATTAGTAAGTCTATAATATGTTTTATGTGTTCCTAAATAGATGGTAAGATGTATTGTGGATGAAAAATAATGTGGTTATTTGATAATACTCTTGCTTCTCATTCTGACATTTTATTTATGGTTTCATGAAGGAGTTAGGAATAATAAATTATGAATACGAGTTGAAATTGTAAATGAAATGGTTGCAAAATTAAATCTTATTTTAGCTATAAAATTAATGTGATATACGACTATTGCTTATGGTTTCATTGGTAATGTGTAGGAAAGGAAGAGTCAATCCGATAAGAGAAGACCATTGAGTAGATCAAAAGACATCTTCTTGTGGTGATGAATTGGATCCTCTTTGAGGCTTAGAAGGAAATAAAGTTAAAAAGTTGATAGAGTAAGGTGGTAAGGGTTGATATAAAAGGGATGATTTATATTGGATTGAGGGGGTATTTATTTGTGTGCCAAGTGATTGTAAGTTGGGGAATAAGGTTTAGAAACATTATCCAAGTTGAAATTCGGATAGATCTTTAAATGGGTCTTTAAAGAGGGTTTTTGGTCAACTTCCTTGGTTGGGATGCAAAATTAAACCCTCTAGGGTCTATGCCATAGTGGTAGGGGTCAAGTAGGCATACAATAGTGCCCTAGGACATGATTTGACCCTTGAAAATTCCTCATTATGGAGAGTGACGAGTTTTGAAGAGAGGATGTGATGGAAAGATGGAGGGATTGTCCAAGTGCACGTTCCTTCTTCAATAAAGAAATGACTCTCATTGATGGAGGTAGGTATAATCCACACCTCCCCATCCAAAGGTTGCAAGTTGAAAACCCTATATATTTTGGAGATGAAGAATGGGTGGGGTGTTACCCACTTCTCCTCTTGGAGAACTTGAATGAAGATGGTAGAAAGAATGAGGAGAGGAGAGGAGTCCACCTCTTTGGGAAGATAGAGAGAAATATGGCTTGGATGGAAGATGAAACATGGATAAAAGAGTTAAATTCCTCCTCCTAAATAAAAAAGAGAATTTTTCTTTCCTATTTTTATTTGCCCTTGTTATTGATAGTAAGAAGGTGACATATGGAATGTATCCTAGTTCAAAATAGAAAGTAGAAAACCTGGATATATGAAATTTGTGCTATGCTAAGCCTATCGCTTTTGTACAAATAAGAAAATACCCCATTTATCATTATGGAGCTAAATAATTCCTTGCTCAGGGGTATGGCTAGAGCCCACGAGGCTCCATGACACCATTATGGTAGGGTGGAGAGCAAGCCTTAAATAGTTGTATGTCTTTCATTGTATTCCTTTCAATTTTTTGTGTAATATAGAAAGTTGTTGTTTTGATGTAATATTTTAAAATAATGGAAAAAAAAGCAAAGCTAAGTTCACTAGTTTATAAATAAAAGCACTTAACCTCAATATTTTTTTGTGACCATGCATGTTAAAAGATGAATATTATATTTTATTTTAATGAAGATTTAAATGTTTATGCAAAAATTAAAAAAAGTAAAAGTAAACCTGGGATATACCTCTCTGTTGGTTCTTACTTACCGTAACTCTTATTTTTTATTGAAATAATGTTGAATGTAAAGTGAGTTTTAGAATTTAGTTTTAAGAAAATATCTATAACAAAAAAAAATTATTCTTAATAACATAATAATGATTTAAAGGGTGAGGTTGGCTTTCTTTGGACATAGGGCTCAAATTTTGTTGAGAAAGTCCTTGGTTGTAGTGGGTTTATCTACTGGTGTCCCTATTCGTAGTCAACCTATTGCATCTGACGTATCCAATAACGCCATAGCTCCCATCATTATAAAATGTGAGAATCTAGATGTTAGTATAATCCTTCCTAGCTCGACGACATCAATGCCGAACTCCACAAAGCATTCGTTCTTTGTTAATGCCCATTTTGTCTTAGCTAAGTTATTAAAAACAAAAGAGGTAAATCTGAAAAACAGATGTATGTGGTTCATTGTATAACATTTTCAATACCAAGTAAATTGTAAACTAATTATCATGCATAAAATAGTGAGCAAGTGTAACTAATATTCAACAAGAAACTATATGATCAAACATTCATTGAAGAATCCTTACAAACCAAATAACAACCCTTCACAATGTAGCGAATGAAAAAGACATGTTGGAGATTTGAACATGAGAATGAAAAAAAAAGAGAGAGAGGGGAAACACCACATTGAAAAAATATATATAACACAAGATTATGTAGGCCTAAGGGGAGTATTGAATAATGCCTATGAGAGCATGAACCCCAGTAAGTGGAGACGTCTATCTAATTCACTGTCACAAGGAATGTGAGATTAAACTACAAAAAAAATTTGAATATTTGCAATCTATGGTTTCTAGTATTTCTTGAGGACAACTATTTATTGGCTTGTAGCCAGGCATGACCCCAAACCACTTCAAAAGATTGCCTTGCTAGATAATAAGAAACACAGTTACCAAGTAGCTAGTGTAGAAGTAAATTATAGCTAACATTCTAAACTTCAAGGGTAAAAAATGTAAGGGGAGCCATAATAATCAATAGACCCTAATACAAGATCAAAATGAGCACCTCAGTTCTGCCTTTGATAGAATGCATTGTAGATAGATATTTACATAGATAATAGATTATGATTAAAATTAGTACCCGAGATACTGAGTATAAATAAGAAAAAAATATGCAGCAAAATAAGAATAAAGGAAAGAAGAAGTAGAGGCGCTAACTTTTACTCAGGGGTAACCTTATAGGGTTTGACAATAGGATGATTATTTGATGTCATGGTTAAACCCCTAATTTCATCAGAGTTTAAGAAACATTGAGTGGGTGGTTCTGGATGACCATGGTAATGTCACTAAAGTTCTTGGATTGCGCTCTACTTCTCCATGACAAAACTTTAGAGTGAGGTTGATGTATCTTATATGGTGGATGATGCATGAATTCAATGATAAAATCGTATTCAACATACTTCTCCCAGTTGTGTTTTTTTTAAAGCCCTGTCATTGTGGGTTCTACATTTTCTTCCCCATAAATAGGACGAGACTGTCATTGAATCAACTTCTAAATCTAGCTATTTATAACTGAACAGTCTTATCGCAATGTTAATTAAACTACCCTACCATTCTCTTTGAAATAAACTTCTCTTCGTCGCTATACCAACAATTCATCAAAAAGAGGATAAGTGTTTAATGCAACCTCACCTCTTTTGGGGATAATGCCAGTGGGTAAGAGACCAGAGCGAAGGAAAATTTACTTGACTGTATAAGGTAGTTGATGATGTTTAAATTGAATACATGATCTTGTGAACTTTCATAAAGAGTAAATATTTATTTATCTCTATCACTGAAGCTCAATTCTCTTACAGGAATGAATTGATCAATTTCCAGTACCTTTTTATGCAACCAATTCTATGCATATAATGATTTAATAAGGAAATGTGAATTACTCACCAGCTGTTAATAGAGTAGTGTAGAGTCCACGTTAACTTCTTTTATTTATTATCACTATTCTAGAGGTATCGTTCTATGAAAAAAATCAAATATAAAGAAAAGAAGATCCTCTAATATAATTAGGAACATATGACTTTTATAGAAGAAAAAATAAAGAATACAAGTAAGTCTAAAAGAAAAGAGGAGGATTCTAAAAGTTAAAGAGGAGGCTTACATGGCCTTTAGGGTTAGAAAAAATAAAGGATGAGGAGGCTTACATGGCCTATATAATGCACATAAAAGAATTTGTTTTCGTCAATCTCCAACCTTTCAATCAAATCCTTAACTAATATGGAAATGGTGATTTGGTTTAGCATTTCATGAACCAAGGTCAACTTTATGAGGGAATAAAACAAATAAATGAAAAAAAAGAAATATAAAAGATAAATGGAAAGAACAAAACAAATAGAGAGTGAGTGAGCAAAAGAGAATAAAGAGAAATAAACATAGAAAAATATAAAAAATGTGAAAAATGTGAAATAAATTTTATTTTGATAATCTGCTATTTTTTCACATGTGCAAAACAAAGAGGTGATTTTTTCGTGAAAAACCTATGTTTAATAAAACTAAAAAAATACATACATAATAAAACCAAAACATATTAAAATTATATTCGTTGGATAATTTGTTCAAAGGACTACCATGATCATTTTAAATAAATTTTAAATGAATTCATTTGATCCCCCAAAAGGTAAATCAACAGTGATTTTTTATCAACATTTTTATAGGTGTAAAGGAGACTCTATTGTAAGTATGGTTTAAAACTAGCGGGGTTCTATCCAAGGGGGTTTGATCTAAGGTGGTTTGATCAAACCCTCTTCAGTTGGAATCCTTAAAATGAAACTTTTTAAGGCTTAAATCATTATATTTTCTATAAATATGTGATTTCAGCAAAAATCAGAATATCCCAAAAATTGTAAACCAGCTTTGTGGGATAATTGATAAATAATAGAAAGGCATATGGGGAGAGAAAATAAAGAAATAATTTTGATTGGTGAAGCCACAGTTCCTAGATTTCAAACCTATGACATATTTTTTTGGTTTACCTATTTTGGTTAAATCTTTTCCATCCCTCATTAGTTCTGGGTTGATTCCATATACACCTCTCTTCCACTTTGTAATAGTGTTATATGCAAGTATCATGGAGGATAAAAAATATTCTAAGGAACCTTTGATTCAAAGGGCAGAGGAGAAGGATGCTATGGTACTTAATACGAATGGATTCTTGGTGTATTAATTGATAGGTACACTAAAACCACATTATGATTTTTTTGTAAATTGGTCTTCAATCAATCAAAATCTTTCAATTAAAACTCCTTTCAAAGATGATAAAAAGGTATGCAGCTATCTATTTTCTATATGTTGACTCAGGGGTATCCCTACGACCCAACCCAATGCCTAACCTGCCTTACCTTGGTCTTACATTATGCTAAGTTAGAGTCAGGAAGATGTGTCGCACTGGGGCAAGACTAGTCCCTTGGGGATGTATATAACAATCTACAACGGGATCTTACATTATGATGATAAAAAGGTATGGAATTCTCCTTGTTTTCTGGTTGACTCAAAGGTATCCTCGTAACCTAGCCCAATGCCTAGCCAACCTTACCCTGGTCTTACATTCTACAAAGTTGAGATCAGGAAAGGGTGTCATCCTAGGGTGAGACTAATCCCTTGGAGATGTATACAAGGGAATGTACACAATAAATCATAAAGGGTCTTACATTTTGACGATAAAAAGGTATGGACTTCTCTTTTTTCTTAGTTTTTCTATTGACTCAGGGATATCCCCGCAATCTAGTCCAATGCCCAACCCACCTTACCTTGGTCTTACATTTTTCCAAGTTGGGGTGAGGAAGGGGTGTCACACTAGGGCGAGATTAGTCCCCTAGGCATGTATATAACAACCTACAAGGGATCTTATATTATGATGATAAAAAGGTATGGACTTCTTTTTTTTTTTCATTTTGTTGACTCGGGGGTATCCTCGCAACCTAACCCAAGGCCCAACTTACCTTACTAAGTCTTACATTTTGCCAAGTTGGGGTTAGGAAGGGGTTCCATGCTGGGGTGAGACTAGTCCCTTGGGGATGTATACAACTCACAAGGGGTCTTACATTTTGGCCACGATAAAAAGGTATGGACTTCTCTTTCTTATTTTTTCTGTTGACTTAGGCGTATCCTCCCAACCTAACCCAACGCCCAACCCACCTTACCTTGGTTTTACATTCTACCAAGTTAAGGTCAAGAAAGGGGTTTCATGCTGGGGTGAGACTAGTCCCTTGGGGATGTATACAATTCACAAGAGGTCTTACATTTTGGTCACGATAAAAAGGTATGAACTTCTCTTTCTTATTTTTTTTGTTGACTCAAGGGTATCCTCCCAACCCAACCAAATGCCCAACCCACCTTACCTTGGTCTTACATTCTGCCAAGTTGGGATGAGAAAGAGGTGTCACATTGGGGCATGACTAGTCCCCTGAGATGTAATTAACAACCTACAAGGAATCTTACATTATCATGATGAAAAGGTATGGACTTCTCATTTTTTATTCTTTTTGTTGACTTTAGGAGTATGCTCGCAACCTATCCCAACACCTAACCGACCTTACCTTGGTCTTACATTTTTCCAAGTTGGGGTGAGGAAGGGGTATTATGTTAGGGAAAGACTAGTCCCTTAGGGATATATATAACAAATCGCAAGGGGTCATACATTCTGATGATAAAAAGGTATTGATTTCTCTTTCTTCTTATTTTTTTGTTGACTCAAGGGTATCCCCACAACCCAACCCAATGCCCAACTTGCCTTACCTTTGTCTTACATTTTGCTAAGTTGGGGTCAGGAAGGGGTGTTACATTGGGGTGAGACTAGTCTCTTGGGATGTATATAATAGCCTACAAGGGATCTTACATTATGATAGAAAATTATAGATTTCTTTTTCTTTCTTTTTTTGTTGACTCGGGGGTATCCTTGCAACCTATCCTAACACCCAACCCACCTTATCTTGGTCTTACATTCTACCAAGTTGAGGTTAAGAAGGGGTGTCATGCTGGGGTGAGACAAGTCCTTTGGGGATGTGTAAAAAAATTTTTAAGGGGTCTTACATTCTGACAATAAAAAGGTTAGAATTTCTTTCTTCTTCTTTTTTCTATCGACTTAGAGGTATCCTGCAACCCAACCCACCTTACCTTGGTCTTACATTCTATCATGTTGGGATTGAAAATGGGTGTCATGCTGGTTTTACCTTTGAAGAGATCGTGAAGAAGTGTCATGTTGGTTTTACCTTTGAAGAGATCATAAGGTCCATGGTCAAAGGCATAGGGCAAAGGTTTCTTGGTCTAAGGTGGGAGGTCCAATTATCTAAAATATAGATTCTAAGGGATCACAATATTCAATAATAGTTTCTTGATCTAAAGTGCATGGTTGATGAATCCAAGCTATAACATATGGTGTTCATGGGTCCAAAGTTACGGTTCTAGGTTTAAGATCTAACTTCAAAGGTAAAAGGCATCAAAATAATGTGTCTAGAAATAAGGTTTGGTTCAAAGATTCAATCTATAGGGTCCATGCAGTCATTTTATAGTCCAAATTCTAGGGCCTAAGATCAAGTATTCAATGTGTAATATTCAAGAAGTCTTGGATTCCAAGGTTAAAAATCAAGGGACACAATATAATGGCACATACTCTACGGTTTGAGGGTCAAGTTCTTATGACCTAGGTCCAAAGGGTATAGTGTCCACATCTGAGTGTCTAAAGTTAAGGCTCTAAGGATGGGGTCACATGTCAATGGTCCAATGATTTATGGTATAGGGTATATCTTTTCTTGCTGAGGGCACATAATGCTAAGGTCTTAGTGATCCAATATCTAAGTTGTAAGAGTTCACAATAAATGGTATAAGTTTCTTGGTTAAGGGTTCATGATCTATGATCTAGGGATAGGGACCAAGGTCTAGGCTCCAAGTTTTAAGGTAAACATCTAGCATACAATGTTTGATTTCTCAAATTTAAGGTAAGATTAATTTCTATAATCTAGCATTTAAATTCTAGGGTCCCTTGGGGATGTCTTACATTCTGCCAAGTTGGGGTTAGGAAGGGGTATCATGCTGGGGTGAGATTTTTCATTTGGGGATGTATACAATTCATAAGGGGTCTTACATTTTGGTCACAATAGAAAGGTCTGGACTTCTCTTTCTTATTTTTTCTGTTGATTCAAGGGTATCCTCCCAACCCAACCCAATGCCCAACCCACCTTACCTTGGTCTTAAATTCTGCCAAGTTGGGGTCAGAAAGAAGTTTTATGCTAGGGTGAGCCTAGTCCTTTGGAGATGTATACAATTCACAAGGGGTCTTACATTTTGGTCATGATAAAAAGGTATGGACTTCTCTTTCTTATTTTTTTTGTTGAGTCAGGGGTATCCTCCCAACCTAACCAAACACCCAACCCACCCTACCTTGGTCTTACATTCTGCCAAGTTGGGGTCAGGAAGAGGTGTCACGTTGGGGTGAGACTAGTCTCTTGAGGTCCCCTGAAGTCCTCTAAGATGTAATTAACAACCTACAAGGAATCTTACATTATGATGATGACAAGGTATGGACTTCTATTTTTTCTTCTTTTTGTTGACTTAGGGGTATCCTCGCAACCTATCCCAACACCCAACTGACCTTACCTTGGTCTTACATTTTGCTAAGTTGGGGTGAGGAAGGGGTGTCATGCTAGGGCGAGACTAGTCCCTTGGGAATATATATATAACAACTCGCAAGGGGTCATACATTCCGATGATAAAAAGGTATTGACTTCTCTTTTTATTTTTTTTGTTGACTCAAGGGTATCCCCACAACCAACCCAATGCCCAACTTTCCTTACCTTGGTCTTACATTCTGCCAAGTTGGGGTTAGCAAAGGGTGTTACGTTGGGCTAAGACTAGTCTTTTGGAATGTATACAATATCCTACAAAGGATCTTACATTATGATGATAAAAAATTATGGATTTCTCTTTCTTCTTTTTTTTGTTGACTCAAGGATATCTTTGCAACCTAGCCTAACACCTAACCCGCCTTACCTTGGTATTACATTTTTCCAAGCTCGGGTCGAGAAGGGGTGCTATGTTGGGGCAAGACAAGTCCCTTGGGGATGTGTACAACAACTTGTAAGGGGTCTTACATTCTGACAATAAAAAGGTATGGAATTTTCTTTCTTCTTATTTTTTCTATTGACTCAGACATATCCCACAACCCAACCCACCTTACCTTTGTCTTACATTTTATCATGTTGGGATCAAGAATTGGTCTCATGTTTCTTTTACTTTTGAAGAGATCGTGAAGAGTTGTCATGTTGGTTTTACCTTTGAAGAGATCATAGAGTCCATGGTCAAAGGTTTCTTGGTCTAAGATGTCAAGTTCAATTATCTAAAATCTAGAGTCTAAGGGATCACAATATTCAGTAATATTTTTTTGATCTTAAGTGCATGGTTGGTGAATCCAAGCTATAACATATAGTGTTCATGGGTCCAAAGTTAAGGTGCTAGGTTTAGGATTTATCTTCAAAGGTAAAAGGTTTCAGGATAATGTGTCTAGAAACAAGTTTTGGTTCAAAGATTCAATCTATAGGGTCCATGTTTTCATTCTATATTCCAAATTCTAGGGCCCAAGATCAAGTAGTCAATGTGTAATATTGAAGTAGTTTTGGATTCCAAGGTTAAGAATCAAGGGACACAATATAAGGGCACATACTCTATAGTTTGAGGGTGATGTTCTTATGACCTAGGTCCAAAGGGTATAGTGTCCACATCCTAGTGTCTAAAGTTAAGGCTCTAAGGATGGGGTCAAATGTCAATTGTCCAATGATTTATGGTATAGGGTATATGTTTCTTGTTGAGGGAACATAATGCTAAGGTCTTAGTGATCCAAAATCTAAGTTGTAAGAGTTCACAATAAATGGTATAGGTTTCTTGGTTAAGGGTTCATGATCTATAATCTAGGGATAGGGACCAAGGTCTAGGCTCCAAGTTTTAAGGTAAACATCTAGCATACAATGTTTGATTTCTCAAATTTAAGGTAAGATTAATTTCTATAATCTAGCATTTAAATTCTAGGGTCCTTTGGGGATGTCTTACATTCTGCCAAGTTGGGGTTAGGAAGGGGTTTCATGCTAGGGTGAGACTTGTCCATTGGGGATGCATACAAATCACAAGGGGTCTTGCATTTTGGTCATGATAAAAAGGTTTGGAATTCTCTTTCTTATTTTTATGTTGACTCAGGGGTATCCTCCCAACCCAACCCAACACTCAACCCATCTTACCTTGGTCTTACATTCTGCCAAGTTGAGATCAGGAAGGGGTTTCATGTTGGGGTGAGACTAGTCTCCTAAGAATGTATACAATTCACAAGGGGTCTTACATTTTTGTCACGATAAAAAGGTATGGACTTCTCTTTCTTATTTTTTTTGTTGACTCAGGGGTATCCTCCCAACCCAACCAAACGCCCAAACCACCTTACCTTGGCTTACATTCTGCCAAGTTGGGGTTAGGAAGAGGTGTCACATTGGGGCGAGACTAGAACTCTAAGGTCCTCTAAAATGTAATTAACAACCTATAAGGAATTTTACATTATTATGATGAAAAGGTATGGTCTTCTCATTTTTATTTTTTTTGTTGACTTAGGGGTATCCTCGCAACCTATCCCAACACCCAACCAACCTTACCTTGGTCTTACATTTTTCCAAGTTGGGGTGAGGAAGGGGTGTCATGCTAGGGCAAGACTAGTCCCTTGGGGATATCTATAATAACTCGCAAGGGGTCATACATTCCGATGATAAAAAAGTATTGATTTCTCTTTCTTCTAATTTTTTTTGTTGACTCAAGGGTATCCCCACAACCCAACCCAATGCCCAATTTTCCTTACCTTTGTCTTACATTCTGCCAAGTTGGGGCCAGGAAGGAGTGTTACATTGGGGTGAGACTAGTCTTTTGGGATGTATACAATAGTCTACATGGGATCTTACATTATGATGATAAAAAATTATGGATTTTTTTTTTCTTTTTTTTTGTTGACTCAGGGGTATCCTTGCAACTTGGCCTAACACCCAACCCACCTTACCTTGGTCTTACACTCTGCCAAGTTGGGGTTGGGAAGGGGTGTCATGCTAGAGCGAGACAAGTCCCTTGAGGATGTGTACAACAACTTGTAAGGGGTCTTACGTTTTGACAATAAAAAGGTATGGACTTTTCTTTCTTTTTATTTTTTCTATTAACTCAGAGGTATCCCGCAACCCAACCCACCTTACCTTGGTTTTACATTCTAGCATGTGGGGATCAGGAAGAGTTGTCATGTTGGTTTTACCTTTGAAGAGATCATGAAGAGGTGTCATGTTAGTTTTACCTTTGAAGAGATCATAGAGTCCATGGTCAAAGACATAGGGCAAAGGTTTCTTGGTGTAAGGTGTGAGGTTCAATTATCTAAAATCTAGAGTCTAAGGGATCACAATATTCAATAATAGTTTTTTTTATCTAAAGTCCATGCTCGATGAATCCAAGCTATAACATATAGTGTTCATGGATCTAAAGTTAAGGTTCTAGGTTTAGGATCTAACTTCAAAGGTAAAAGTCTTTAGGATAATGTGTCTAGAAATGAGTTTTGGTTCAAAGATTCAATCTATAGGGTCCATGCTTTCATTCTATAGTCCAAATTATAGGGCTCAAGATCAAGTAATCAATGTGTAATGTTCAAAAATTCTTGGATTCCAAGGTTAAGAATCAAGGGACACAATATAATGGCACATAGTCTACAGTTTGAGGGTCATGTTCTTATGACCTTAGTCCAAAGGGTATAGTATCCACATCTGAGTGTCTAAAGTTAAGGCTCTAAGGATGGGGTCAAATGTCAATGGTCCAATGATTTATGGTATAGGTATATGTTTCTTGTTGAGGGCACATAATGCTAAGGTCCTAGTGATCCAAAATCTAAACTCTAAAAGTTCACAATAAATAGTATAGGTTTCTTGGTTAAGGGTTCATGATCTATAATCTAGGGATAGGGACCAAGGTCTAGGCTCCAAGTTTTAAGGTAAACATCTAGGATACAATGTTTGATTTCTCAAATTTAAGGTAAGATTAATTTGTATGATCTAGCATTTAAATTCTAGGTCCATAGTCTAGTATACGTGGTCTTGGATCCAATCTTTAATCATCTAATAATCCAAGGTTCAATATTGAAGTTTGAAGCTCTAAGGTCTAAGGTTTAAGGCCTAGGTTCTTGGGATCTAATGCCCATGTTCTATTGTCTGAGGTCAAATATCTAGTAGCATAGTGTAAGCACTAGGGTTCATCCACAAGTTTAGGTAAAGGGTAAATAGTAATATTTCTTGGTCTAGAGTCCACAAGTACAAGACATAGCCTCTAAGGTTTAGGTTTCAAAACTTAAGAGTCTAGGATATAAGTGTTTAGGTTATTGGACAAATGTTTGTCAATCTAGGGCCCACAACCATGGGGCTAGGGTGTAGATCAAGGTCTATAGGTCAAAAAATTAAATTCTAGGGTCCAAGGTCTAACCCATATAGAAAGAGAAAAATAGATGGAAATAAGAAACAAAGAAATAGAAATAGTAATGTAGAGAAACATTAAAAAGAAATAAAGATATTTAGATAATGATAGATAACAAGAATTAAATAAAATTAAAAGGAAAAAAGATATGCCAAAAGAGAAAGAGAGGTATAAAGACAGATGCGAGTGAGAAATACACTATGAGAGAAAAAAGAGAAAAAATATAAGAAAAATCCATATAAACATAAAATAAAATAAAATAAATTTTGATAAATCTGAAAAATAGGGAAAAATAATTATGAAATTAAGAAGAGGGAAAGTAAAAACAAAAGGAAAGAACAAAAATCATCAAAAGAACAAAAGTATATATATATATATATATATAGATAGAGAGAAAGAAAAATAGAAAACACTAAGGGAAGGAAAGAGCCAGATAAACTGATACAAAGAAAGAAAGGTAAGAGGGGAAGAGGGAGAGCATATTTTAATTGTGTAATTTTTCAATTGACGTTTTAAATTACATTCAATGATGGACAATAAAAGAGAAAATATGATTGAAAAAATATACAATATAATTAAAATTAAAAACTCTTATACATCTAGCTTAATATCACTATATTTTGTAAATCTTTTGTGTATTGCATAAAAACATCGAACAAACAAATGCAAATTGAAACTTTCTTATATTGAAGTTGTAATTTACTTCAAAAGACAAAATTTTGATATTTACATAAAATTTCATTGCCTCTTTCTACATTCACTATAATTTAGATTTATAGGCAAAGTAGGCATCCTATTGTTTAATTTTGTCATATGTTTCATTTAGAGAAAATGTGTATATTGGGAAAGAGAAAAACCTGGGATGGTGAGTGTTCTAAACAATATTTTGGCTGTATTTTCTCCATTTATATCCATCATCCAACACATCAACCTCGCTCATGGTTTGGAAAAGAACCTCCGTTCTCTTAGCTTTCTCCTTATTTTCACCTTTTTCATTTTCATACAATTGACCGAAGCTCCTCCCCACCTACAATCAAAACCAAAAAGTATATTAAACTATAACAGAAGCTCCTCCCCAACTAAAACTAAAAGTATATTAAAAAACATGTAATCAAATGACAAATGCATTATAGTGATCATGGCCTCGTTAGGTTTCATTCCTACAAACTATAAAAAGGAAAACAATTATTTTTTGTCATATCAAATAGGTTTTAAATCCAAGCATCCTAAAATTATCTTTACTGCTTAGAATGTTCATTTCTAGTGCTAGGGGCAAATTCACAGAACATTTATAAACAAGGGCACAACTACAATTACGTAGAATATTGTGAATGATGGATACTAAATTTCAATCACATATCCTATGTAGATATAAGACAAAATAAGACTGAAATCTTTTAAAAATAAATAAATAATAGAAACATATTTGCACAGAAGATATTGTAAGCGAAGGATAATCTACCTATATATATACATATAAGTTACTATAGAAACATATATACAATAAAATATATAAAAATAAATCCAACTTTAATTTCAATGCAAAATATGCAACAGTCTGCCAGATCTGATGCCTACACAAAATTAAGGGTATACACTTCCATTACATCTATATGACATCAATATATTGATATAAACATGATTAATATGCTTGCAACTTTACTATATGAATATAAACATGATTATTAGTAATCAGAATAAATAAATTCTTGAATTAATTTATAATTCTGAATCACAATCACAATAGAAAATAATCAAAATAAATAAAGCCCATATCAATTTAAGAATTATATTTTCAGAATCACAATAGAATATGCTTTGAGTTTGCAGATATTATTTTTTATGCATTTAAATTTTAAACAGATAAAAATAAATCCAAACAGATGAGAAAAAGATAATCCCTATTTCATGTAATAAAACATTGTAGCAATCCCGATTGTATTAATTAGGGCAATGGTTGCAAAGTTAGCATAAAATGTTAAATTTTCACAAAGTTTGCTATATATACTGAATAGAGCAGCCCTTTGCACTAAAAAAATCAATGTGCATTAAAGAATTGGAATTTCAAGAACATATGATTGCTGACTTCATATTTTTAGCAAATTGAATGATCCTTTTAGATTCACATACATACAAATATGGAGTGAATACAGTTTCGCTAACTTCAAAGATATTCAGCTGAGATATCCCAAAATCTTCTTCAATGAAAATAAGGAAACACAGCCCACATGTGGGAAATCACTATGGATTTGACAAATCTTTGTAGGCTTATAATGCCTCACAGGAACCAATATCTAATACCACTATTGCAATCAGGGAACCCATGACCCTAGTGTAATGGTAATGGGGATGCTAATAAGAGCATGACCAAAGTAATGCCCTCACTGCAATCAGGGAACCCAAAAGCCTTATAAGAGCGTGACAGAAGCAATACCCTCACTATAATAAGGTGAACCGTTACAATGTACAGGCATAAAATCTCAAAATGTGATGTTGGTTTACTTTGCAACTTAAGAAAGGTTGGGAAAATCATTGAGAAATTTGAGTGTAAGTTACAGAAAAGTTTCTAAAACTAACCAGCATGTGATAAGGGTCAACACAATGGAGGTTTAGAGCTCTTCCATGGGTAAATTCTCGTGCAGGAATATACACTGGTTGCTGGCAGCAACAATCCTATAAATGCTAAAAGCTCAACAATCTCACTTTTGTATACCCAAAACGCATGCCCAAAGTATTCCTGCTGCATACCAACAAGAGGGTTTGTTGTGTGACAGTAACAGGGTATCGCAGACAGTCTCAGATCCTCCCTTCACACAAAGCAAACTTGTATAACAATTATTTGGTGTTTTCTATAATGACTCATATTTACATGTACGAGCACCGAAAACTCCAGCAACCATGGTAGAGATCTTCAATGGAGCCTCAATGGGTCAAATTGCACATGTTGTTGAGATCAAGCCATCTACAGTGGTGTTGTCAAGACGAGAGAAGTTCTTCTGGATCTACCTCATCCTAAATGTCAACAAGTAACAAATAAAACTTTAACGTCGACTGTTGCAGAAGAAAAGTAAGAATTTGCAGTGGTAGAAAACTCAAGCGAATAGTTTCCTGTTTGTAAGAAGCTAAAGAAAACTACCAGATTTAGATATGCTTAACAATAAGAATGGGCATGGAAACAGTTAGAGCTCCATCGCCAGGTTTGTATTATTCCTCAGATGGGTTTCTTCTTGTCCATTACCAAATTTCAATTACTTTCTATATATTTCTTCCATGTTTATACTTGCTTGATGCATTTGAATTGTCACTTTTGGAGAGCTTGTAATTTAATTAATTAGTGTTTTTCTACCATCTCATTCTTCAAGATTGCTTATGGAAAATTTGTAAGAACATCAAATTGTGGTTGTTGAAACCCCACAATGAAGGGTTCAATTTAGCTTCTGAGCAGAATTCAAACTACAACTTTTTGATTGTTGCAAATAGTAACTTAGGCAACATATGACTGGGTTTTACTGGTAGAAAACAGTCCTTATGGTTAGAAAGAGAACTTGCATTGTTATTTACAAATGAACAAGATTGACCTTTGGGACTATTGAGTAGATCATGATGGAAGCACATGAGAGAGTTTTTGTTTTGCACAAGAAGAAATGGAACAAGTAGATATTCAAATTTCTAAGATTGTCTCGAGTTAAACAGTTAAACAGTTAAGAAGGGATACATTACACATGTTCTGTCCATCCCCTGAAACACCGATATCCAACACACTCAACCTAGGGGCTTGAAAGCTATTTTCTCCTAAATTACTAATAATAAGATAGCTTCTTATACGCATCATCCAATAACAAACCAATCTACTGTGCACCAGTGATGAAGGCAGGTGGGTACTAACACGTTCAAAGCTTTCCAACTCATTTATCTATGTAAGACAATATTCAAAATTATTTTCAATCATTTTGGAATTTTCCAACTCTTACTGCATGAGATAATCTCACAGGCCCAGTTAGAGTATAAGCAACTTTGGGACAAAATTTCTGCTCAACAGATTAAATACTAATTAACACCTAGAAGATATCAGGTTTGCATTTTAAACTAGGTATGTCCAAAGCCTCTAGTCAGGCTAATTAGCAATTGATCATACAAAAATTCTGTCTTAAGCAATGTTAATTAGCTAGTAGCAATTGGTCGCACTTCATATAATGGATACAGAGCTGCATAACTCTCCTATCACTACCCCTTACCTGTTCATCTTCCTTGCAGAAGATTGAAATCACCTGGCATCAAAAGTCAACGAAGCAAATGAAATTCACAAATCATTGGCCATCCTTCAATAAGATAGGTACTCCAACCTTCAATTTGTGGATGACATAATTTTATTCTCTACACTAATCCAATGTTTTCCGATTCATCACAATAATCCAATGTTAAGTGTGACAATAGAAATCGTTCCTCACCATCTTTTGAGAGGCTTTGGGACAACAAATTAATAAACTATCGAAGAAAAGCTCTTAACTTCTTCAATACTTCTCTCAAGGAAGAGAAGCGTAAATGGCTGCCAAATACTTAGGCTTCTCATTGAGGAAGACACAGTGGAGCAGAATGGTTTGCCTTGACAACTTGAATTAAGTTCCAAAGTAGCTAAGTGGTCGACATTAGTAGGTAAGAACAGAACTATAGAAAGAGAAACTACAGGCAAACTAATATCAAAAGGAAGTTTATGTGGAGAGTGCTATCCGTGAAATTTAAATATCCACAAAAACGATGTGACAAAATAACCAGCAGGAAGTCTCAATGTTAAGGATCCAAACATGTTTAATTAGACATTGGCAATGAAACTGGCTTGGAGGCTTCAAGAGCAATGCTAGAAAATTGGGAAAAGTAATCTACCTGAGGTACATAACTCATAGATGGAACTTCTCTACAGAAATATGGGGAATCCTCCATATGGCAAAATGTCAAAACAGGGCTACATCTGCTAAAATAGAAAATCTTTTTCTATAAGACTAGCAGCAGATTAGTTAGTTGTGTGTTTATTTATAATATTTATTGTGTTTTTTTATTTTTAATTTTTTTATTATGACTATTGTACCAGGGCTAGCATTTTTTTAACTTAATTTTTATTATGACAGCTAAGAACAAGAGGTACCAGTGCCGGTACTAGAACCATGTAATTTAGTTGACAACATTGAGCAGACTCTTCCCTCCTGTTGTAAATAAAAGCTAAAATTTAAGGAGGCATGTTTATTTCTGGTTGAAAATTGTTTTGAGAATAAATGGGGCCTCACACCAGATATCCACCTAACAGAATAATTCAAATTCACATTTATTGTCAATTTATAAATAAAATTAAAACAAACTATCCTGTATCCTTGTTGAATTCCAGATTAGAAATCTTGGAGGCTTTAAAAGGAAATTTTCCTTGTCTCCACCATTTTGACTGTCAACTTAACTATGTTGATGTTTGTGAAGGGCTTGGGCACAAGCTGTCTTCTCAATGTAGTGAAGGTCTGAAGACCGAATGGCATACAAGACAGGGAATATCTGCAATCATGAGATTGCAAAATTCAGAAGAGCGCAGTCAAGGAGCAAGGAGATTCACCATGTGTGAGAAAAATGGAAATATGAATAAGGAACTATTAATGGCTTTATAATTGCAGGGGATAGAAAATATTCCACTTGTAGTACTTTTTTATTCAAAATAGGGTGTGTTGATACTTCTTCTGTGGTGGATCAAACTCTTTTTAGAGATGGGGAATAAATTGAAGATGGCAGATTCAAAATGTAAGAAATTAAAATAACATACAATGTGTAATTGGTATTAGTTTTCCACAGTCCATCAATAAGAACAATGTAGCAGAAGCAGTGGCGGTAGTGGTGCTTTTTCCTTTTGTCAGTGACTCAAGAAATACACTTCAGTGTTTCACTAATTATGATTATATTTATAACCAATCTTCTAATATAAACTTTAACAACTTAGAAGAATAAAACCACAAAACATAAACATCTCTGCTGCTAATTTTGCTACAAAAATTCATAATATTAATAGGATCAAACCTATACTGATGTGGTTCTAATGATGTACAATTGCACAATTCCCTGACAATATGTGAAAAGAAAGCTCACCTCAAGTTTTGTCACCTTGTTGAAACTAAATGTTGCTTGATAGTATGATACCAAACAGGGGTTATGCATTTCTCTATAAATTACCATAGCTTTTTGTTTCCCTTGTTGTAGCATGGATCATCCTTTTTATGATCAAGGTCCTGATGGCAAGCTCACATCCCGAATACATATCAAGTGCAAACTCCAAGATGAATGATATTGCAAATAAAGTCTCTTAACTGTCTACAATCCTTATGAGTATTGAGCTACAATTTGAACTCAACTATTACAAGGCCTCTACTAATGAATGCTTAACTCTAATTCTGATCACCTTCAATGATAGACAATTCCAGCATTACATGATGTTTTTCCAATGCAACATACTGCTGTGACAGACACTATATGATGACCAATGATTACAATTGTTGTAACCAACCAACAACTATTTGTATGGCAATGCAAAAGCTATCTACAGACTTAAACAGTGAGAAAGGAACCTGTTTAGGAGCCCAAGATATGTAATGACGTCTTTCCTAACACACATTGAATTTCAAGTATGAGCCCCAGCCTAGTCGTATTTCACCCAATTCGATCTTGTGTCTATGATGGCGTGATTTTCCAGCAGTAGCCAAGGCGTCACTGATATGAGTAGTAATCTGAAGCGTACACAACAAAGCTTCAATCTGCTCAATAATCAGAACCCATTTCTGTGTGGCAAAAACAATTACTATGAACAAATGTCGAAATGGTAACCAAATAGTGGAGTAGTATATTCTTTAAAGGTGATTTCCTGATTTGAACATTTACTTATAGCAGACCAGAAATGTCTTAAGAATGACTATTTTTTTGAGAAACTGATTTCAAAATGTGATGGGCTTTGACTATAAAAGCACTTCGCTTCCAGTTCTTTCATAAGCTCTGTTGCTTGATGAGATTTCCCAACCCTTAAAAGCCTCTTCACCAGCACATAGGAAGTCTTACATTCTGGAATACAATCCCTGGCAAGCATATGATATATGAACTTGAAAGCAGCATTGAGGTTGCCATCCTTGCAGAGGAAAAATATGATACTGTAAGTATAATCATCAGGTATGTACCCTTGCTAGTGAGCTCATTTAAAAGCTCAATAGCTGCTTCTGCTCTTCCCTCCGTGTGCATTGCACAGAGCACAATATTATATGTAAATATATCTGGAGCACAGCCTTTCACAGCCATTTATCCAGAAGCTTTCTTGTCTCTTGGGACCTCCCCATAATGCACAGACCTAGAATTATAGTATTATATGTAACAACATCAGGCTCAATGCCCTCTCCTACCATCTTTTCAAGCCCACTGATTACTGCATTGAAAATCAGAGTCCCTCGATAAAGCCCATTTCCACGCATCTCCTCTAAAAGTTTAAAAGCCTCCTCCATTTTTCCCTGCTTGCAGAACCCATCAATCGGAATATAGAGCCTAAATTTGAATTTTCTATCCAATTAGCTTTTTATTCTCAACATAAATTTGAATTGTTTTTTTTTACTCTCAACGGCTATCTTGATTATATTCATGTGCATCGACATAAAAAAAAAAACAGTAAAATTTTAATATATTCTTTTAACAGTAAGCGATTGGGAATAGAGGTTTGCCCACCTTATTTCCTTTGTTTTTGGTTTTAAAATAGCATTAAAAGAATACTCAAAGCCAAGCTCATTTCTAAAGGCATTAACATATTTTTTGAAAATTGATTTTAATACATAGTGCTTTTATTACAATTTCATTCTTTAGCTTTGTTAATTTTTGTTTGTTGTTATTTTTTTCTATTTTTCTATGTTTTGGGTGGTCAAGATGATTGACCATATGAATTCAAATAGTAATTGTTTTATTGATATGAAATGAATTTGTATAATTGACATACAAATAAAAAATTATGATCTTGATATAATAAAATTCATCATGATATATTAAAAAAAATTGTCAACATGTACTACTTTAGATTCTAAAAGTGGTCTATATAAAAATTTAATATTTTTTCATTTCTTTAAATAACTATAGATAAAAAGAAATTTCTTCTACAACTACAAACCACATCCACTCATTCTATTTGTTCTTTATTAATCCCTCTAAAAACCATTAGTCATTACCTTTAAAATATTTGAACATGGAGCACATTGTTGTATTTTGTGTTTGTTCTTGATAATGTTGACAATCTTACAATTTTTAACATAGGATTACAAATAAAAAAGAAGTTGTCACTATTTAACTTTTATATATTTTCATTTGTATAGTGTATAAATTACATTAAATCTATATAACATGAAAAATTACACATCAATGTGTGGAAAGTATAGCAAAATTTAATTGTATATGTTTTCTTAGCTATATGTAAATGAGATTAGAGAAAATTTTAAAATAAGAACTAATATTAAAAAATAAAAAGTATCGTCATATTGTACTCCTGTTCATTCAATAAATAAAATTGTCAAATACTCATATGTCAATTAACAAAAAAAAACAAAAAACATGTGAACATACTTACTTATGTTATTAAAAAATAAAAATAAATTAAGTTTAAATTAACATTTATATCAAAATATAACATCCCTCTCAAACACAACACTATTCTCCTATAGATTAAGTACTTAGTGGCATAATAGAACACCTGATTGAAACTTATAAAAAATATGCATTTTGTCCAAATCTTTTGTCACATTCATGTCGATCAAGGCTATGAAAAGAATAAATAAATAAAAGAAGTAATTTATAAATTCCTTTCAAGGCAAGAAAAAGGATTGGGAGAAGACAACAAAGAAGCATTTATGGAGGTGATTTCCTCCATTCAACAACAAGAGACAAGTTGAAATAAATGGGCGTGGACTTGAGTATGGCCAACAGATTGTAAGGCATGGTGCCCCATTGCCTGAGTCGTCCAAATGGTAGAATGTGAGAAAAAAAAAGGCATCTGGGAAATTTTTTAAACCCCCACGACCCCCTATCTACTCATTCAACCTCTGATTTTGAAGGAAAATGGGAGCGAAAAGGGTAGAAGGAAAAGGAGGCACATACAAAATGCAGATGGAGAAAGAGGGGACTTTAGATGAAGGAGAAATGGAGGAATGAAAAGAGGGAGTCACTTTGGATAAGGAGGGAGAAACCGCACAGGGGAAGACAAAGAAACACATTGGAATTAAGTTAACCAGAGTTTAGGGAGGATTGCAAAGCAATGAAGTGTTGGAAATGACATATTGATGACATTTTTACAAGTAGAACATCTCCTTGTCAAGTTAGGTGTTGCTCATTGGGGTTTTTTCTTAGCAATAGCTATTTAAATTTTCATATATAATAATTAGCTGTAATTTCCCTACCTTCAGTGCCTAAGGGTTTTATTTTCTTCTAATTATATTATGAAAAGTAGTTGTAAAGAATTTCAGAATTGTACGTAGGTCTAAGAACATCTTACAATTTGTTTGATTTTATCCAATAAGCCTTGAAACCAAAACCAGTTGAAATCCACAAAGGACTTTTCTTAATAATCTCATCATAACATGAATGTTTGTTTTAGCATTGGGTGATCCCACAATAATGGGTTACACTTTTTGGCCAAACTTGACATTGAAATCAACATTTTTCACCATATCTTCACTTTCGTACGCCTATAGAAGCTAAATCATTAAGAATTTGAAGATGAAGCAAACTAGTGATTTGTGATATTTTGTGTTGAGAATATAATTATATTTTAAAAATAAATTGTGAACTATTTAATGTAGTTTTTATTAACTTATTTTTTTTACTAAACATCATTTTCAAAAACTAATGCTTACTTTCAGCTGCATAACTTTTTTTATAGAAAGCATAAAATTCTAATTTTTTAAATACATTGTTTTCACACCATTATCTAGTGGATGGATATTTTCTCATAATTTTTTGTTTCATATATATGTTTTAATTAATTTTCTAATTCAGAGTAATTATAATTTGGATATATTATACTTTCAGCTACATAATTTTTTTTGTATTCATTTGAATTAACTTATTCTTTTTTTGTTGGAATAAGGACATCAATAGCTAGTGTACATTCATTTTTAAGAATTTTTTTTCTCCCTTTTCCTATTTTTCGTATGTGTGAAATAAAGATCTTGATGTTCATTGAAAAATCTATATTCAAAAGAAATAAAAAATAAATATAATAATAAAATTAAATATATTTAAAATTATAATTTTTGGGAAGCTTATAATAAGGACTACATGTTTACAGAAAAAAAAATTTAAAATAAATTAATTTGATCCCCTAAAAGGTAAATCAAAAGTGGTTTTTTATCAACATTTTGATAGGTGTAGGGGAGACTCCATTATAGGTATGGTTCAAAACTAGCGGCGGCTTTCTATCCAAGGGGTTTGATATAAGTGGGTTTGATCAAACCCTCTTCAATTAAAACCCTTAAAATGGAAACTTTTTAAGGCTTAAATCATTATATTTTTTAAAAATATTTGATTTCAGCAAAAATTAGGATGTCCCAAAAAGTGTAACCCATTATTGTGGCAGCACCGCGTTACACTAATTTCTAATTGCATGGAGAGTAGATTTATAGTAGTTGTAAGTTTCCCAAAAATGTTGAGTCCAATAACCAAGAAATGTTACTATTATTTTTACCATCATGAAATGAGATTTTATAACTCTAATAAATATATGAACTCTACCACTGATAGAAGGAAAGGAGCAGATTGCTTCATTAATAAAGGTATTAATTGATAAAAGTAAGTATGAAAGGTAATTATGACATTAGCACTCAATTGAAAAGAAAAAGGTTTAGCCCTTAAATTAACCAAACAAGTTGGCCTTCACTTGCACTCATAGTTTTCAAACCAATCCCTTAACAGTATGGTAAAAACCTTACGAACAAGAGGTTAGACCAGGTTATGAAGAATATGTTTTGGTTTTAAATTCTTAATCTAAGTCTACTCGTTAGGCCATCTACAAGGTAATATTATTGCAATGAGGCTATTTGTCAAAATTGTTAGTGATATAACATGTTTCAAATGTTGGTTCATTGTTGGTTATCTTTAACTACAAAGTTAAATGCTATGCAGATAATAAACAATCACTATTGTATACTTACTAGTTCCTTATGACTATACTCTCTAATGTTGGGGTAGATTATTGGTGAGCTTGAAGTTATAACATTTTCAACAAGAGAGGTATTACCCCTTCAAGGAAAGAGTAGGTAAATTGAAGGTGCTCAAATAAAATTTCTGTAGACCACAAGTATGCTTAAGAAGGTCTTGAATTACAAGATTCATTAAACTCACAATAAATAAATGTTGATTTAAATATTTATCTAGCACACTATGGTTTAGTTCAAGGTTATCACTCATGCTTACATTTTCACTATGACATAGCATCTTGGTTTAGTGATAAGTATGATTTGTGCAAACAAACATAATTTCTTGTTAACTAATCATCCTAACCTTTGTGTCATGGAAATGAACTTATAGGGTGTTTGGAATATTTATTAACTAAGAAATCAATATAATCAAGGGTTAAGTATTTAGATACTTTATGCTTGAACTTTAAAATAAATAAGATGAAAAGGAGTTCTAGATCAGATATTTACCAACAAGATAACCTTACAATATGAACCAAGAATCGTATATAATAAATATGACCCTTGACACTTGGTTGCATAATAATTGCAAGGGTGACTTCGTTTAGTAGCACTGAGACCATACATTATTAAACATATTTTTAATGTTGAATATTGGTATTTTTGATAATCCATTGATGCCATGGTAAATATTTTATATGATTGTATGATATCTATAAATCTTTTAGATACAAGAACTTTGATAATGAATTTATTATTATAGCTATAATGAACCTCACTTTAATTGTATACCAAATGAAAGACGATTATTGTTAATTTGACAATGTGGTTGAGATCAGGTTATGAGATAAATCCTTGTAGCAACTCTTGATACCTTAATAATGATCATTAATGTCAGGATTAGACTAAATGATGAGTATGATTAAACTATCCAGTCTATTAAATGGATTATCATAAGAATGTGGGGTGACACCATAAGGTAAAATAACTCAGAAGATCAAGAGTATTATTAGCAATATTATTAATGGGACTATATTTTCATATATTGGTCTAATTGATATAGTGTTTCTAACTTCCTTAAGTAGGATTCAGAAAATGATTATAACGTAAAACCAACTCATAAGTACTTTTGTATGTCTTGTAAAGGCATATATTTATCCCTTGAGTATAACAACCTCAATAGTGATGTTTTAGCTAACACAAAGCATTGGTTATTTGCATTTGGCATCATGATGTTTATTAAATTCATGAAAATAAAGGTTGTGATATTAAAGACCGACACAATGATATGTGTCTTGTTTTCCAAAGTGAAAAGGTATGATGAAAATTCTAGCACATTGTTTTATTATCATTTGACCTAAATGATTATCATCTTGCAAATACAAGATATTGTTAGAAGGCTAAGTTAGGGCTCGATGAAGCTTGGAGAGATAGGTGGAATGGCAGTTGGAAGACATGGTTTCACTTTGGTCATTGTTTGCACAAGTATATTTGAAGAGTTTAGTTGTTTATACATTAATATTATTGCAAGGTAATTTGATGTTAACATGATTATTAAGGGGTTTGATGTGACTATGCTTAGGTTACTGTGGTTCAGTTGAGCCTTTTCTTCGACCTAGTAGTGGTTGACTTAGGGTATGTAATAGTTTGTTTTTGTGATGGTAGAGTGATTGTAAAATGTGGTCTTCAACATTCGACTTCACCGGGTGATATCTATCCTTTGCAAAGTTTGAATCAGGTTCTTTTAGATTAAAACCCTAGTTTGTGATTTAAGTGTAATGCAAGGTCTCAATTGAGTTTTTCTCATTTTTCATATGGATTTCTAAAGGAATTGCATATACAAGGTTTGACATTGTTGATAAGGTTCCAATGAAAATATTTAGGTTGGTTGACAATTATGAAACCATATTGTTGTATGGTTGTTTTTCATTCATGAAGATAAGTTATCATGATGTATATAAGGAGGAGACATAGTCACTATGTTGGTTTGATGCATGTGTGAATTACTCTGAAATATCATTAGTGTTTCAATATTATGCTTTAATGCAAAACCTATTTTGAAATGAGAAGCACTTTAAAAGTGTAGCTTGTATTTGAAAACATGGACTTATGAATTCTTGAGTCTCAAATGAAAGTGAGACAATCAAGGAATGCTTTGTAATCAACTAGAGATTATACTTTGTCTTTTTTATTTTCATAATCATTTTGATGTGAAAATATTTTTCCAATGAGGCAGTTGTATTTTCCAGTGAGCCAGTTGTATTTTCCAGTGAGCCAGTTGTTAACTTAAAAATCTAGTGAAGTTGTAACAACATTAAAAAGCCATTGAGGCATTCTTGTAACTAGTGAGGTTTTTCCAATGAGGCATTTTTGTAGCCAGTGAGGCATAAAAAGTAGCCAATGAGGCTTTGTAATCAGTGGGAATTTATTAAGCCAAGGAAGCATTTTCTCAAGTGGTTTTCTATCCCTATGAGGGTTTTCCAATCTTGAAAATACTATTATGTTTCTTTTGTGTTATTCCTTTTTGAGTTCTTCATGTGGTTTAAAGATCTAATATTGGCTGTCACATTTGAGTAAACTCTTGAAACTAAAATTTTCATGATTAGTTATGTGTTTTGAAAAATAATTAAATTTGAATTTGGTTAAATTGAAACACTAATTCACCCCTCCCCATCTCAGTGTTTTCCGTAGGGTGATCCCACAAAGTTGGTTTATAATTTATGGGAGATTTTGATTTTTACTGAAATCACATATTTTTAGAAAATATAATGTTTTAAGCTTTAAAAAGTTCCATTTTAAGGATTTCAATTGAATAGAGTTTGATCAAACCACCTTATATCAAACCCCCTTGGCTAGAACCCCACTAGTTTTAAACCATACCTACAACGGAGTCTCCTTTGCACCTATCAAAATGATAAAAAGTCACTTTTGATTTAGATTTTGGGGGATCAATTGAATTCATTTAAAATTTATTTAAAATGATCATGGTAGTCCTCAAAATGAGCTATCCAACAAATATAATTTTAATATGTTTTGGTTTTATTATATATGTGTTTTTTTAGTTTTATTAAACATAGGTTTTTCATCAAAAATCAAGCTCGTTGTTCTGCACATGTGGAAAAATAGCATATTATCAAAATAAAATTAAAAAAAATATGTTCAGGGTGGGTATTGATGTCCTTGATCCAATAAAAAATAAATTGAATTTCGATACATATAGAAAAAATTATGTTGTATACTGTCCACCTATTTTTCAATTGTAATTGTTTTGACTTTGAAACTTGATTAAGGAAAAAATATTTAATAAAACACTATGAAACCAAATGAAAATGCTAGAAAAAGATCAAGTACACGTTTTTATAAAAAAGTTAGCCAAAAAAGAGAAACAGCTAAAAAACAGTACACTGACCATGAACAAACAACAAAAATACCAAAACATAGACCTAACATTAGCTAACTAGAATTATCCCAATTTTTAGACAGGAAGTCCATGACATCGTCCCCAACCCACTCTTGGTTATCCTCAACATTCTTACCTCCCATCTCATCTTTAATAACTACAAATAGAGTATTGGTAATGAAATGGACCAAATTCATAGTGAAGCGGGTCAGACCTCTGAATCTCTTATCGAGCTTGTCCATTTTTTCTTTTAGCATACAAAGCTCCTCTCCCTCATTAGCGACCTTCAGGTCCTCAACATGATCAACATCCAACAAGTATGAAGACGGAGAGGCTGAGTTCTCTTTTGGCTTGTTGTTGCTGTCAAGGATGGTGTGGGGACCTTTCACATTTTCCTCCTATTCCTCCTCAGACATCTCCTCCTCCTTATACTCTTTACTGTCTGTCTGCTCCTCCTCTGAGTCCACAACAACCTATCTTTTTTTAAAATTTTTCTCCAATCTCTTGGACCTCCGAATAGTTGTCTCTCCATCAGTAATAATCATTTCCTCCATGACCATGTCACCTTTGGAATCTTTCCCCATCATATTTTTACCTTTTCCCTCTTTCGCCATAGGCTCCATTAAACCTTTCTTGTCATCTTTTCCCTTTTTCTTTAGAGTGGCTTTGTATGCAGTTTTGGCTAGAGTGGCCTTGAGGTCATATAGACTGGTCCTGGTGCTCGTCTGTGCATTTCCCACTCTACCTTTGAGTTTTTTACAAGAATATTTAGGTTTGGGACTATTGGCAGTACCCAAATGGGGTTTTCGAGTGGGGCTTTTAGACTCAGCAAGGGAGATGTTAGCAACATTGAGGGGTTCAAATTCCTCCACATGAACAACAAGAATAGGCTTAGGAGGAAATAAAGCAAGGTGGAAATGATAAAGCCTCATAGTAAGCCCTTGGTGGAGAGGCAAAGGAGGGATGTCGTCTAGGTTAAGGCTAGCAGTTTCCTTACATTTTTCCATTGACTTTTCTAAATCCATAAGCAAAAAAAATGGAAAACTTAACAGAAATTTTTTGCCTAAGATGATTCAACAGAGGGAAGTGGTAGAAAAAGTAGGTTTTAAATCTACCTTCGAGCATCACATATTTCATGAGGGCCAAACTGACTTGGTCCTAGGGCTATGAAAGGGCCTCCCATTTGAAGCCCGACTAGTTGTAGACCAGCTCCTCACTCCCCACAAAGAATGTGTTCATGCTATAATTATCTTGAGTCTTAGTGTGCTTCAGATAATTTTTCCCTGTGCACTTCATCCCAGTAGCCTGTGCAATCACCTCCTTGCTAACTTCAAAAGATATACCACCGAGTGTCACTCTCTATCCGTCTAGGAATTGGAAAATTGACCAGACAGGTTAGGGTCATGAACGACCATATTCTCCATTAGGGGAGCTAAAGCACCCTTGACATAGATGTGCCAAACCAACAATTTTTTGTGGAATTCACCACAGTTATTAGGCTTAGTGTGTACATGATCGCCACCCATGATATTAACATGCACAAGAAAAAACCAGAGAACATGTAAAAGAAAAATGTTAGAGATACTAGCTAAGAAATAGGATTTCTTCACATAATGGATATTTGGGTGAATAAAGCTTTGTTGGTTAATCAAGGCAGTGTGCAGATCAGACGCATGAAAAGGAAAATTGCCTATCATAGGTTTAGAAATATCATAAATGTGGATCTTAAAGCGATTGCGACTAGGTAAGAAAGATATGATGGAAGAGCAAGGTTCATTCGCCACATTGTCTTTGCACAAAAAACTTGGCAGAATGGCCGCTAGGCCAAATTTAGTAATAACAATGTAAGCGGGTTTAGGATGTAGAGTTAAATTAGCGGAAGCAGAAGAGCCAAAAAAATAAGAATTTTATCATAGTTACAATTCTAAATTAGATATCATAGTTAAAATGCTATATATAGTAGTTACAAATCTAAATTAAAAAAAAAATAGAATTTTATCCTTCATACAAAAAAAGTTATGTTGTATATGGTGAGCGTCACTCCTTAAAAATGTCATTTAAAAAAAAAAACTAGTTTTTGAATGAGATGGAAAAAGATGTGTAATCTGATTCCAAAAATTTTGAAAAAAAAAAAATTTAGAATCCATAGACAAAACATCACAAATCACTAGTTTGCATCATCTTCAAATTCCTCATGGTTTAGTTGCTATAGGAGCCCGAAAGTGAAGATTTAGTTAAAAAAAATTAGTTCAGTGTCCAGTTTGACCAAAAATGATAAATTAGTATTGTGGGATCACCCCATACTCCAACAAGTGGTATCAGATCCATACCCTTGCACAAAGTCTAACCAGCTTAGGGGTTCTTGGTAGTGGAGTACTTGTTATGCAAAAAAGTAAAAGAAACAGAAAAAAAAGAAAAGAAATACTGAGTAGAATGTTGAACAACAAACACTATTTAAACCTAGTACAAAAGATGATCTTGTAGTGAAGAGTGTAGAAAAAGAAGGATATCACTTAGTAAGTGATATTGAACAAGAGCATGTTGAAGATGATTGTGAAATTGATTTTGAAGGTGAACTTATTTATTCTCTTAATGAGATTGAGAAACTTGGAAAGGCGAATTGGGATCTAAAGTTGCAACTCACATAGTATAGAAAAGTTGAAGAAGCAACTTGCATGAAGCTACATACCAAAGTAGAAGATTTTAAAAAGATAAAGGTTGAAGTGTTGTCTCTAAGAACACAACTAGAAGGAAATTCTCTATTAAAGGAACACATTGTAAAAGATGAGTTGATTGTCAATCTGAAATTAGGGATTAAAGAAAACAAGAGCATAGCATATATCACAAGGTTTGGTTTGGAAGTAAAAATAGTTGAATGTCAAAAGCTTGAAAGAAAAATAGCCTCTCTAAGGAAAGATCTTGAGAATGTTAGAAAATAGTTAGAAAAGAATCAAAATTTTTTTGAGAGAACCAACAAGTTGAATGAGATGTTAAGTAAGAAGAAACATCAAAAGGACGTTATTGTTTTGGACTTTGTAGAAGGACAGAGTTCTGAAGTTATAAAAACACCAAGAATGAAGATAGATTTAAATTATCATTCTGCTACCCCTAAGAATACTAATGGTAGATAGTTCAAGGACATCAACAGAGGAAGAAGAAGTAGAGCCAACAACTGGTTCACAGGATCTTCACCTACTTGGCAAGATTAATCAGTGAGGTATAGTTATTCATTTCCTGGTTATTGTTATTTATGTAATGGTTATGGGCATAAAGATAGCTATCATAGAAGAAGGTCTAAAAGGAGTCAATATGCATTCTTTGAGAATATGAATGTAACATGTTATAAATGTCATAACCATGGTCATGTTTCAAAGCACTGTAGAACTAGGTTTGAGAAAACAGAGAAGAAATTTTGGAGAAGGAAACATCCCAAGAAGATGATCATTCAGAAGGTTTGGGGAAGAAAGAAAAACTAGTAAAAGGATGAGTCTAAGCTTGTGCATGCTAATAGGAGCTTGAGTTGAGGGGGAGATGCTTTTTGAGGTATTATTCAAACCCCTTAGATAACAATAAAGAGGTTGTGTCTCTACAGTAAATTGGTGGTTTTTGGTTTAGAAGTTGGTGATAGTCCTTATTTGATCTTTGAAGTCAATATAAAGCTCATACTTATTCATGACGGTGTCAGTGGTTGTCGAAAGGTACCTATTTCTTTGTTACAAGGTGATTGTGTTTATTATGTAAATGAATTTCTTATAGAGATTATTGATGACGAAATTGAGAACTATAGGGGCAGTAGTGGTATGTGTTTACACCATATCAGATGCACAATGATATTCTTGTTTGGTTTAAGGCATTTCATGTGTGCAACAAGGTATTGGTACATTGGACAATACTAGTTTCCAGACTTTACGATTATCTTAATTCCTCTTTTGATGGTGCCTGATGTCAAATCAAGTTCTTGTGAATGTTATTGTTTGTTATTGGCTTGAAGATAGGGACAATGCTACTCATTTTTTTTTGTATCTGTGATGTTTATGATCATTTTACAATTTTTGAGAGTAGTATTTGAGTGGTGATGTGGTCAAGTGGACAATAGTCATCATTTCATGGTACTAATCATCTTTTTGATGCATAATACTCTTGGACATAAGTTCTCTTGCTTGATAATGTAATATGGAGTGGTAGTTTGCTTCACTAATAGTGATAACATTATTTTCCATGATAGTATCATATGAGATAAGGGCTTCAAAGGAGAGGATAATAATTAATAGTGATGTTACATCATTCATCAATTAAAAGAATATTATCTATGTCAGTTTCATGCCAGTAGTATGCATTGTATTTCCTTGAGTAAATCTTGTCACTGTGTAATGTCAATCATAATCATATTGACAGTGATATGTATTTTAGTTGCTTTGTGAGACTCTTGTTTCAGGTATCTACCAATAGTTCTATGACTATTTCTTAGTGCTACTATAGTGATCTTGATAGGAAATGGTTTGATGGTTTGGTTGCATTACTCTCTTGATTTGGTAGTATACTTTATATGCAATAGTTTTTGTTAGGCGGACAACACTCATCTTTTTGATACTTTATAATTTGTGCTAGAATAATCTTTCTTGATGGTGTGATAGTGATATTCTTCATGAGAAAGAGAAAGGCCTATTATTGTGTTGATTCTTAATGCTCATAAGTTCCTTTGAGATGACCTTTGTGACAATGCAGTACTAGTGTCATGACTGACTTGACAACATTGGTAATACCATGCTTTCAATTGTAGAGAATTTAGTGATATTCTATGTTCAGTCTTTGCAATAAGAGTCTTGAAATTGATATGATTCTCACTTATGAAGATGACAGTTTAAAATTATAGCTTTTCAATCAACTTGGTAACTTTTGGGATGTCTATCCATGTCACAGTAGTATTGTTATGCATGGTGATAGTTTGGATTCTTATGCAAGGTCAGTAGATTGGAGTTCAAATAATTTTTGGAATCTCATGATAGAAACATGTCTTCCTATGTTAGATAAAAAGAGTTATTTGTCTTTAATGACAAATTCTTGAAAATGGTTTGCATTTGGTATGTAGTGGCAATGTTTACAAAGTCAAATACAAGTGTCAAGATGGCAGAGTTTGGTTGGTTCATGCTTGGTACTTAGTTTGGATGGTGAGTTCCTTGAATACCTTGGACAATGATAATGTGACTATTTAGACTAGCACAGTGTGTTTCAAGCCTGAATAGTAGCATGCAAACACATAGTGTAGGGACAATGATAAATAAGAACTTAATAATCCTTTCAAGTTGAGATAGTGTTGTATGGTTGGCGCACTTCTTGATGGACTTAGACATTTATGATTTTGACATTATTTTATTCACTCACATTGGTGTTTAGCATGATGATCACTTGATTTCTTATGCAAGTGTTGTGATAAAGTACAATGATAATGCTGCATGGTAGTCTATCAAGTCATCCTTTTTGCTACAGTGATAGTGAAGTTTCATTTATCTTGTGCACAGTGTTTTTGAGTTTGGATAGTGTTTTTTGATTTTGGGAATAATGGACTGTGACCTTTCAACATTTGACCTTGCAAATTGGTATTTTAGTTTTCTTCCTCTACTATACAAGACAATGTTGTAAATGCCTTAATTGGATTTAAGATATTGTTGTGAATACATTTTTTTTACAAGTAATAAGCATTGTCAAGCAGACTCTCAAGGTGGTTTCTCTTAGTCCTTTAACAAGTGTTCTTAGAAGAGTTTGAATACAATATGAATGTGAAATGATTGTGTACATGTGCTTCTACTTGGATCATGATTTCATAACAGTAATGATTATATTGAGAATGAATTCTTTGTTTAGTCAGTGTGAAGAATTGGTTTGTTTCCAAGTTTGGATAGTGACTTAGAATTTAGTTGTTTGGTACTCATACTATTCTTGAGAGTTATTTTATATATTGTATGCTATTGATTTCTTATATGGGAAGTAATGGTGGCATTGGTACCTTGACAACAGTAATATGTGAAGTGATCGTTTGGCAATTGAGTTACTTCAGGACAGTGAACTGTGAGTAATAGGTGTTGTGATATGCTTCATTATATTTTCTGCAATGCTAGCCTAATAACCATGCATTCTTCTTGGTAATGATGTTTTAATGAATTTTATTTTATTTATCTATTCAACATAGTGATATAAATGCACCACCTAGGATAATACCAATGTTGGTGCATATATTATTTATGCACAATATATATGCATGGTCTACATGTATGCAGTGGATAAGTTTTTATTAATACATTGTTTGAGTTAATCTTGTTTGGTTCCCTTAGAATGTTGACTCAAATTTCATATTATCAAATAACATCTTGAAGTACAAAGCACAATGCAAAACATTTCTTTAAGATAGCATGGTATAGTGCCTTGTTGCATAATGTTTTCTTTGCTCGAGAATTGGAAAAGATGCACTCTCTTGTTGTCATTTTTCTTTCACTACTACTCTAAGGGAGAGAATATGATATTCTTAGGTGCATGGTTTCATAGTTTTAGGTGGAGTTTCATAGATTAGATCATTCACCCCTGGTGGTTCATTATGTTGCTATTCCACTTATGTCTTCAAACAGTTTTACTTCACACTATATATGCGATGCTATAGTTCTTCTCATGTTTTTGCATCATGGATATTTTATATGCTAGTATTCTTCATGGTTGGCATATATGATCAATCTTATATACTCTGGAAGTCACTATGCTTCATTATAATTGTGCTATGTTTTATAGTTTATTTATTTTGATCTTATGGTGTTTGGTTTTCACTGTGACAATATTTTAAGAGGTTTGTATAGTTGGTTTCTTGATGCTTAATTATTCTATATAGGTTGTGTTTATTACATATTTCTTTCATAGTTTTTTATCTTCTGTAGTGGCCATTTATTGATTTACTACCCCTTTGACCTTTGGTATTGTTGTTAAAAGGGGGAGAAGACCATATTACATTAAGCATAGAGGTTCATTTGGTGTAAAGATTCACTTGGTGTTGGTTCATTTGGTTATCAAAGGTTCATTACATTCAATGCTTGGTTTACTTGGTGCAATATTTTGTGTTATTAACATGATCAATTTGTTGTTTCAGATTATCGCACACAAATTCACTTGGTGTTGGTTCATTTGGTTACTAGAAGTACATTACACTCAATTCTTGGTTTACTTGGTGCAATATGCTGTGTTATTGACATGATTAGTTTACTATTTTAGATTCATTGGTGTGATGATTTTTTTTTTATTTCATGATATTTACATTCAAGTTGGGTATTTTTGGTGCTTATCATGATTATTATTCCAGGTACTTGGCAGGTTTGACATCAATACCAAAGGGGGATTTTGTTGACCCCTTTGACATTGTGGTTTTGGCATTGATTTCAAGACAATTTTTCACCTTGACACACTTGTGAAAAGCATGAGAAATCATTGGTTTTATATTTTGGGTGACTATGAATGAGCATTGATAAAATATTGAGACAAAATTATTTCATATTGACATAGACCTTGATTTAACACTCAATGCACTTGATGTTTTAGTCAGCACAAATCATTAGTTATTTGTATTGAACTTCATGATGTTTATTATATTCATGCAAATAAAGGTTATCATATTAAAGACTAAGACAATGATATGTTTCTTGTTTTGCAAAGTGAAAAGGTTATGATGAAAATGTTGACACATTGTTTTATTATCATTTTCCATAAATGATTATCATCTTGCAAAATACAAGATATTGTTTGGTTAGGGCTCAATGAAGCTTGGAGAGATAGGTGGAATGGAAGCTACAAGACATGGTTTCACTTTGGTCATTTTTTTCATGAGTATATTTCAAGAATTTAGTGGTTTATACATGAATATTATTGTAAGGCAATTTGATGTTAACATGATATTTAATGGGTTTGATGTGACTATGATTGAGTTATTATGGTTCGGTTGAGTCTTTGCTTCGACCTAGCAATGGTTGACTTAGTGCATGGAACAATTTTTTTTGTGATGGTAGAACAGTTAGAAAAAGTGGTTTTCAGTATTCAGCTTCACCAAGTGATATCTATCATTTGGAAAGTTTGAATCAAGTTCTTCTTTTATATTAAAACCCTAGTTTGTGATTTGAGTGTAATGCAAGGTCTTGGTTATGTTTTTCTCATTTTACATGCAGGTTTCTAAAGGCATTGCATATACAAGGGTTTACATTGTTGATAAGGTTACAATGAAAATATTTAGGGTTGTTAATATTTATGAAACCATATTGTTGTATGGTCATTTTTCATTCATGAGGACAGGTTATCATGATGTATATAAGGAGGTGACATAGTCACTGTGTTGGTTTGATACATATGTGAATTACTCTACAATATAATTAGTGTGGCTATATTATGCTTTAATGTAGAACCTATTTTGAAATGAGAAGCACTTTAAAAGTGAAAATTTTATTTAAAAACACAAACTTATGAACTCTTAAGTCTCAAATGAAAGTGAGAAAGTCAAGGAATGCTTTGTAATGAAACAAAGATTATGCTCTATCTTTTTATTTTTAGAATCATTTTACTATGATCATTTTTTGCTAGTGAGACAGTTGTATTTTCTAGTGATGTAGTTGCTATGTATTTTCCAGTGAGGTAGTTGATAACTTAAAAATCTAGTGAGCCTATAGCAACATTGAAAAGCCAGTGAGGCATTCTTGTAGCTAGTGAGGCTTTGCCAATGAGTAATTTTTGTAGCGAGTGAGCTATAAAAAGTAGCAACTAAGGCTTTGTATTCAGTGGAATTTATTATGCCAGAGAGGTGATTTCCCAAGTGATGTTTTATCCCTATGAGGGTTTTCTACTCATGAAAATACCATGTTATGGTTCTTTTGTGTTATTCCTTTTTGAGTTCTTCATGTGGTTTAAAGGTTTGATATTGGCTGTCACATTTGAGTACACTCTTGAAACTGAACTTTTCATGATTAGTTCTATGTTTTAAAAAATAATTGAATTTGAATTTGGTTATTGAGACATTTATTCACCCCCTCTCAATTTTTACCGTACTCTAAGAAATGTCACTACCATGCTATCTCACACCACATACACTTGTATCCTTATGAAATTGGTCATATTCACCTCTCATGATGGAGGTTGTTTTATAGATTGGGCATAGCTCTTAGATCCAATCTTTGGATTATGAAGGCACCTATTTTTGGTGTCTGCAATGATTCTCTACTAGCCGTTGATAGGCTTTCATTAGGTCCCATTACTTTAGAAGAAAAAACTTCAATATGTCGATCGAGCAGTGTCCAAGGTTGTTTGTAATAGAAGGTGACTTGACTAACTCTCTTAGATTTTTTTACTTTTTGGAGCAACTGAAATTAATTTTAACCTAAGGTTGTTTAACTAGTTAACTGGAAAATAATTTATCTAAAGAAAAATGGAAAGTATTTAAACAACTAGACTCATAATTATTATTCATGCAATAAAAATGAAAAAAAGGAAAGTACTCATCTATTTAATCTATCCTCCCTCGACTGGCCAGCTCGCGGTTCCTACATTGGTTCTCAAGTCACATGCATAGTATAATGGAAATCTCTTTCATTAAAAGTAATTTACATCGATAATTTCAACAACTTAGAGATTGATATGCAATAGTTTCTTTATTCATATATATTCAGAAAATATGTTGACAGCATAACGATACTGTTTTGTGTCATCTTTTTCTTCTATAGATTACATACTTATATAAAGCTTCTAACTAAATCCTATATTTTAGATGGCTTAGATTGCCATTAAAAAAGTCTGTAATAGATTGTAAACAAACTTTATGTCCTTAAATTCCCATTACATAAATATTATAGAGGCCTGAGTTGAGCCATGAAGTCTTTAAACATTAATATAAATTTAACTAAAAGAAATTATGATTTTGGTCCATCATACTAAAGTTCTGGAGTATATTCCCAACGCATGTCTTTGATTTGTTCTGGAGCTCATATTGGTTGAACACTTTAAATTGTTGTTGCATCTTGCTATCCTCTCTCTCTGGAAGAAATTGCACCTTGCCATATGAGTACGCCTAGTGAGAATTATCCAAAAATCAATTTTTTTAAGGTTCGATTGAAACTTAATCATGGTACACCTAATAGTTGAAAAAGATGTATCATTTTTTGTTAGTAAAACATTATAATTTTATTTAAAATATAACTTTTATACAATCTAAATGAACCAAATATCTATTGGTAACCATATTTTTTTGTTATCTCTAACATAACACAAATGGATCAATAGTTTAACACAAACACCAAATTATTATTATAAAAACAACACATTATTATTTAGCATACAACTTATATCTAACTTATCATACAACTTATATCAAAAAAATTGAACCAATAGTTGAACACTAATATTTTTTTGACAATTCAGATTTCATGAGAAAATACAAGGTATTTATTATGCTCACCTTTTATATTTGTGGTCAGAAAAACTATTAATATGAAACACTCCAATGCATATATATTACAACTCAATAGTTGTACACATAAGTAACATTTTTAATATGACAAAAATACTTGTTTAAATTGAGCATCGTATTTTATAAATGTCACACTTATAATGGATGTCTGTATTATTTTATTTGAAACAAAAAATATATTTATTTCACTTTTTAATGAATGCATTCATAATTTGTATATAACATTCATAGTTCCCACATCAATGTGCTCAAGTATGGTTCCATCTTGACCAACATTTGATTTTTTTATTTATTTACATGAACTAATCATTTACAATATATAGTATAAATATGTGGAAAGACTGAATATTATAAGCACACGCGCTATCACAATAGTTGGACCTTGCACAACTATTGACCCTTCTCCCCTATTATAATCTTTTTTACTCTTATTTTTTGCTAAAAAAAGATTAATACTAAAGTTAATAATTAGTGAAAAATTAAGTTATACTTTGCAGGGTTAATTTTATATTGTTTTCCTATATACATTTTAAATCTATCTTATTTTATATTATTTTCTTATATATTTTTGTTAATTTTATTTATTACAATTTTATTTTATAATGAAATTATTTCCTATTCAAAAGGTTGTAGGTTATGTAGCAATGGAAATAGTATGCCCCACATTTGAGGAATGGAGCACAAGGGTAGGGTTCCTATTTCACACTTGTTACACTCAAGGAAACCTTAGAGATCTCAATCTGAAGACAGGAAGGGGGAAATAGATCTTGCAATAAGGCATCCTAGGGTTTGATTGAAGATAATAAGAGGGTTCACCACCAAGCTAGGGCTTGAAAAAAAAAGATATGCAAATGAAATGAAAAACCTAACTAGATGACCTAGAGAATGAAACTGAAATACATAATGAAAAACTAAGAATGACCAGAGGTGTGCTTGGAGGAAAGATGTGATCAAAAGAAGCTCTGAAACCTTGAAATCCTCACTTTCAATGCTCATTGGGAATCATATGCCATTTGTGGCATATGGGTCCTAGGTGGGTCCTGAAGAGCTTAAAATTTAGAATCTGGAGTTGTAGACTGAGAGGAACAAAACCTAGAAACTATTCCATGAAACCCTAACTGGGACTCATATCTCAAAACTGTTGTGGAGTGTCTGAGGAGCAGAATCTTGAACTAAAACTTTGCAAGGCCCTGAAGATGGGTCAAATAAGCACTTTTGCATTGATTTCATACAAATTGGATGGATATTTTCCCCTAGATCTTGTTTCCATGAGTCTTGACAAATTTTCATGACAAATTTGACAACTTTTGTAACTTTTTCATTTTGGCACTTTTGAGGGCTTCGAATCCACTTTTTCTTGAACTTATAAACCTGTAATCACACAAGGAGAGAGAAAAGTGTTGTTTTGTTAGGAAATAGGGGTTCTCCTTGGTTAAACTCCCTTTAGGTAATTAATCCAAAGGACAAGATAATGAAATAAGGAAATGAAACACGAAACATGAAACACAGAACATGAACAATGATACCTTGAATGATGTCTTGTAAATTTGGAATCAAACATGAAGTGGGCATGAAGAATGTAGATCTAGATCTTGAAATAACTATAAAACAATGCTTAATCTTGGATCTTGAATGCTACATCACAACACTAGCTCAACAACATGCCTAATACCTGATAAACTTGGCATGATAATGGATCTTAAATTGCTGCAACAAATGATGAATAGTTCTTCCATTGAATTGTAATACCCCTCTGTTTTGTATTTTGTACGAACATTATTGGTTCCTATTTATGCTTTAGTATTGGGGTGTACTGTGAAATTGCACTTGGTTATAGTTTATCTCTATCTTATCGTGATGTAACTTGACTTGATGATCCTACCGTTTGATGTCAATTATTATGGCATGTATGAAATTAGCATAAGTGGTTATTTAGTTTATGATGTTCTATGCTTTGATGTTGTTGATATGTTAGATGAGTCAGTTAGAATGACTGTATTGGTGAAGAGGACGGTATCGCATCACTCGCTTGCGAGTGCCCTGCGACCCCGTGACCTCCTCTTCACGGTGTATTTGAATTATGACATGTTTATATATATATGTGCATATGCTCTTTGCTGCAGGTTGATAGGTATAGGACAATGACTCCACCTAGTTTCACAGGTTCAAGCATGTCCATTGCCCAATGGCAATTGATTAGGAGATAGTAGCTAGGATTCCGTATCAGGTCGTCACCCTAGTCGTAGTGCGTTGTCAGTCTTGTATAATCTTGTTGTTCTATTTTGCTCCTTTGCCTGTTTTCAAAATATTTGGGAGTTAGAATAATTTAGAATTTTGATTCAATTATTAAATAATTTAATCTAATTAAGTGGTATTTAATATTTTGGTACATCTAATTATTAAATTGGTTTTGTTGTTCATGTTGAAATGGTATTAAGTTAATTATTTTGAAAGAAAACATGCAATTTGAATTTGAAATGGGCAAATTAAAATTAAAGAGAAAAAGTCAAATTGGAAATTAAAAAAAATTCAAAATTCAACAAAAATAGATATTTTTTTTCCATTTTTGAATTTATGATGGTGGTTGAGGATTTTGGAGAGGATTTTTGCATTTAGTGAAATTTCATCACAAATTTGGGATATAGAGTTTTTTTTTGAGAAAAGTTGAAAAGGAGAAGGAAGGATTGCTTGTTTTTGTGGGTTTGAAGGGAAAGCTTGAGGAATTCGAAGTGCTCAAGAGGGTTGAAAGGTAGTAATAGGCTCTTCATCATACTCCAAAGAAATCAGGTTCACTCTTTGTTTGATTGTGTTTTTGATGATTTCAATATGTTGAGTAGTGAAAGGTTAAAATTGTTTGTTTTATTCAATCCTCCTTTGTTCTTGAGGTTTTCTATCTTCTTGTAGCCTTCAAATGAAAGGTTAAATCATAATTTGTTTAGATAGATGAACATAGTTAAGTTAAGAATTATTTTCAAAAAATTCATATAGCAAAGTTATGCTAGTCAAAATTTCAAAAAATAAAATGGTTAACCTTTTCCAGAATTCTATAAAAATTGAAAAAAATGCCCTACCTTATTAATTCTGTTTTTTTTTCTATTGAAAAAAAAATATATAGAAAATGTCATTCTGGAAAATGACAGTTGAAATTAAAATATTATTATTTTTTTGGAGGTTTTAAAAAACCTGGATCTCTTGGAAAAGCGGATTTTCTCACGTTTTTGTTTTGGAATAATTTTTTTTTTAAAAATAAAATATTATGGAGGGGAGACGCAGGGGGCTCGACCCCCACCGCGCCCCATGGGAGGCGGGTGAGGGGAGCCGCGCCCTGCGCGCACCCCTTCCCATCCCCTTTCCTTACGCCGTCCACCCAGCCATTAATGGGTCGGCTATGTGTAACACACAACCGCCAGGGAGGTGTGGCCAATGGAGGCACGACCAAAGCGATTAGGGCTTCGCCCTTTGTTTTTTATAATGCTTTTATTAAATTTCATTTTTTTTCATTTTTTTATTACTTTTCATTAATATATATTATATTAATATTTTTTAATATGTATGTATATTATATATATTTAATATTAAATATAATATTAAATATTATAATATATATGTATATATATATATATATATTATTAAAATATTAATATAATATAATATTTTATTATTATTTATAATATTATAATATTAAAAATTATATTTCATATAATTAATATTTATAATATTATAGTAATAATACATCTTAGAATTATATAATGTTGGGTATTTTGGACTAAGGTGGGAACCGAATAATCGATTAAATGATTAATTAAATAGTTTTAAATTGTTTTTTTTTAATTATTATTATGGTGTACCTTTAAATATTAGTATTGAACCAATGTCATATTGAAAGGTTAAACATGAATAGTTAACAAATGTTTATTTTATATAGACCCTTTATTCTTCTAAATGTTTATTGTTGAAACGTAGATATATCATTGAACAACAGTTAAACCGAAGCATTGGAGTTGTATTTTATTCCCTTCCTGATTTATTAAATGCGGAAAATTATTGAATATGAATGAGAAAATGGGTTTAGTGAACCTGAAGTAGAATTTAATTCTTGTCTTTGCATTGAATTATGTGCGTGTTATTGGGAAATGTGAGTCTTATACTTAACAAGTCTTCCAGTTGAATTTTCAATTTGGTGGTTGTCGTGTCAGGTTGTCAACCTATTTTGTACCTTGGGAAATGTGTAGTATGTGGTCAATTATCACCCGGTTTCCACAAATGGGGATGTATTGTGTTTTTGGTATTAGTGTACATTATGGGATCCGTGTCTCCTTGTAGGGGAGTGGCCTTGTTCTTTGTTGTACCTCTTAGAGTTGGAGTGGTTAGAACACCTTTGTTGTGTGTCGCATTGAGTATCCTTGGGATTGTGGAGTTGTTCCACGTGTCGTCATAGGGAAGTGGCTTGGAACGAGGGCCGGCACACGAAGTGGTGCCAAGATAACTCATTACAAGTTAGTTAATCCATTGATAACTAAAATAATCTGTTGGGAGCACCAAACACTTAATAAGATAATAATGCCTCGCTCATGCATGCAGGGGCTTGTAAAGACTTGGGTTGAGATGAGAAGGCCTGGAATGGAAAGATCGTTACCTTGTCACTACGAAAGGTAATTGATTCCGCATTGATTTACATGAGGGGCCGGGAGTCGTTAGAGGTTACCAAGATAACCCAGTTTGGGGGCCGGGGCCTAGGAAGACTTACCAGGATAACCTATGAAACAATGTGATGACACTTCTCCTAGGTTGACAATATGTTCGCATCAATGATGCAGTTGATTGTTTTAATTCTGGAAGCAATGTAACTTTCGTGAGTGACTATGTTGTGCTCATCCAGGTTGTTTATGTTAGTCTATGTCTTGAGGTAGTCGTGCTTGTCTAGGAATTCTGGTTACTGTCTCCTAGCACGGGGGGTGGACCTGTGGGTTCCACTTGGTTGGGTGGCGTGCACCTTAACCATTGGGCTCTTTCTTCATGTTCGTGTGGACGAGACTTCCTGTTGGAGAGCTCGTGGTTGCTCTGTTGCAGTTCATCCTTGTTATCCTTTCCATTATTCTTGTTATCATTACCCCTCTTGTTATTGAGGTGGAATTTGTAATTGTAATCTTATATTATTGGACCTGCCTCATTTGAGGAATGAGAGATTGTAATCTTATGGTTTTTCATGGGTTAATTAAATCAAAAGTCTTATCTTATGTTTGTTATTGTTTCACCTTCTTGGAATGTATGTGTTAATTTAATAATTAAATAATTGTCATAGTTTGATTCATATTATGTTGAGGTTCTATATAACCTCTGTCTCGTAACCTTAGAGGTTGTTGTCATTAAGTTAATTAACTCACTTCTTATTTATCCTTAAAAAAAAAAAAAAAAATTATTCCGTTTAAGTAGTTAATTGCAACTTCCTCTAGGGTTGCATAGCGGGGCGTTACATGAATTCCTTTGAAATGCTCTTGAGTGCTCTTGTAATCATAAAATTCCTATTAGGAATTCTCTCTTGAAAGTATTAGGTGAAAATGAGTGAAATAACCTTGCATTTCTACTTGTTTATGCTAAATTTTCTGAAATTACACTACAAGTTGACATAAGATTTAGGAGAATAAAATCTGACAAATAATTTGAATTAAATTTCATTTTGGGCCACAGAAGACTCATACGCCAAAAGTGGCATATGAGTCCCATTAGGCTTAACTATGTGAAACATTTTTTTAAAAATGCTTAGAATGATGTAAAATCAAGATCGAGGCCTTGAAACCTAGGTGGGACTCATACACCCAAGGTGGCGTATGAGTCTCAGATCACTAAGTCTAGGCCACACAATCTAAAAACAATTGAATTATGATTGGATGTTAGTTTATGTCGAGATTATCCTCGTAAAGATGCATTAATTAAGGCTCGTGGTTATAAAATAAGGACAAATAAGGAATAAAGAAGCCCAATTAATTATGAAAACCATAGATTAGTGTGAAAGTGTGGTACAACATTTTACAACACCTTGAATAAGGAACAATTAGGTCCACCTAGTTCACAAGGGCCCAAGACCTAATGTGAATGTGTTAAAAAAATTACAACACAAAATCAAGGCAACATTAAGCATAATTTAACGAGGGCCCAAGCAAGCAATGAAAAGTAAACAAATGCTTTTTCGATTGCCAGAAGTTATTATAGGATGTAATTATTTTAATTATTATTTTCTATGAACAGTTTCTAAATTACCATTTAAAAAATATGCTCGATTAATTAGAAATAATTGTAAGAAATTATATTTATATGGAAATTTATAAAATATTTTAAAAATCAACAATAGGGTGGGTGCATGGAAATGGGTAGCCATTTTGTGGACACCCTTCAAAAACAACTTTTGAAAAGCCATAACACTAGCGTGTTATAACACGCTCGTGTTATTGATTGTTAAAAGCAAAAAAAGAAGTAAAAATCCGTCATTTGTATTTTGACTGGTTTTTTCTTGCAGCCATGGTTAAAACTCCTATATTTTCATGCTCGTGTTCTAGGAGGAGCAATTAAACAAATTTCTTCACCAACAATTGTTATTTCTTCACAATGATGGTGCCACGAGGAGGAGGAGGTGTGAGAGGTAAGGATTTTGTGGTTTTTGTTTTGAATTAGTTAGTCTTAGGTTGAATTTGTTAGTTTTAAGTTGAATTTGATATATATTTGTTTGAATTTTTAGGAGATGCAAATCAACCTGCAAACCCTCAAGATCCTCAACAGGAAAACTAACCAAATCCTCAAGATCAAAATCAACCACAACAACAACCTCCTCAACCAATCACTCAACCCCCTCCTAGCACTCAAGAAAATTTAATGAGTGAAATTGAGAACAACAAAAAGAAAATTGAGGATTTGATCAGTAGGTTGAGTGATCCAAATGGTTCAACCACAGAAAGAATGACCCTAGCAAATTCATTGAAAGATATGTTAAAAAATGTAGATTCAATTAGCAAACAAATAACTGGATGGCAAGATAAGAGGCATGCGACTAGGGATTATTATGCAAATAAACTATCATACAAAGATTTAAAGGATTTAAAAGTTACAAAAGGTGATTTGTGCTCATTATTCACCAACCCATGCACAAATCAAAATCTTACCCTCAATGTGAAGAGGTTTCCTATCCATTGGTTCCACCACCAAGAGATTAGGGACCAATTTTATGATAGATGGTACATGGTCTTTGATTACGCACCGTGCAACAATTGTGAGGTCCTGCAATATTTCCATAGAAAACTATATAGTGAGTTCATATTGACCCAAATTATTTTGATATGAGGGATTTCCAAGGGAGAGGTGGGGGGTCAGCTCAGGATAGACCTAGTGCACAACTAGATCCTACACGACAAGGTAGATGAGCTCTCGCTAGGCCACCTCATGAGAATGTTGTTATGCCTTTCATCGCGAAGGAAAGTGCTGACGTAGAGACATTGCAGGTGATCAACACTTTGACCTAGAGTGTCATCCATCATACTAGCCCTATTCTACAATGCCATCTAGGGGAGTCTTTGAGTGCTGGCCTTTAAACACGTGTGTCAATCTTGTGGGGCTACTTGTTCATATGACCCCATCGACACTCAAGAGACCGGTATATAGGATCCATCTGCAACTATGGAGATGGAGAGGGAAACTGACATTTTTCATTAGGCATATGGCATTGATAGTTAGGTAAAAGTTAGTGCATGTTCATTGAATTTAATTTATTAAATTTTGATTTTGAAATGCAAGATTAACTAGAAATGTTTTATGATTTTAATAAAATTGTAGGGTGATAGTGTTGAGACTAGATACACCGCCCCCCCACCAACTTATTTCTACAATACACCTATCACTAGGGTATGTAACTAGTAAAGAATTATAAATTTATTGCATGTTAACAGAATTGTTTTACGAATGGTAATTTAATATGCCATTTTGGATGTTGAACAGACTAATATTGGAGGTTTTGATGGAACACTCTCCAGTGGTGATGGATTTACTCAAACCTACACAGAGCTAATAGAATAAAGAGTTTAACTAATGAATCAAGGACTTAATAGATTTGTGTAGTTTATATGCACATCGTTGATTACATTGAATAATTTATTGTTTTATTTCCAGTTGTTGCAAGATGAAACACCTCCGAATCTGACGAGGGCAATGGATATTGGTGTGAAATCTGCTATACAATCCTTGATGGCTCTGATAGGAGAGGTATGAGGCAAATTAGTAAATTTCAATTTACATTTGTTGTTATAGATGTTAGTTAGTGAAAAATCAAACCATTATTGATTCACATAGTTTAATTTCTATTTGTATGGTTTATACAGGGCTTGAGAATGGCTAAGCATGGGCATTAAAATATTTCCCTAATGGAGAGAGATCATGAGATGGCGATAAGTGATTATTTTGTTAAATATATCATTTTTTATAATGTAATTTCTATATATTCATGTCTTTACTTCTTATTGTAATAGTTAAAACTTCACCATGAACTAAACCCTAGGAGGAGCACTCCTCGAGCGCAACAGAAATGAGTGAGAGACC
>CM021109.1:208903829-208940674 GCA_007115665.2 Sequoiadendron giganteum
TTAGTACAAAATAAAAATGATAGAAACAAACAACAACAAAAAAGAGAGAGAAAAACACGAGGAAGAAAAAAAAAGAGATTAAAACTGTCCAGATAGAAAACAAGTTTAAGAGAGGAGAGATAAAAGGAATGAAAGATAATTTTAAAAAATAAAATAAAATTTAGAAGCAAACCCAAAAAGAAAATATAAGAAAAGTAAAAAACAAAAAAAAAATGTAAGAGAAAACAGTGAAAGAAAAAATAAAGATAGACAACGAAAGAGATATAAGAGATATAGATGAATAAAAAAGATATAAATAGAAAGAGACAAAAATAATAGATAAACAAAGTATAAAAGTGAGACAAGAAAAAAAAAAAAGACAATTTATTGTTGTTTTGTATTATTCTTTGATTTCCTCAGTTCTAATTGAACTCTCAGTTTTGATGTTATTTTCCTTAGGGAAGATTTTTTTTCCCTCAATCTCCAACCTTTCAATCAAATCCTTAACTGATATAGAAATGGTGATTTGGTTTAACAATTCATGAACCAAGGTCACCTTTATGAGGGAATAAAACAAATAAATGAAAAAAAAGAAATATGAAAGATAAATGGAAAGAACAAAACAAATAGAGAGTGAGTGAGCAAAAAAGAATAAAGATAAATAAACATAGAAAAATATAAAAAAATGTGAAAATATAGAGATGGGCAAGGAAGATAGATAAACGAAGAGAGATAATTGAGAATGAGAAAAATATATAACAAATAAGGGTGATCCCACAATACTGGTTTACAATTTTTGGGCAAATTGGACATTGAACTAATTTTTTGTAACTAAATCTTCACATTCGGGCTCCTATAGCGGCTAAACCGTGAGGAATTGAAGATGATGAAAACTAGTGATTTGTGACATTTTGTCTATAGATTCTAAATATATATTTTTCAATATTTTTGGAATCAGATTGCACTTATTTTACATCTCCTTCGAAAGCTAATTTTTTTTCAAAAACAACATTTTTAAGGAATGACGCTCACCGTATACAACATAGCATTTTTTGTATGAAGTATAAAATTCTAATTTTTTCGAATTTAGATTTGTAACTACGATATCTACTACTTTCATTTGGTTTAATAGTGTGTTATAAAATATTGTTTCCTTAATCAAGTTTCGAAGTCAAACCAATTACAATTCCGACATAGGCAGATTGTATACAACATAACTTTTTTCTATATGTATCAAAATTCAATTTTTATTTTTTTAGTGGATCAAGGACATCAATACCCAGCCTGAACATATTTTTCAAATTTTTATTTTGATAATTTGCTATTTTTCCACATGTGCAAAACAAAGAGCTTGATTTTTTGGTGAAAAACCTATGTTTAATAAAACTAAAAAAATGCATACATAATAAAACCAAAACATATTAAAATTATATTCGTTGGATAATTTTTTCCAAGGACTACCATGATCATTTGAAATAAATTTTAATGAATTCATTTGATCCCCCAAAAGGTAAATCAAAAGTGGTTTTTTATCAACATTTTGATAGGTGTAAAGGAGACTCTGTTGTAGGTATGGTTTAAAACTAGCGGGGTTCTATCCAAGGGGGTTTGATCTAAGCTGGTTTGATCAAACCTCTTCAATTAGAATCCTTAAAATGAAACTTTTTAAGGCTTAAATCATTATATTTTCTAAAAATATGTGATTTTAGCAATAATCAGAATCTCCCAGAAATTGTAAACCAGCTTTGTGGGATAATTGATAAATAATAGAAAGGTGTATGGAGAGAGAAAATAAAGAAATAATTTTGATTGGTGAAGCCACAGTTCCTATATTTCAATCCTATGACAAAGATTTTTTTGGTTTACCTATTTTGGTTTAATCTTTTCCATCCCTCATTAGTTCTAGATTGATTCCATAATACACCTCTCTTCCCCTTTGTAATAGTGTTATATGCAAATATCATGGAGGATATAAATTCTTTTAAGGAACCTTTGATTCAAAGGGCAGAGGAGAAGGATTCTATGGTACTTAATACGAATGGATTGTTGGTGTATTAATTGACAGGTACACTAAAACCACATTATGATTTTTTTGTAAATTGGTCTTCAATTAATCAAAATCTTTCAATTAAAACCCCTTTCAAAGATGATAAAAAGGTATGCAGTTATCTTTTTTCTATATGTTGACTCAAGGGTATCCCTATGACCCAACCCAATGCCTAACCTACCTTACCTTGGTCTTACATTATGCTAAGTTAGATTCGGGAAGATGTGTCACACTGGGGCGAGACTAGTCCCTTGGGGATGTATATAGCAATCTACAAGGAGATCTTACATTATTATGATAAAAAGGTATGGACTTCTCCTTGTTTTTTTGGTTGACTCAAGGGTATCCTCATAACCTAGCCCAATGCCCAACCAACCTTACCTTGGTCTTACATTTTTCCAAGTTGAAGTCAGGATAGGGTTTCATGCTAGGGGGAGACTAATCCTTTGGAGATGTATACAAGGGAACATACACAATAACTCATAAAGGGTCTTACATTTTGACGATAAAAGGTATGAACTTCTCTTTTTTCTTAGTTTTTCTATTGACTCGGGGATGTCCCCGCAATCCAGTCCAATGCCCAACCCACCTTACCTTGGTCTTACATTTTGCCAAGTTGGGGTGAGGAAGAAGTGTCACACAACCTAACCCAAGGCTCAACTCACCTTATCTTAGTCTTACATTCTACCAAGTTGGGGTTAGGAAGGGGTTCCATGCTGGAGTGAGACTAGTCCCTTGGGGATGTATACAAGTCACAAGGGGTCTTACATTTTGGTCACGATAAAAATGTTTCGACTTCTCTTTCTTATTTTTTTTATTGACTCAGTGGTATCCTCCCAATCCAACCCAACGCCCATACATTCTGCCAAGTTGGGGTCAGGAAGGGGTTTCATGTTGGGGTGAGACTAGTCCCTCAGGGATGTATACAATTCACAAAGGGTCTTACATTTTGGTCATGATAAAAAGGTATGAACTTCTCTTTCTTATTTGTTTTGTTGACTCAGGGGTATCCTCCCAACCCAACCAAATGCCCAACCCACCTTACCTTGGTCTTACATTTTGCCAAGTTGGGGTTAGGAACAGGTGTCACGTTGGGGCAAGACTAGTCCCATGAAATGTAATTAACAACCTATAAGGAATCTTACATTATGATGATGAAAAGGTATGGACTTCTCATTTTTATTCTTTTTGTTGACTTATGGGTCTCCTCGCAACCTATCCCAACACCCAGCTGACCTTACCTTGGTCTTACATTTTTTCAAGTTGGGGTGAGCAAGGGGTATCATGCTAGGGTGAGACTAGTCCCTTGGGGATATATATAACAAATCGCAAGGGGTCATACATTCTGATGATAAAAAGGTATTGACTTCTCTTTCTTCTTATTTTTTTTGTTGACTCAAGGGTATCCCCACAACCCAACCCAATGCCCAACTTGCCTCACCTTTGTCTTACATTCCACTAAGTTGGGGTCAGGAAGGGATGTTACGTTGGGGTGAGACTAATCTCTTGGGATGTATGAAATATCCTACAAAGGATCTTACATTATGATGATAAAAAATTATAGATTTCTCTTTCTTTCTATTTTTGTTGACTCGGGGGTATCCTTGCAACCTATCCTAACACCCAACCCGCCTTACCTTGGGTTTTACTTTATACCAAGTTGAGGTCAAGAAGGGGTGTCATGCTGGTGTGAGACAAGTCCCTTAGGGATGTGTACAACAACTTGTAAGGGGTCTTACATTCTAACAATAAAAAGGTTGAAATTTTCTTTCTTATTTTTTCTATTGACTCAGAGTATCCCGCAACCCAGCCGACCTTACCTTGGTCTTACATTCTATCATGTTGGGATCGAGAATGGGTGTCATGTTGGTTTTACCTTTGAAGAGATCATGAAGAGGTGTCATGTTGGTTTTACCTTTGAAGAGATCATAGGGTTCATGGTCAAAGGCATAGCGCAAAGGTTTCTTGGTCTAAGGTGTGATGTCCAATTAACTAAAGTATAAAGTCTAAGGGATCATAATACTCAATAATAGTTTCTTAATCTAAAGTGCATGGTCGATGAATCCAAGCTATAACATATAATGTTCATGGGTCCAAAGTTAAGGTTCTAGGTTTAAGATCTAACTTCAAAGGTAAAAGGCTTCAGGATAATGTGTCTAGAAACAAGGTTTGGTTCAAAGATTCAATCTATAGGGTCCATGTTGTCATTTTATAGTGCAAATTCTAGGGCCCAAGATCAAGTATTCAATGTGTAATATTCAATAAGTCTTAGATTCCAAGGTTAAAAATCAAGGGACACAATATAATGGCACATACTCTATGGTTTGAGGGTCAAGTTCTTATGACCTAGGTCCAAAGGGTATAGTGTCCACATCCTAATGTCTAAAGTTAAGGCTCTAAGGATGGGGTCAAATGTCAATGGTCCAATGATTTATGGTACAGGGTATATGCTCTCTTGTTGACAGCACATAATGCTAAGGTCCTAGTGATCCAAAATCTAAGTTGTAAGAGTTCACAATAAATGGTATAAGTTTTTTGGTTAAGGGTTCATGATCTACGATCTAGGGATAGGGATCGAGGTATAGGCTCCAAGTTTTAAGGTAACATCTAGCATACAATGTTTGATTTCTCAAATTTAAGGTAAGATCAATTTCTATAACCTAGCATTTAAATTCTCGGATCCCTTGGGGATGTCTTACATTCTGCCAATTTGGGTTTAGGAAGGGGTTTCATGCTAGGGTAAGACCAGTCCTTTGGGGATGTATACAATTCACAAGGGGTCTTACATTTTGGTCACAATAAAAAGGTATGGACTTATTTTTCTTTTTTTTTTTGTTCACTCAAGGGTATCCTCTCAACCCAACTCAATGCTCAACCCACCTTTCCTTGGTCTTACATTTTGCCAAGTTCTGGTTAGGAAGGATTTTCATGCTAGGGTGAGACTAGTCCCTTGGGGATGTATACAACTCACATGGGGTCTTACATTTTGGTCATGATAAAAAGGTATGGACTTCTCTTTCTTATTTTTTTTGTTGACTTAGGGGTATCCTCCCAACCTAACCAAACACCCAACCCACCTTACCTTGTTCTTACATTCTGCCAAGTTGGGGTCAGGAAGAGGTGTCATGTTGGGGTGAGACTAGCCCCTTGAGGTCCCCTGAGGTCCTATAAGATGTAATTAACAGCCTACAAAGAATCTTTCATTATGATGATGAAAAGGTATGAACTTCTATTTTTTCTTTTTTTTGTTGACTTAGGGGTGTCATCGCAGCCTATCCCAAAACCCAACCGACCTTACCTTGGTCTTACATTTTTCCAAGTTGAGGTAAGGAAGGGGTGTCATGGTAGGGTGAGACTAGTCCTTTGAGGATATATATAACAACTCGCAAGGGGTCATACATTCTGATGATAAAGAGGTATTGACTTCTCTTCTTATATTTTTTGTTGACTCAAGGGTATCCCCACAACCCAACCCAATGCCCAACTTGTCTTACCTTGGTCTTGCATTCTACCAAGTTGGGGTCAGGAAAGGGTGTTACGTTGGGGTGAGACTAGTCTTTTGGAATGTATTCAATATCCTACAAAGGATCTTACATTATGATTATAAAAAATTATGGATTTATCTTTCTTCTTTTTTTTCTTGACTCAGAGGTATCTTTGCAAGCTAGTCTAACACCCTACCCGCCTTACCTTGGTCTTACATATTTCTAAGCTCGTGTCGAGAAGCGGTGTCATGTTGGGGCGAGACAAGTCCCTTGGGGATGTGTACAACAACTTGTAAGGGGTCTTACATTCTGACAATAAAAAGGTATGAAATTTTTTTTCTTCTTATTTTTTCTATTGACTCAGACGTATCCAATAACCCAACCACCTTACCTTTGTTTTACATTCTATCATGTTGGGACCGAGAATTGGTGTCATGTTGGTTTTACTTTTCAAGAGATTGTGAAGAGGTGTCATGTTGGTTTTACCTTTGAAGAGATCATAGAGTCCATGGTCAAAGGCATAGGGCAAAGGTTTCTTGGTCTAAGATGTGAGGTCCAATTATCTAAAATCTAGAGTCTAAAGAATCACAATATTCAGTAATAGTTTATTTATCTAAAATGCATGGTCGATGAATCCAAGCTATAACATATAGTGTTCATGGGTCCAAAGTTAAGGTGCTAGGTTTAGGATCTAACTTCAAAGGTAAAAGGCTTCAGGATAATGTGTCTAGAAACAAGGGTTGATTCAAAGATTCAATCTATAGGGTCCATGCTTTCATTCTATAGTCCAAATTCTAGGGCCCAAGATCAAGTATTCAATTTGTAATATTCAAGAAGTCTTGGATTCCAAGGTTAAGAATCAAGGGACGCAATATAAGGGCACATACTCTACGGTTTGAGGGTCAAGTTCTTATGACCTAGGTCCAAAGGGTATAGTGTCCACATCCTAGTGTCTAAAGTTAAGGCTCTAAGCATGGGGTCAAATGTCAATGGTCCAATGATTTATGGTATAGGGTATATGTTTCTTGTTGAGGGCACTTAATGTTAAGGTCTTAGTGATCCAAAATCTAAGTTGTAAGAGTTCACAATAAATGGTATAGGTTTCTTGGTTAAGGGTTCATGATCTATAATCTAGGGATAGGGACCAAGGTCTAGGCTCCACATTTTAAGGTAAAAATCTAGCATACAATGTTTGATTTTATCAAATTTAAGGTAAGATTAATTTCTATAATCTAGCATTTAAATTATAGGGTCCTTTGGGGATGTCTTACATTTTGCCAAGTTGGGGTTAGGAACGGGTTTCATGCTAGGGTGAGACTAGTCCCTTAGGGATGTATACAACTCACAAGGGATCTTACATTTTGGTTATGATAAAAAGGTTTGGACTTCTATTTCTTATTTTTTCTATTGACTCAGGGGTATCCTCCCAACCCAACCCAACGCTCAACCCATCTTACCTTGGTCTTACATTCTACCAAGTTGGGATCAGGAAGGAGTTTTATGTTGGGGTGAGACTAGTCTCTTGGGAATGTATACAATTCACAAGGGGTCTTATATTTTGGTCACAATAAAAAGTTATGGACTTCTCTTTCTTATTTTTTTTGTTGACTCGTGGGTATCCTCCCAACCAACCAAACGCCCAACCCACCTTACCTTGGTTTTACATTCTGCCAAGTTGGGGTCAGGAAGAGGTGTCACGTTGGGACGAGACTAGTCTTTTGACGTCCCCTGAGATGTAATTAACAACCTATAAGGAATCTTACATTATGATGATGAAAAGGTATGGAATTCTCATTTTTCTTCTTTTTGTTGACTTAGGGGTATCCTCGCAACCTATCCCAACACCCAACCAACCTTACCTTGGTCTTACATTTTGCCAAGTTGGGGTGAGGAAGGGGTGTCATGCTAGGGCAAGACTAGTCCCTTGGGGATATATATAACAACTCACAAGGGGTCATACATTCTGATGATAAAAAAGTATTGACTTCTCTTTCTTCTTATTTTTTTTGTTGACTCAAAGGTATCCCCACAACCCAACCCAATGCCCAACTTGCCTTACTTTTGTCTTACATTCTGCCAAATTGGGGCGAGGAAGGGGTCTTATGTTGGGGTGAGACTAGTCTTTTGGGATGTATACAATAGTCTACATGGGATATTACATTATGATGATAAAAAATTATGGATTTTCTTTTACTTCTTCTTTTTGGTTGACTCAGGGGTATCCTTGCAACTTGGCCTAACACCCTACCCGCCTTACCTTGGTCTTACATGCTGCCAAGTTGGGGTTTAGAAGGGTGTCATGCTGGGGCAAGACAAGTCCCCTGGGGATGTGTACAACAACTTGTAAGGTGTCTTACATTTTGACAATAAAATGGTATGGACTTTTCTTACTTTTTATTTTTTCTATTTACTCAGAGGTATCCCGCAACTGAACCCACCTTACCTTGGTCTTACATTCTATCATGTTGGGATCGGGAAGAGATGTCATGTTGGTTTTACCTTTGAAGAGATCGTGAAGAGGTGTCATGTTGGTTTTACCTTTGAAGAGATCATAGGGTCCATGGTCAAAGGCATAGAGCAAATGTTTCTTGGTCTAAGGTGTGAGGTCCCATTATCTAAAATCTAGAGTCTAAGGAATCACAATATTCAATAACAAATTTTTGATCTAAAGTGCATGGTCGATGAATCCAAGCTATAACATATAGTGTTCATGGATCCAAAGTTAAGGTTTTAGGTTTAGGATCTAACTTCAAAGGTAAAAGGCTTTAGGATAATGTGTCTAGAAACAAGGTTTGGTTCAAATATTAAATCTATAGGGTCCATGCTTCCATTCTATAGTCCAAATTCTAGGGCCCAAGATCAAGTATTCAATGTGTAATATTCAAGAAATCTTGGATTCGAAGGTTAAGAATCAAGGGACACACTATAAGGGCACATACTCTACAGTTTGAGGGTCAAGTTCTTATGACCTAGGTCCAAAGGGTATAGTGTCCACATCCTAGTGTCTAAAGTTAAGGCTCTTAGAATGGGGTCAAGTGTTAATGGTCCAATGATTTATGGTATATGGTACATGTTTCTTGTTGAGGGCACATAATGCTAAGGTCTTAGTGATTCAAAATCTAAGCTCTAAGAGGTCACAATAAATGGTATAGGTTTCTTGGTTAAGGGTTCATGATCTATAATCTAGGGATAGGGACCAAGGTCTAGGCTCCAAGTTTTAAGGTAAACATCTAGCATACAATGTGTGATTTCTCAAATTTAATGTAAGATTAGTTTTTATAATCGAGCATTTAAATTCTAGGGTTCATAGTGTAGTATACATGGTCTTGGATCCAAGCTTTAATCATCTAATAATCCAAGGTTCAATATTGAAGTTTGAAGTTCTAAGGTCTAAGGTTTAAGGCCTAGGTTCTTGCGATCGAATGCCCATGTTCTATTGTTTGAGGTCAAATATCTACTAGCATAGCCTAAGCACTAGGGTTCATGCACACGTTTAAGGTAAAGGGTAAAAAATAATATTTCTTGGTCTAGGGTCCACAAGTACAAGACATAGCCCCTAAGGTTTAGGGTTCAAAACTTAAGAATCTAGGATATAACTATTTAGGCTATAGGACAAATGTTTATTAATATAGGGCCCACAACCATGAGCCTAGGGTGTAGACCAAGGTCTATAGGTCAAAAAATGAAATTCTAGGGTCCAAGGTCTAACCCATATAGAAAGAGAAAAATAGATGGAAAGAAACAAAGAAATATAAATTGCAAAGCAGAGAAACATTTAAAAGAAATAAAGATATTTAGACAATGATAGATAACTAGAATAAAATAAAATTAAAAGGAAAAAAGATATGCCAAAAGAGAAAGAGAGCTATAAAGGCAGATGTGAGTGAGAAATACACTATGAGAGAAAAAAGAGAAAAAATATAAGAAAAATCCATATAAACATAAAATAAAATAAAAATTAAAAAATAAAATAAAATAAATTTTGATAAATCTGAAAAATAAGGAAAAATAGTAATGAAATTAAGAAGACAGAAAGTAAAAATAAAAGGAAAGAACACAAGTATATATATATATATATAGATCTGGAGAGAAACAAAAATAGAAAACACTAGGGGAAGGAAAGAGCCAGATAAACTGATACAAAGAAAGAAAGAAGGGTAAGAGGGAGAGAGGGAGAGAACATTTTAATTGTGTAATTATTCAATTGATGTTTTAAATTACATTCAATGATGGACAATAAACAGAGAACATATGATTGAAAAAATATACAATATAATTAAAATTAAAAACTCTTATACATCTAGCTTAATATCACTATATTTTGTAATGTTTTTGTGTATTGCATAAAAACATCGAACAAACAAATGCAAATTGAAACTTTCTTATATTGAAGTTGTAATTTATTTCAAAGGATAAAATTTTGATATTTACATCAAATTTCATTCTCTTTGACATTCACTATAATTTAGATTTATAGGCAAAGTAGGCATCCTATTGTTTAATTTTGTCATATGTTTCATTTAGAGAAAATTTGTATATTGGGAAAGAGAAAAACCTGGGATGGTGAGTGTTCTTAACAATATTTTGGCTTTATTTTCTCCATTTATATCCGTCATCCAGCACACCAACCTCCCTCATGGTTTGGAAAAGAACCTCTGTTCTCTTTCTCCTTATTTTCACCTTCTTCATTTTCATAAAAGTATATTAAAAAACATGTAATCAAATGAGAAATGCATTATAGTGATCATGGCCTCGTTAGGTCTCATTCCTACAAACTATAAAAAAGAAAACAATTATTTTCCGTCATATCAAATAGGTTTTAAATCCAAGCATCCTAAAATTATCTTTACAGCTTAGAATGTTCATTTCTAGTGCTAGGGGCAAATTCACGGAACATTTATAAACAAGGGCACAACTACAATACGTAGAATATTGTGAATGATGGATGCTAAATTTCAATCACATATTCCATGTAGATATAAGACAAAATAAGACTAAATTCTTTTTACAATATCACAAGTTTTAAAAATAAATAAATAATAGAAACATTTTTGCACAGAAGATATTGTAAGCAAAGGATAATCTACCTATATATATACATATAAATTACTGTAGAAGGATATATACAATAAAATATATAAAAATAAATCCAACTTTAATTTCAATGCAAAATATGCAGCAGTCTGCCAGATCTGATGCCTACACAAAATTAAGGGTATACACTTCCATTACATTTATATAACATCAATATATTGATATAAACATGCTCTAGACTGAACCTTATATGGTCGATGCATACCCCAGAAAGCATTTAGATGACCCATGAACTCACCCAAATTCTGTCCATCCCCTGAAACACCGATATCACTATGAGCTTGACTGGATGATTAACACCGATATCCAACACACACAACCTAGGGGCTTGAAAGCTATTTTCTCCTAAATTACTAATAATAAGATAGCTTCTTATACACATTATCCAATAACAAACCAATCTACTGCGCACCAGTGATGAAGGCAACTACTGCAAATTAAACCACAAGACCGAAGATCTGTTCACCAACTTTCTACAGACAAATAAACTTACCATCAATAAAAGCAATTTAGTTTTCTTTCTTCAACTTTTACATATATGAATATCACATCCTGAAATTCATTACCGAATCTATGAATGGTGGGAAGAAATCAACTCTATTCAGGTATGTGAGATGTACACGTTTGTGTACAAAACTCAAACTCTTAAATTAGAAGAATTAAGTAGCTCCTGCACTTGATGGGTTTCTATTAGTTAATTAAAAATTCTAGCCAATTATTCTAGATGATTTGCTCAGGGCAGTGGAAGAGTCTAGGAAAATAAAAAAGATGTCAAGGTTTTCAATACCCCTAATTTGGTTCCAAGTCCCAGGCAGGTGGGTACTAACTCGTTCAAAGTTTTCCAACTCATTTCTCTATGTAAGACAATATTCAAAATTATTTTCTGATGCAGGAGCATCAGGACAACTTATGGTTCCATAAAGCAAATCTTGAAGGTTGATTCAATCATGTTGATTTTTCAATGTTCCAAGGTCATTCAGACCATTTATCACATGTAGGAGTCATTTAAAAGTCATTTGATGTGTATTTTGCAAAAATGTAAAAGGTTGTCAACAAACATTAGTAAAATTGCAAAAAAATGTAAAAGTTGCACAAAGCAACATTAGGAAGTTGAAAGGTCATTAGGGTCTGAACGTTGGTAGGAAGTTAGAAATCAGTTAGAAGTTGTAAATTCGTGCTTGAATTCCTTTAAAAAGGATTTGTAGACACTTTTGTACATGTGGGTGATTGAATTCATGTTTTAGATCAATGAGAAACTCTGATTTTATGCATTTTCTTCAGAATTTCAGTGGTTTCAGGCCTATGTTCGGAATTGTACGGGCACAAATGGATGCTTAATTGGTTGTATGTGGTAATGGTCTCAATCACCTTCCATACATATTTTGTCTCATGCAAATTTAAGCAGTTTTGAAAGAGATATTGAGTTTCTCCTATAAACAGATAAAACCCTGTTCTAGGGTAAATAGAGCTATTAAAAGTTTTGTTTCTCCCATTTTATTAATTGAAATTGGCTAATATTTGGTGGAGGAAATCTTGGTAACATCTGATTTAATATTATTTAAGTTTTAGACCGTTTGGATAAGATTGTTGTGTGGAAAGTTGAGGTGTAAGTCTTCAAATCTTTGTTACAGTCTGAGAACAGAGCAATCAAGGTAGTTATCACTTAGGGTTTGTAGAAATAAGCTTGTACAGGTCTAATAATGAATTTTTGAAGAATTGGTCGTGAGATATTGACTTTGGAACTAGAAGAATCAATAAGCCCTATGTTGACCTTGGCCTAATGAGCCTAATTTGCACGTTACCAGTCCAGTTTTGAGCACTTCTCATTGAAGCAACAAATATTTAATTTTGGATATGTTTTCAAAACATTGAAAATGGGTACTCAGAATTATGATTACAGTCAGGTTTAAGGGTTTGCATGAAAAGATATGTTTTGACAGTCCTTAATGGTATGGTTACTAGGAGATGAACGAGTCAATAAAGTAAAGGGGAAAAGGATGTGAGGGCAGACCTTGAGGAGTGTTTAGTTGTGTTGAGTTAGGGCTCTTAAAGGATGAGGAGGTCTTGAAAAGTCAGGTTTGGGTCTGAGAAGCTAAAATCCAAAAAAAATTGTGCCATTGTCAAGGTCAATGTCTTGATTTATGATGAGAAAGGGGAAACTTGAAAAGGCAGTTTATGTAAAGGTTTGTGTAGCTTAAGTTTAAGATTTCTCAGAAGATTGAAGGTCTTGGGAAACCTTGCTTGGGTCAGGAAAGTAGAAACTCAGTTTGTGCCTTTGTAGAGGTTATGCTTCATTAAAGTGAGTTTGAGTTGAGTTGATCCTCTGTGCTTGCATCATTTTCAAATCATTTTGGAATTTTCCAACTCTTACTGCATGACATAATCTCACAGGCCCAGTTAGAGTATAAGCAGCTTTGGGACAAAATTTCTGCTCAAGAGATTAAATGCTAATTAACAACCTAGAAGATAGAAGGTTTGCATTTTAAACTAGATATGTCCAAAGCCTCTAGTCAGGCTAATTAGCAATTGATCATACAAAAATTCTGTCTTAAGCAATGTTAATTAGCCAGTAGCAGTTGGTCGCACTTCATATAATGGATACAGAGCTGCATAACTCTCCTATCACTACCCCTTACCTGTTCATCTTCCTTGCAGAAGATTGAAATCACCTGCCATCAAAAGTCAACGAAGCAAATGAAATTCACAAATCATTGGCCATCCTTCAATTAGGTAGGTACTCAAACCTTCAATTTGTGGATGACATAATCTTATTCTCCACACTAATCCAATGTTTTCCGATTCATCACAATAATCCAATGTTAAGCGTGACAATAGAAATCGTTCCTCACCATCTTTTGATAGGCTTTGGGACAACAATTTATCGAAGAAAAGCTCTTAACTTCTTCAACGCTTCTCTCAAGGAAGAGAGCAATAATGTGGATTCTGGAATTTAAAGAAGCGTAAATGGTTGCCAAATACTTAGGCTTCTCATTGAGGAAGACACAGTGGAGCAGAATGGTTTGCCTTGACAACTTGAATTAAGTTCCAAAGCAGCTAAGTGGTTGACATTAGTAGGTAAAAACAGAACCATTGAAAGAGTAACTACAGGAAAACCTAAAATTAGACATTAACCAATATCAACAGGAAGTCTCAATGTTAAGGATCCAAACATGTTTAATTAGACACTGGCAATGAAACTGGCTTGGAGGCTTCAAGAGCAAGGCTAGAAAATTGGGAAAAAGTAATCTACCTGAGGTACATAACTCATAGATGGAACTTCTCTACAGAAATATGGGAAATCCTCCATATGGCAATATGTCAAAAAAGGGCTACATCTCCTAAAATAGAAAATATTTTTCTATAAGACTAGTAGCAGATGAGTTAATTGTGTGTTTATTTATAATATTTATTGTGTTTTTTAATTTATTTCTATCTTTTATTTTTATTTTTATTTTTATTATGACTGTTGCTAAAATAGAAAATCTTTTGCTATAAGACTAGCAGCAGATTAGTTAATTGTGTGTTTATTTATAATATTTATTGTATTTTTTAATTTATTTTTATTTTTATTATGACTGTTGTACCAGGGCTAGCATTTTTTTAACTTAGTTTTTATTATGACAGCTGGATACCCAAGATAATATAAGAACAAGAGGTACCTGGACCTGGACCAGTGCCGGTACCAGAACCGTATGATACGGGTACAGGGACCTTCAGGGAAGAACCCTGAAATTTAGTTGACAGCGTTGAGCAGACTGTTCCCTCCTGTTGTAAATAAAAGCTAAAATTTAAGGAGGCATGTTTATTTCTGGTTGAAAATTGTTTTGAGAATAAATGGGACCTCACAATGGATATCCACCTAACAGAATAATTCAAATTCACATTTATGGCATATGTTAATCAATTTATGATTAGAAAAAACAAACAACTTTATCCTGTATCCTTGTTGAACTCCAGATTAGAAATGTTGGAGGCTTAAAAAGGGAAATTTTCCATGTCTCCACCATTTTGACTGTCAACTTAACAATGTTGATGTTTGTGAAAGGCTTGGGCACAAGCAGTCTTCTCAATGTAGTGAAGGTCTGAAGACCGAATGACATAAAGACAGGGAATATCTGCAATCATGAGATTGCAACATTCAGAAGAGCTCATTCAAGGAGCAAGGAGGTTCACCATGTGTAAGAAAAATGGAAATATGAATAAGGCACTATTAATGGCTTTATAATTGCAGGGGATAGAAAATATTCCACTTGCAGTACCTTTTTATTCAAAATACAAAATAGGGTGCATTGATACTTCTTCCCTGGTGGATCAAACTCTTTTTAGAGATGGGGAATAAATTGAGGATGGCAGATTCAAAATGTAAGAAATTAAAATAACATACAATGTGTAATTGGTATTAGTTTTCCACAGTCCATCAATAAGAACAATGTAGCATAAGCAATGGCGGTAGTGGTGCTTTTTCCTTTCGTCAGTGACTCAGGAAATACACATCAGTGTTTCACTTATTATGATTATATTTATAACCAATCTTCTAATATAAACTTTAACAACTTAGAAGAATAAAACCACAAAACATAAACATCTCTGCTGCTAATTTTGCTACAAAAATTCGTAATATTAATAGGATCAAACCTATACTGATGTGGTTCTAATGATGTACAATCACACAATTCCCTGACAATATGAGAAAAGAAAGCTCACCTCAAGTTTTGTCACCTTGTTGAAACTAAATGTTGCTTGATAGTATGATACCAAACAGAGGTTATGCATTTCTCTATAAATTACCATAGCTTTTTGTTTCCCTTGTTGTAGCATGGATCATCCTTTTTATGATCAAGGTCCTGATGGCAAGCTCACATCCCGAATACATATCAAGTGCAAACTCCAAGATGAATGATATTGCAAATAAAGTATCTGAACTGTCTACAATCCTTATGAGTATTGAGCTACAATTTGAACTCAACTATTACAAGGCCTCTACAAATGAATGCTTAACTCTAATTCTGATCACCTTCAATGATAGACAATTCCAGCATTACATGATGTTTTGCCAATGCGTATTTCATCCAATTCGATCTTGTGTCTATGATGGCGTGATTTTCTAGCAGTAGCCAAGGCGTCACTGATATGAGTAGTAGACAACAAAGCTTCAATCTGCTCAATAATCAGAACCCATTTCTGTGTGGAAAAAATCAATTACTATGAACAAATGTTGAAATGGTAACCAAATAGTGGAGTAGTATATTCTTTAAATGCGATTTGCAGATTTGAGCAGTCCAAAAATGGCCTAAGAATCACTAGCACATAGGAAGTCTTACTGTCTGGAATACAATCCCTGGCAAGCATACGATATATGAACTTGAAAGCAGCATTGAGGTTGCCATCCTTGCAGAGGAAAAACATGATACTGTAAGTATAATCATCAGGTATGTACCCTTGCTAGTGACCTCATTTAAAAGCTCAATAGCTGCTTCTGCTCTTCACAGCCATTTTATCCAGAAGCTTTCTTGTCTCTTGGGACCTCCCCATAATGCACAGACCTAAAATTATAGTATTATATGTAACAACACCAGGCTTAATGCTCTCTCCTACCATCTTTTCAAGCCCACTGATTACTGCATTGAAAATCGGAGTACCTCGATAAAGCCCATTTCCACGCATCTCCTCTAAAAGTTTAAAAGCCGCCTCTATTTTTCCCTGCTTGCAGAACCCATCAGTCTGAATATAGAGCCTAAATTTGAATTTTCTATCCAATTAGCTTTTTATTCTCAACAGGAATTTGAATTGTCTTTTTTACTGTCAACGGCTATCTTGATTAGGAATAGAGGTTTGCCCACATTCTTATTTCCTTTTTTTTGGTTTTAAAATAGCATTAAAAGAATATTCAAAGCTTTAAATATTTATTAACATATTTTTTGAAAAATGGTTTTAATACATAACGTTTTTATTACAATATCATTCTTTAGGGGGGTATCCATTCCGCCCTTTTTTCGGTGTCAGAGCCTTTGCACTCAGCAAGACTTGATCCCTGGTGGGCTCATTTAGAACCTTTCAACTTCACCACTAGACCAAGGGCCCATTGACAATGAAAAAAAATTTCTTCTATAACTATAAACCACATCCACTCATTCTATTTGTTCTTTATTAATCCCTCTAAAAACCATTAGTCATTACCTTTAAAATATTTCAACATGGAGCACATTGTTGTATTTTGTGTTTGTCCTTGATAATGTTGACAATCTTACAATTTCTAACATAGGATTACGAATAAAAAGGAAGTTGTCACTATTTAACTTTTATATATTTTCATTTGTATAGTGTATTTAAATTACATCAAATCTATATAACATGAAAAATTACACATATCAATGTGTGGAAAGTGTAGCAAAATTTAATTGTATATGTTTTCTTAGCTATATGTAAATGAGATTAGAGAAAAATTTAAAATAGGAATTAATATTAAAAAATCAAAAGTATCGTCATATTGTAATTGTACTCCTATTCATTGAATAAATAAAATTGTCAAATACTTATATGTCAATTAACAAATTAAAAAAAAAAAAAAAAAAGTGCACATACTTACTTATGTTATTAAAAAATAAAAATAAATTAAGTTTAAATTAACATTTATATCAAATTATAACAAACCTCTCAAACACAACACTATTCTCCTATAGATTAAGTACTTAGTGGCATAATAGAACCCCTGGTTGAAACTTATAAAAATATACATTTTGTCCAAATCTTTTGTCACATCCATGTCAATCAAGGCTATGAAAAGAATAAATAAGTAAAAGAAGTAATTTATAAATTCCTTTCAAGGTAAGAAAAAGGATTGGGAGAAGACATCAAAGAAGCATTTATGGAGCTGATTTCCTCCATTCGACGATAAGAGAAAATTTGAAATAAATGGGTGTGGACTTGAGTATGGCCAACAAATTGTAAGGCATGGTGCCCCATTGCCTAAGTCATCCAAATGGTAGGATGTGAGAAAAAAAAGGCATTTGGGAAAATCTTTAAACCCCCACGACCCCCTATCAACTCATTCAACCTCTGATTTTGAAGGAAAATGGGAGTGAAAAGGGTAGAAGGAAAAGGAGGCACATAGAAAATGCAGACGGAGAAAGAGGGGACTTTAGATGAAGGAGAAATGGAGGAATGACAGGAGGGAGTCACTTTGAATAAGGAGGGAGAAACCGCACGGGGGAAGGCAAAGAAACACATTGGAACGAAGTTAACCAGAGTTTAGGGAGGATTGCAAAGCAATGAAGTGTTGGAAATGACATATTGATGACATTTTTACAAGTATAGCATCTCCCTGTCAAGTTAAGTGTTTCTCATTGGGTTTTTTTCTTAGGAATAGCTATTTAAATTTGCATATATAATAATTAGCTGCAATTTCCCTACCTTCAGTGCATAAGGATTTTATTTTCTTCTAATTATATTATGAAAACTAGTTGTAAAGAATTTCAAAATTGTATGTAGGTCTAAGAACATCTTACAATTTGTTTGATTTTATCCAATAAGCCTTGAAACCAAAATCAGTTGAAACCCACAAAGGCTTTTTCTTAAAAATATCATCATAACATGAATTTTTGTTTAAGCGTTACACTCATTCATAATTGCATGGAGAGTAGATTTACAATAGTTGTAAGTTTTCCAAAAATATTGAATCCAATAACCAAGAAATGTTACTACTAATTTTACCATCATGAAATGAGATTTTAGTTCAAGGTTATCACTCATGCTTACATTTTCACTATGACATAGCATCTTGGTTTAGTGATAAGTATGATTTATGCAAACAAGCATAATTTCTTGTTAACTAATCATCCTAACTTTTGTGTCATGGAAATGAGCTTATATGGTGCTTTGGAATATTTATTAACTAAGAAATCAATATAATCAAGGGTTAAGTATTTAGATACTTTATGCTTGAACTTTAAAACAAATAAGATGACAAGGAGTCCTAGATCAAATATTTAGTAGCAAGATAACCTTACAATATGAACCAAGAACCATATATAATAAATATGACACTTGACACTTGATTGCATAATAATTGCAAGGGTGACTTCGTTTAGTAGCACTGCGACCATACATTATTAAACATCTTTTTAATGTTGAATCTTGGTATTTTTGATAATTCATTGATGCCACGGTAGATATTTTATATGATTGTATGATGTCTATAAATATTTTAGATACGAGAACTTTGATAATGAATTTATTATTATAGCTATAATGAACCTCACTTTAATTCAATACCAAATGAAAGATGATTATTGTTAATTTGATAATGTGGTTGAGATCAGTTTATGAGATAAATCCTTGTAGCAACTCTTGATACCTTACTAATGATCATTAATGTCAAGATTAGACTAAATGATGAGTATGATTAAACTATCCAGTATATTAAATGGATTATGATAAGAATGTGGGGTGACACTATAATGTAAAATAACTTAGAAGATCAAGAGTATTATTAAAGCAATATTATTAATGGGTCTATATTTTCATATATTGGTCTAATTGATATAGTGTTTCCAACTTCCTTAAGTAGGATTCAGAAAATGATTATAACATAAAACCAACTCATAAGTACTTTTGTATTTCTTGTAAAGACATATATTTATCCCTTGAGTATATAAGAACCTCGATAGTGATCCTTATGTTGTAACTAGCACATATTTGCCTCTTGAATCTCCCACTCCATTTTTGGTGTAATTCATATTATATGGGAATTGGTAACTCCTTAGAGCATTGTATTATGGTGGATAATGTTGTTGACCCCTTTGACACTGCTGTTTGGGTATTGATGTGAAGATAGGTTGTCACCCTAACACACTTGTGAAAAGCATGAGACATCATTGGTTTGATATTTTGGGTGACTATGAATTAACATTGATAAACTATTAATACAACATTAGTTCATATATGGGCATAGACCTTGATTTAACACTCAGTGCACTTGATGTTTTAGCTGACACAAAGCATTGGTTATTTGCATTTGACATCATGATGTTTATTGAATTCATGAAAATAAAGGTTATGATATTAAAGACTGACACAATGATATGTGTCTTGTTTTGCAAAGTGAAAAGGTATGATGAAAATTTTGACACGTTGTTTTGTTATCATTTCACCTAAATGATTATCTTGCGAATACAAGATATTGTTAGAAGGCTAAGTTAGGGCTCGACGAAGCTTGGAGAATAGGTGGAATGATAGGTGCAAGGCATGGTTTCACTTTGGTCATTGTTTGCACAAGTATATTTGAAGATTTTAGTTGTTTATACATTAATATTATTGCAAGATGATTTGATGTTAATATGATTATTAAGGGTTTGATGTGACTATGCTTGGGTTATTGTGGTTTAGTTGAGTCTTTGCTTCGACCTAGTAGTGGTTGACTTAGGGTATGTAATAGTTTTTTTTTGTGATGATAGAGCGGTTACAAAATGTGGTCTTGAACATTCGACTTCACCGGGTGATATCTATCCTTTGCAAATTTTAAATTAGGCTCTTTTAGATTAAAACCCTAGTTTGTGATTTAAGTGTAATGCAAGGTGTTGGTTGAGTTTTTCTCATTTTGCATATGGGTTTCTAAAGGCATTGCATAGACAAGGTTTTACATTGTTGATAAAGTTACAATGAAAATATTTAGGTTGGTTGACAGTTATGAAACCATATTGTTGTATGGTTGTTTTTCATTCATGAGGATAGGTTATCATGATGTATATAAGGAGGAGACATAGTCACTATGTTGCTTTGATGCATATGTGAATTACTCAATAATATCATTAGTGTTTCAATATTATGCTTTAATGCAAAACCTATTTTGAAATGAGAAGCACTTTAAAAGTGCAGATTGTATTTGGTCCGACTGGCTTTGAGTTCACATAGACTAGTCATGGCACTTGTCTATGTATTTCTCGTGCTACCTTTGAGCTTTTTTGCAGCATGTTTGGGTTTGGGAATTATTAGTAGTACCCAAACGGGGTTTTCGAGTGGGGCTTTTAGATTCAGCAGGGGAGATGTTAACAACAATGAGGGGTTCAAATTCCTCCACACAGACAACATAAATAGGCTTAGGTGGACATAGAGCAAGGTGGAAATGATAAAGCATCATAGTAAGCCCTTGGTGGAGAGGTAGAGGAAGGATGTCATCCGGGTCAAGGCTAGCAGTTTCCTTACATTTTTCCACCGAATTTTCCAAATCCATAAGCAGAAAAATGGAAAACTTAATAGTACTTTTTGCCTAAGGTGATTCAACAAAGGGAAGTGGTAGAAAAAGTAGGTTTTAAATCTACCTTCGAGCATCACATATTTCATGAGGGCCAAACAGACTTCAAAATACATACCACCCAACGTCACTCTCTATCCTTCCAAGAATTGGCAAATTGACCGGACAGGTTAGGGTCATGACCCACAATATTCTCCATTAGAGGAGCTAAACCACCCTCGACATAGATGTGCCAAACCAACAATTTTTTGTGGAATTCACCGTAGTTATTAGGCTCAGTCCGTAGGCGATCGCCACCCATGATATTATCCTACAAAAGAAAAAACCATAGAACTTTTAAAAGAAAAATATTAGAGATACCGACTAAGCAATAGGATTTCTTCACATAATGGATATTTGGGCGAATAAAGCTTTGTTGGTTAATCAAGGTAGTGTGTAGATCACATACGTGAAAGGAAAATCACCTATCATAAGTTTAGCAATATCATAAATGTGGATCTTAAAGCGATTGCGGCTAGGTAAGAAAGATATGATGGAAGAGCAAGGTTCATTGGCCACATTATCTTTGCACAAAAAACTAGGCAGAATTGTCGCTAGGCCAAATTTAGTAATAACAAGGAAAGCGGGTTTAGGACGTAGACTTAAATTAGTGGAAGCAGAAGAGCCAAAACAATTAGAATTTTATCGTAGTTAAATTTTTAAATTAGATATCATAGTTAAAGTGCTAAATATCGTAGTTACAAATCTAAATTAAAAAAAAATAGAATTTTATCCTTCATACAAAAATACCTATGTTGTATATGTTGAGTGTCACTCCTTAAAAATGTTGTTTTTAAAAAAAATATAGTTTTCAAAGGAGATGGAAAAAGAAGTGTAATATGATTCTAAAATTTTTGAAAAAAAAAATTTAGAATCTATAGACAAAACATCACAAATCACTAGTTCGCATCGTCTTCAAATTCCTCACGGTTTATCCGCTATAGGAGCCTAAAAGTGAAGATTTAGTTAAAAAAAATAGTTTAGAGTCCAGTTTGCCCAAAAATTGTAAACCAGTGTTGTGGGATCATCCCATACTCCAACAAGTGGTATCATAGCCATACCCTTGAACAAAGTCTAACCAACTTAGGGGTTCTTGGTAGTGGAGTACTTGTTATGGAAAAAAGTAAAAGAAACAAAAGAAGAAAAAAAAATCAGTAGAATGTTGAACAATAGACACTATTTAAACCTAGTACAGAAGATGATCTTGTAGTGAAAAGTGTAGAGAAAGAAGGAGATCATTTTTTGAGTGATTTTGAACAAGAGTATTTTGAAGATGATTTTAAAGGTGAAATTATTTATTCTCTTAATGAGATTGAGAAAATTAGAAACGAGAATTGGGATCTAAAGTTGCAACTAGCAAAGTATAGAAAAGATGAAGAAGTAACTTGCATGAAGCTGTAAACCAAAGTAGAAGATTGTCAAAAGATAAAGGTCGAAGTGTTGTCTCTAAGAACACAACTAGAGGAAAATTCTCTGTTAAAGGAACACACTGTAAAAGATGAGTTGATTGTCAATCTAAAGTTAGGGACTAAAGAAAACAAGAGGATAGCAGATATGACAAGGTCTGATCTGGAATTAAAAATAGTTGAATGTCAAAAGCTTGAAAGAGAAACAGTCTCTTTAAGGAAAGATCTTGAGAATGTTAGAAAATAGTTAGAAAAGAATCATAAATTTGTTGAGAGAACCAACAAGTTGAATGAGATATTAAGTAAGAAGAAACATCAAAAGGACATTATTGTTTTGGACTTTGTAGAAGGACAAAGTTCTGAAGTTATAAAAACACAAAGAATGAAGATAGATTTAAATTATCATTTTGTTGGCCCTAAGAATACTGATGGTAGACAGTTCAAGGACATCAACAAAGGAAGAAGAAGTAGAGCCAACCGGTTCACAAGATCTCCACCTACTTAGCAAGATCAATCAGTGAGGTACAATTATTCATTTCCTGTTTATTGTTATTTATGTAATGGTTATGCGCATAAAGAAATGGGTATGTGCAGGATCATGATGGGCTAAAAAGTGACGATATGATGGGTATGTGTAGGGTATGTGGCTGATGATTTTTTTTAACCCAAAATTGATGAAATGAAAATAATTTTTTAAGGATATTCTCATCTTTCCACCAATATAAATTATGCTTTACTTTGAATTTGATAAACAATTATTATTCATTTTCTATTTGATTTATGACTAAAGTCTTGATTGATAGGCTGATTGAAAAATGTTTATAACTTTCAAAACAATATCACATTTTTTGAATCCAAAGCATGCGTCACATTCTATGCTTCACATAATATAGGATTAAAAAAAATGAATTTCATGAAGTTTTGACCAAGTTAAGGTGGTCAGACATATAAGTTTTTATATTTTAAAAAAATGTAATAAAAAATTCATAATTAATTATTTACTTGGAAAAAATATGCATCACATTGGGACATGAGTCCTCTACTTATATCTAAAATAGATTATAAAAAAATATTATCATTTCATTGTGGTTAGGTGGTTAGACATACGCCTACTTCTTATTTTTTCCCTGAAATAAGTGCTACTACATTGAAATTTCAAATTATCACCAAATAGATTTAAAAAAAACAAAAAAAACCTTGTAGTTTAGAAATTACATACAATTTTATATAGATTCTATTCTTACATATTTTTGAAATAATATAGATAACTTATTCAAATTTTTACGTCAAATTTCCTAACTCTGATTTTTTTGAATTTTTTGCCACTTAAGGGCTTGTTTTTTCCATGATGATCCTACACATACCCAAAGCTATCATAGAAGAAGGTCTAAAAAGAGTCAATATGAATTCTTTGGGAATATGAATGTAACATGTTTTTAGAATTAGTAATCTTTCCTTGGTTGTTTTATTTAATTTGAGGATAAACCAAGGTATCCTCTTTTATTTATTTTAGGATATTCCTAAAGGAATCTCTTCATGTAATTTTGTCCTCTAGTCCAAGTGAGAGGACAACTCATATTTTTTTAATTCCTTTAATAAGGAAAATAGGTTATTCCTCCTTATGAGGATGCTCACACTTGGCACACACTAAGTATGAATGTGGCACTCTTACACATAGGGAGTTACATGCAAACTCCTTCACTCATCTCTACTTAAAGAGATATTTCTCCACACACTACACACTAATTTTTACAATTCTCTCACACAATTCTCTCCTCTTGCATAGTAGTTCTATTGTATTGTATTGAGCTTCTTGCTCATATTCTTCTCTCTCTCTTTAGGCTTTTCATGCCTCATTCATAATTCACAAAGGGGTTTTCCTTTGCTTTTCCCCTTACAAAAATCTCTTGGCTCTTGTTGGATTCTTGGAGTCTTATCTTGGTATTGGTGGTTGATCTTGCACCTATCTCTCATTTGATTTATGGTAAAGCTCTTCTTGCACTTCACTTCTTGGATTTTTATTTTGATCTTGCTTTCATTCCTTTATTTCTTCTAACATGGTATCAGAGCTAGCTACTAATCCTTGTTTAAGTGTTTTGTAGGAAGGAGACATTTAAAGGAGCAAGATTTTTCAAGTTTTATCTTATAGATCTAACATTTGTTGCAACTCTAATTTTATTTTTCCATACTCTTTTTCATACTTTTTTTCTCTAACCCTCTTTGGAAGGCTTGCCGCCAAAGAGTATATTTTTTGAATTTTTTTGGGTTTGGACAGTTCTCCGCCAAACCCAGTTTATTTCTTCATTTCAAGTTTTGTTTATCTAGATCTAACAACACCCTCTGTCGAGAGACCGCAAGGGTTTGCATTTAGTTCATTTTTTCTATTCTAAATCTCTTCAGGTTATTCTCATTTATCTCTATAGATTTTCATTTGCATTTTTTTTATCATTCTTGCATATTCTAACATTCTTGCAGGTTCTATTAAAACAATAAACCAAAAAATGTAGTAGTTTCAGCTTCCTCTTGCATGCATCTCTGAGTTTATTATCATTTATAAGTTTATTACCATCATTAAAAGATTGAATCTTCATTATTTTTCTAATCTCTATTGATATCTGTATTGTTTTGGCATTTGCTGCTCTCCATATCTCTGTATTAATCTCTGTTTTGACAGTACCTCACTCCGTCGCCCATATCTTTTGAACCCATACACATTAGAAAGATCTCTTCAGTCAGATTCTAGATAATTAGGTTATCTCAAACATATCCTAAACTTAGCTTGATCCAACGGTTCATTTGAGAGATATACCCCCCACACCGAGACTGTATTTTCCATGAAACTTTATTCTGGCCTACATGTTCTTTTTTCTTTCTAACATAATTGTTGTTGCAGATTTCTCATCATAACATTCTTCTGATTTATATCAGTTTTTCATCATTACTTTATTTAATCATTGCAACTCTAATATTAGTTAGATTCCTGATTTTTTAATCATTATTCATTATATAACATTTTTTGCAAGGAATCCTTTCTCTTCCTTTGCTATTTTAAGTTTATTTGTCTTTTTTTAAATTAATTGGTTCAAATCTGAATATTATTTAGTCATGTCTACTCTAATTCCAGAAATCAAGTTAAATAGATCTAACTATCATCAATGGAAAACACACATCTCTTTCATTTTTCATTTTAAACATTTACTCCAAATTACTACAGATGCCACTATTGAACTAGCTGCCTCTGCTTCTCAAACTAACAAAGATGCATTGCAAGTTAAAAATGAAGAAGCTCTTGGATTAATTGGTCTTTCAGTTATTCTTGATTTGTATATCTTGATTGGACATTGCACCAACGCTCATCAAGCATGGACCATTTTGCAACAAACCTATGATAGCTCCACCGAATCATGTAAGATTCGGCTCCAAGACAACTTGGAAGACCTCAGGTATATTGACTTTAAAAATATGGATGAATTTTTGCTTAAATTTGATGCTATTAAGACTCAATTAAATGGTGTGAATATTACTTTAAGTGATATTAGATTAATTACTATTATTCTCAATAAGTGTCTTCCTAAAGAATTTCAACAATTTATTACTAACATTCATTTGCAATTTGCTATTCCTACTTTAGCTCCTCAATTAACTTATGGCATATTTCAAAATCTTTTACGTCAAGAGGAAGATAAGTTGTTGCAATTTGGTACTCTTAGATCTTCTGAACATGCTTTTGTGTCTAAACATCAAAATCAAAATAATAGATCTCATAATCATAATTCTTCTCATAATAATCATAATTCTCGTAATAATAATTATAATCATCATAACAATAATAATCCTCATAACAATAATAATAATCATAATAACAATAGATTTAATTCTAGGCCCTCGTATAAAAATAATGCTCATCACAATAATAATAATTATAATAATCAACAAAATAAGAAACCTCATTGTACTTATTGTGGCAAAGATGGTCACCTAGCTAATGTTTGTTTTAAAAAGCAAAATGATAAGAAGCCTATGAATAACAATAATCAAAATAACTTCAAATCTCAAGATAATCAATCTCGTAGTGCTTTTATTACTTGTTTTAAAGCTTCTCATGCATTAGAATGGATTATTGATAGTGGGGCTTCTCACCATGTTACATCTCATAGAGAAGTGTTTGATTCTTTGCAACCTGATAAAACTAACATTCCTATTCAATTAGCTAATAATCATAGTTGCAAAGTTGATGGAATTGGTGATGTTAATGGTCCAAATGGAAAATTACACAATGTTCTTTATGTTCCCGAGTTTAAATCTAATCTTCTTTCACTTACTCAATTATGTCAAGATTACAAAGTTGAATTTCATAAGGACATGTGTTACATTATTGATCCTAAGAATGATCATGTTGTTTCTAATGCTAAGTTGGATCATGATAATTTGTTTAAGTTTTATGAGTTTGCCTCATCAAGGTACTCTTTGAAAGTTAATATTGATTTCACTATATGGCATGAAAGGCTTGGCCATTTGAATTCTGATTATATTTCTAGATTGCTCAAATCTAACATGGTTGAAGGATTACCACATATTGTTCCATCTAAAATTACATGCATAGGGTGCATGAGTGGCAAAATGAAAAGGGAGCCCTTTCCTCATAGTACTTCATGGAGGGCATCTCATAAGTTGCATTTGATTCATAGTGACCTTTTGGGGACAATGGAGAACACCTCCATTCAAGGTTCAAAGTATGATCTTACCTTTGTTGATGACTTTACTAGAAGAATTTGGATCTATTTCTTGCATAGTAAAGCTCAAGTTCTTGATATATTTTCTGAATTTCATATGTTTGTGGAAAGGCAATCAGGTTCTAAGCTTCAAATTCTTAGAACAGATAATGGTACTGAATATGTTAACAATGCATTTTGTTCTTATTTTTAGATCTTTTGGTATAAAACATGAGCTTACTATTCCTTATACACCACAAAAGAATGGTGTGGCTGAAAGCAAGCATAGAACTATTGTGGAAATGGCTAGATGTATGTTGCATGCAAAAAATATTCCTTACAAATTATGGGCTGAAGCAATGGCTTGTGCCACTTATATTATTAATCGAACTCCTACTAAAGCTTTGCAAGATATAACTCTCGAGGAAGCGTGGTCCGATAGAAAACCAAATTTACAACATTTGAGAATCTTTGGATCTATTTCTTATGTTCACACACCCAAACAAAAAAGGCAAAAACTTGATTATAAATCTTCTACATTTATTTTTGTTGGATATGATGAATTTACTAAAGGTTATAGAGTTTATGATCCTACTACTAACAAGGTGCATATTGCAAGAGATGTTTGCATTGCAGAAAATGAAGTCCATGATTGCTCCAAGGTCAATGATGATGAATTTAAAGGAGGAACTATTGAGATTGTGGAGGACCAACCTCCTATTCTAAACCCTACTCCTAATGCATCAATTTCTATTCCTACTAGTAATACTAATATTGATGATGATGATGATGGTAATAATATATCTACTCCTCATAGTAATAATGTTGATCATGATGATAATGATACTCCTCATAGTGATATTTCTGTTAATTCTAAGAGAAATCCTAAATGGCTTAAAGATTTACTTAATGAAGGTTATGATTATATTTCTAGAATGGGTGGTCTTAGACCTAGGAGAGTTAATTATTGTAATTATGCTTTAATGTCTTCTCTTATGAACTCTAATGATCCTCAAACCTTTTCTCAAGCTAAAAATCAACCTGATTGGCAAAATGCTATGAAAGAAGAATATGACACTTTAACTTCTAATAATACTTGGGATTTAGTTCCCTTACCTCATGGTAAAAATTTAGTTTCATGCAAATGGTTATATAAAACTAAGTTGAATGCCAATAATGAAATTAGTAAGTTTAAAGCTAGGTTAGTAGCAAGAGGTTTCTCTCAAATTGAAGGTTTAGACTATAATGAGACATTTGCCCCTGTTGCAAAAATTCCTACCATCAAAGTAGTTCTTGTTTTGGCTTCAAAAATGAATTGGCCTATTCACCAAATGGATGTTAAAAGTGCCTTTTTAAATGGTGATTTACATGAAGAAATTTATATGTCCCAACCTCCCGGTTTTATTAAAGAAGGTCATGAACATCTAGTATGCAAACTAAATAAATCTATTTATGGTTTAAAGCAATCTCCTAGAGAGTGGTATTCAAAAATTAATGCTTTCTTTCTTTCTCAAGGTCTTGAAAGAAGCAAAAATGATCCTAACTTGTATATCAAGCATAGTAAAGATGACATTATTATTATCATTCTTTATGTTGATGATTTGATTCTTACTTCTAGTTCTAACCATTTAATTTCTGATATTAAGTTCCAACTTAACCAAAAATTTCAAATGACTGATTTAGGACTTTTACATTATTTTCTAGGAATGCAAATTTGGAAAACCCCTAAGGGTATTTTTATTTCTCAAAGTAAATATGCTAAAGATCTTCTAGATAGATTTCATATGAATGATGCTAATCATGTTTCAATTCCATGTGAATTAGGAACTAAGTTAATGATAGATATGGAATCTCCATTCATAGATGCTACTCCTTATATAGAACTTGTAGGTAGTTTAAATTATCTAACTCTCACTAGACTCGATATATCTTTTAGTGTTGGTTTAGTTTCAAGATTCATGTCCAAACCTCAACAAACACACTTCAAAATTGCTAAAAGAATATTACGATACATTAAAGGTACTACTAACTTAGGATTATTTTATGATGCAAATTCTGATTTTTCTTTAAAAGGTTTTACTGATTCAGATTTAGGTGGAGACCCCAATGATGGGAAATCTACTTTTGGGTATTGTTTTTCTCTTGGTTCGGGTGCTATATCTTGAAAAAGTAAAAAAGATCAATCTATTTCTCTATGTTCTACCGAAGCTGAATACAAAAGTTGTACTCATGCCTCTAAAGAAGCTCTATGGCTTAGAAGAATACTTAAAGATTTGGGTCTACCTCAACAAGAACCTACACCTTTATTTTGTGACAATCAAAGTGCAAGAGCCTTGGCAAAGAATCTGGTTTACCATGCAAAGTCAAAGCACATTTCTCTCCACCACCACTTCATTAGAGAACAAATTGAAGAAAAGAAAGTGTCCCTCATCTATTGCAAGGGTAAAGATCAAGTTGCAGATATTTTGAGAAAGCCTCTTTCTAGAGAAAAATTTGAATTTCATTGCAAAAATTTGGGTTTGATACCCGTTGATGTAATCACCCCAAGTAAAGATTAAAGTGGGGTGTTAGAATTAGTAATCTTTCCTTGGTTGTTTTATTTAATTTGAGGATAAACCAAGGTATCCTCTTTTATTTATTTTAGGATATTCCTAAAGGAATATCTTCATGTAATTTTGTCCTCTAGTCCAAGTGGGAGGACAACTCATATTTTTGTAATTCCTTTAATAAGGAAAATAGGTTATTCCTCCTTATGAGGATGCTCACACTTGGCACACACTAAGTATGAATGTGGCACTCTTACACATAGGGAGTTACATGCAAACTCCTTCACTCATCTCTACTTAAAGAGATATTTCTCCACACACTACACACTAATTTTTACAATTCTCTCACACAATTCTCTCCTCTTGCATAGTAGTTCTATCATATTGTATTGAGCTTCTTGCTCATATTCTTCTCTCTCTCTTCAGGATTTTCATGCCTCATTCATAATTCACAAAGGGGTTTTTCTTTGCTTTTCCCCTTACAAAAATATCTTGGCTCTTGTTGGATTCTTGGAGTCTTATCTTGGTATTGGTGGTTGATATTGCACCTATCTCTCATTTGATTTATGGTAAAGCTCTTCTTGCACTTCACTTCTTGGATTGTTATTTTGATCTTGCTTTCATTCCTTTATTTCTTCTAACACATGTTACAAATTTCATAACCATGATCATGTTGCAAAGCACTATAGAACTAGGTTTGAGAAACCAAAGAAGAAATTTTGGAGAAGGAAACATCCCAAGAAGATGATCATTCAGAAGGTTTGGAGAAGAAAGTAAAACTAGGAGAAGGATGAGTCTAAGCTTGTGCATACTAATAGGAGCTTGAGTTGAGGGGAAGATTCTTTTAGAGGTATTATTCAAACCCCTTAGATAACAATAAAGAGGTTGTGTCTCTACAATAAATTGGTGGTTTTTGGTTTAGAAGTAGGTGATAGTCCTTGTTTGATCTTTGAGGTCAATATAAAGTTCATACTTCTTCATGATGGAATCAATGGTTGTGCAAAGGTACATGTTTCTTTGTTACAAGGTGATTTTGTTTATTATATAAAGCAATTGCTTCTAAAGATTATTGATGACGAAATTGAAAATTATAGTGGCAGTAGTGGTATGTGTTTACACCATATCAAATGCATAATGATATTCTTGTTTGCTTCAAGGTATTTCATGTGTGAAAAACGGTATTGGTACAATGGACAATACTAGTTTTGGGACTTTATGATTATCTTCATTCCTCTTTTGATGGTGCTTGATGCCAATTCAATTTCTTGTGAATGTTATCTATTTGTTATTGGTTTGAAGATAGGGACAATGCTACTCAATCTCTTATGTATTTGTGATGGTTATGATCATTTTATAATTTTTGAGAGTAGCATTTGAGTGGTGATGTGGTCAAGTGGATAGTAGTCATCATTACATGGCAGTAATCATCTTTTTGTTGTATAATACTCCTGGACATAAGTTCTCTTGCTTGATAATATAATATTAGGTGGTAGTTTGCTTCATTGACAGTGAAAAAATTATTTCCCATGATAGTATCATATGAGATAAGGGCTTCAAAGGAGAGGATAATCATTAATAGTGAAGTTACATCATTCATCAATTAAAATAATATTATCTCTGTCAGTGTCATGCCAATAGTATACATTATATTTCCTTGAGTGAATCTTGTCACTGTGTAATGTCAATCATGATCATATTGACAGTGATATGTATTTTAGTTGCTTTGTCAGACTCTTGTTTCAGGTATCTACCAACAGTGCTATGATTGTTTCTTAGTGCTACTATAGTGATCTTGATAGGAAATGGTTTTATGGTTTAGTTTCATTACTCTCTTGATTTGATAGCATACTTTATATGCAACAATTTTTGTTAGGCGGACAACACTCATCTTTTTGATACTTTATAATTTGTGCTAGAATAATATTTCTTGATGGTGTGATATTGATATTATTCATGAGAAAGATAAAGGCCAATTTTTGAGTTGATTCTTAATGCTCATAAGTTCCTTTGAGATGACATTTGTGATAGTGTAGTACTATTTTCATGATTGACTTGACAACATTGGTAATACCATGCTTTCAATTGTAGAGAAGTTAGTGTTTGTCTATGTTTGGTCCTTGCAATAAGAGTCTTGAAATTGATATGATTCTCACTTGTAAAGATGGCAGTTTGAAATTATTTCTTGTCAATGAACATAGTCACTTTTGGGATGTTTATTCATGTCACAGTAGTATTGTTATGCATTAACAGTTGTGTTTTGCATGGTGATAGTTTGGCTTCTTATGCAAGGTCAGTAGATTGGAATTCAAATAATGTTTGGAATCTCATGATAGAAACATGTCTTCTTATGTCAGATTCAAAGAGTTATTTCTCTTTAATGATAACTTCTTGAAAATGGTTTGCATTTGGTATGTAGTGGCAATGTTTACAAAGTCAAATACAAGTGTCAAGATTACAGAGTTTGGTTGGTTCATGCTTGGTACTTAGTGTGGATGGCGAGTTCCTTGAATACCTTGGACAATGATAATGCAACTATTTATACAAGCACATTTTGTTTCAAGCCTAAATAGTAACATGCTGACACATAGTGTAGGGATAGTGATAATGAACAATGATAAATGAGAACTTAATAATCCTTTCAAGTTCAGACAATGTTGTATGGTTGGATCACTTCTTGATGCACTTAGAAATTTATAATTTTGAAATTATTTTATTCACTCACATTTGTGTTTAGCATGATGATCACTTGATTTCTTATGCAAGTGTTGTGATCAAGTACAATGATAATGTTGCATGATAGTCTATCAAGTCATCCTTGCTTCTATAGTGATAGTGATGTTTCATTTAGATTGTGCATAGTGTTTTCGAGTTTGGATAGCTTTTTTTATTTTGGGAATAGTCGGCTATGATCTTTCAACATTTGAACTTGCAACTTGGTATTTTAATTTTCTTCCTCTACTATAAAAGACAATGTTGTAAATTCCTTAACTGGATTTAAGATAGTGTTTTGAATACATTTTTTTTACAAGTAATAAGTATTGTCAAGTAGACTCTCAAGGTGGTTTCTTTTAGTCCTTTAACAAGTGTTCTTAGGAGATTTTGAATACAATATGAATGTGAAATGATTGTGTACATGTGCTTTTACTTGGATCATGATTTCATAGTAGTAATGATTATACTGAGAATGAATTCTTTGTTTAGTTAGTGTGAGGGACTAGTTTGTTTCCAAGTTTGGATAGTGACTTAGAATTTAGTTGTTTAGTACTCATACTGTTCTTGAGAGTGATTTTATATACTGTATGCTATTGATTTCTTATATGGGAAGTAATGGTGGCATTGGTACCTTGATATTAGTAATATGTGAAGTGATGGTTTGATGGTTGAGTTACTTCTGGACAATGAACTGTGAGTAATAGGCGGTGTGATATGCTTCATTACATTTGTTGCAATGCTAGCCTTATAACCATGCATTCTTCTTGGTAATGATGTTTTAATGATTTTTTTTTAATCTATTCAAGATAGTGATATAAATGCACTTCCTAGGATTATACCAGTGTTGGTGCATACATTATTTATGTACAATGTATATGCATGGTCTACATGTATGCAATGGATAAGTTTTTATGAATACATTGTTTGAGTTAATCTTGTTTGGTTCCCTTACAATGTTGACCCAACTTTCATATTATCAGATAACATCTTGAAGTATAAAGCACAATGCAAAAAAATTCTTTAAGATAGCATGGTATAGTGCCTTGTTGTATAATGTTTTCTTTTCTTGAGAATTGGCAAAGATGCACTCTCTTGTTATCATTTTTCTTTCATTGTTACTCTAAGGAAGAGAATATGATCTTATCAGTTGCATGGTTTCATAGTTTCAGGGGGATTTTCATAGATTAAATCATTCACACCTAGTGGCTCATAATGTTGCTATTCCACTTCTATCTTCAAATAGTTTTACTTCACATTGTATATGTGATGCTTTGTATAGTTCTTCTCATGTTTTTGCATCATGGATATTGTTCTATTCCTGAAATCTTCATGGTTGGCATATATGATCAGTCATCTAATACTCTGGTAGTCACCATGCTTCATTATGGTTGTGCTATGTTTTGTGGTTTCTTTATTCTGATCTGATGGTGTTTGATTTTAACTGTGACAATAGTTTAAGAGGTTTGGATAGTTGGTTTCTTGATGCTTAATTATTCTATATAGCTTGTGTTTATTATATCTTTCTTTCATATTTTTTAATCTTTTGTAGTGTCCATTTATTGATTTACTACCCATTTGACATTTGGTATTGTTGTCAAAAGTGGGAGAAGACCATATTAAATTCACCATAGAGGTTTAGGGTAAGTGCACCAATCCATGAAAAGTAAAATTTGAGCGTGCTCCCCCCTAAATGTTTTGCAAACTAATCAAAAATTGATTCTTGTTTTTCATCATGTGTAGAATGGAGTCTAGTTTCAAAAAATATAATTTGTTTCACGTTTCGATGAAGGGGTAAAAATCTATCCTAAAACTAGCACATGTTGGTTTTTGACCAAAAACAGAGGCATTTACAATAGAAGCCATGGATCAAAACCTTAACTAAATCAAAATGAAAAAAGAATTATATATTTAGATAGCTAAGAGAGAGGTTAACGCAATAACCATTTTTTTATAAACTTGCATGTTGAAAGATGTGCAAATGAGACAAGGAGCACAGACGAAAAGATGAGGAAATTTGGAAAATCCTATCAATTAACACGTCCAAAGTAGGCCATTTGGCGAGCACCAAATTTGGCATGCGCCAAATGTGATGATTCATTTGGCGAGCGCCAAATTTGGTGCTAACCAAATGGCCTTCTTTGGACAAAACCATAATTGCCCCTCTTTGGTCAACAACTTTGATAATTCTTAGAGTGCACAGTTTATGATTGTAGATGGATAGTCAAGGTTTTACCTTTTATACCTTCTCTAACTCGTTACCATAACTGGAAAACTCTTTATCCCTCTGAAGTCTCTATCTCTCAGGTCTCACTCCCTCCCATGTAACCTAGACTACTCTCTCAGTCCAATCCCCTCTCTCAGGTCTCTTTCCCTCCCACATAGGTACCTAAATAAATCTATCACTCCAACCCCCTTTCTCACTCTCCCTTTGTCTCTCTCTCTCCCTCTTTGGTATTTTTGTCTCTATCACTACATCTCCATCTCTTAAGTTGTTATCTTTCTCTCTTTTTCTCTCTCTCTCTCTCTCAAGTCTCTCCCTCCTACCCCCTCTCCCTCTCTTAGGTTTGTCACTCACTCCCTCTATCTCTCTCCCATTCCCTCTATCTCACTCACTCTATCTCTCTCCCTCTCTCTCACTCTCTCTTGGGTATCTCCATCCCCCCTCTCTCTTTCTCACACACACACACACACTCCCTCTCTCTCTCCCACTCCCTCTCTCACTCTCTCCCACTTCGTCTCTCTCCCTCTCTCTTAGGTCTCTCCCTCCCACCCCATCTCCCTCTCTCTCTCTCAAGTATCCTCACCCTACCTCCTCTCCCTCTCTCTCTTTGTCAAGTCTTCCCCTCCTACCCTCTCTCCCTCTCCCAGTCACTCCCTTTATCTATCTTAGGTCTCTCCCTCCCTATCTCAGTCCCTCTATCTCTCTCCCTCTAGATCTCCATCTCACTCAAGTATCTCCCTCCCACCACCTCTCCCTCTCTCTCTCTCTCATGCCCTCTCTCTCTCTCCACTCTCCTCTCCTCTCCCTCTCTCTCAAGTCTCTCCACATGCCCCTCTCCTCCTCCTGCGTCTCTCCAGGTCCTCTCCTTCTGCCCCTCTCCTCTTTGGGGCCTGTTGTCTCTCTCCACACTCCTCATATCTCTCCCCACGTTCTCTCTCTCTCTCTCTCACTCACTCTATCTCTCTCCATCTCTCTCTCCCTCTCTCTTAGATATCTCCCTCTTACCCCCTCTTGCTCTCTCACTCTCCCTCTATCTTAGGTATCTCCCCACACCCCCCCTCTCTCTATCTCTAATTCCCTCCATCTGTCTCGAATCCCTCTATCCCGAGTACTCCCTCTCCCCCGAGTACTCCCTCTCTCTCCCACCCCCTCTCCATCTCTCAAGTCTCTCTCTCACTCCTTGTATCCCTCCCATCCCTCTATCTCCCACTCCCTCTCTCTTCTACTCTCTTAGGTCTCTCCTTCCCACCCCATCTCTCCCACTTTGTCTCCCTCTCCTTCTCTCTTGGGTGTCTCCCTCCCACCCTCTCTCCCTCTCCCTCTCTCTTAGGTTTTTCCCTCCCACTCCCACTCCCTCCCTCTCTCTCTCTCTCTCTCTCTCTCTCTCCATCTCTATGTCTCTCCTTCTCTCCCCCCCACTACCTCTCTCTCTCACTCCCTCTCTCTCCCACTTTGTCTCTCTCCCTCTCCCACTTTTTCTCTCTCCCTCTCTCTCTCACTCCCTCTTTCTCTCTCCCACTCAGTCTCTCTCCCTCCAACCCTCTCTCCCTCTTTCTCTCTCTCAATTACCTTCATCCTACCCCATCTTCCTATCTCAATTTTTCAAGTCTCCCCCTCCTACCCCCTCTCCCTCTCATAGTGACTCACTCTATCTCTCTTTCAATCCCTCACTCTCTCACTCCCTCTCTCACTCCCTCTCCCTCTCTCTCAAGTATGTCCCTCCCACCACCTCTCTCTCTCCCCCTCCCTCTCTCAAGTAGAGGGTTTAGGGATTAAGGGTTAAGGGTTGAGGGTTGAGGGATTAAGAGGGTATGGGGGTTGAGGGATTAGGGTATAATGGTTAAGGGTTGAGGGATTAAGAGTGAATAAGGGCTGATGCATTAGGGTTTAAGGCTTCATGGATTAAGATTGTAGAGGGGTTGAGGGATTAGGGTTTAAGGGTTGAGGGGTTGATGGATTAAGAGGGTATAGTGGTTGATAGATTAGGGTTTAAGGGTTGAGGGTTGAGTGGCTGAGGGATTAAGAGGGTATAGGGGTTGAGGGATTAGGGTTTAAGAGTTGAGGGTTGAGGGTTGAGGGATTAGGGTTTAAGGGTTGATGGTTGAGGGATTAAGAGGTTATGGGGGTTGAGGGATTAGGGTTTAATAGTTAAGTTTTGAGGGTTGAGGGATTAAGAGGGTATAGGGGTTGAGGGATTAGGGTTTAAGGGTTGAGGGTTGAGGGATGAAGAGGGTATGGGGGTTGAGGGATTAGGGTTTAAGGGTTAAGGGTAGAGGGTAGAGGGATTAAGAGGGTATAGGGGTTGAGGGATTAAGAGGTAATAGGAGTTGAGGGATTAGGGTTTAAGGGTTGAGG